>ULGR01000008.1:242016-633403 GCA_900519005.1 Yarrowia phangngaensis
ATTCTCAGTAGAGCAGACTAAATACGGTACCTCCTAGCAGAAGATCAGTAACCTTTATATTCTACCTATGGCTCCAGTGCTGGTTTGGCAACGGCTCTGGCAATGGCTCTAGCTCAGAGTCCGCAGTGGGACAGCTTGCTTCGGTTCCCTTTATTGCTTTGTTTTTGTAACTAGAGTGCAATTATGGAGAATCATGCTATATATTTCTATGTGCAATGGTCCTGCCAAACGTTGTTTCTGAGAAGTGAAGGCAAAAAGGTTTTCTCATTGTGAAATTTCTCAGAGTAGCAATGAATATGTAATCGTATGCAAAAACACTTTAATTTCGCCTTCTCTTGTAATTAGTTGAATGAAGGAAACGAATACTGTGGAACTTCACGAATCAGTGTGTGTAGCTTCTAATTCTACACTTAGAATGCCTTGTTTCAGAACTCTATTGCCTCCTATTTCATATATTGAAAACACCACTTCTGAACCACGTTCGAGTAAAGGGTATAATTTTGAACCGTGCTTCAGTTTAGAGTAAAATGGACGTCTGTGACACTGATTATTGACAGGCTTGTAGAAAACAAGCCACTTTCAATGTTCAGGCTATTAAATTACAGTTTTGAAATGGATTGATATATACATGCTGAGCATCTGCAGAATAAGACATTGATGTGTTATATCTTGAAGTTTCTAAAAAATTCTACCAGCATTCATGGCTTATCCGTTACTTCCCTTCCTTTTTTTTATTATATATTTTTTGTATTTTTTAGTTCTATTCTATTTTTATATGCATCACGCGTATTTATTCTCGTCCAAGATGCATCAAGCAATAATATTAACACATCCAAGTAGCTAGAGATATGATATCGTAGAAATAGAAGAATTGCACAAGGTATCCATTTTCGGCGCTCCATTTCCGAAGCCTTACATGGACTGTCATGGTAATGTCTCTTCGATAACGTTAATTAACCTTGATCTTGAACTCTACAAATTAACTAACATCACCATTGAGTCAGGCACCAGGCAGATAGTTAAGCGAAATCTGATTGTGCAAATAAGACCCAACCCTAAATACGTCCTATTCAAGCTCATACTACACAAGATCACCTGACTACAGATCAACTGGAAAGCCTACAATCGCAAACCTGTTCTTCAAAGCAGCACTTCCACATACATATTTACCCCATCATGGACAACACAACGTCTGCCACACGACCGGCATCAGAATATGGTGACCAAGAACAGCCCAAAAAGCGGCCACGGCGGTCGAGAAAAGGGCTAGAGAAGATTTTCACCTGCGAGGAGCCAGGTTGTAACAAACGATTCACACGAGCGGAACATCTTTCACGGCACCAGCTAAACCATCGTCCCAAAGAGATTTTCCCATGTCTGTTCCCAGGATGTACAAAGACGTTTGTGCGAGCAGATTTACGCATGCGACATGCTCAGCGTCATGAGAAGAATGAGGTCAAAATCGAGGAGGATCATTCTGAGCAATTGGCCTCTGCCGTGCATCAGGCTGGACCCCAGACTGGACCCCAGACGCATACGCAACCAATGATACCACATGCTCAACAACAAATACCGATCTCACAATCAATACAACCTCTCTGTCATGATGGGCTACTTCCTGAAACTTCGCCAATCCCAGTGGGCCACATCCCAACAACTAACATGGCCAGTGTTAACACTCCAATCCCGTCTTTAGGATTTTTGCCGCAACAGCCGCCCCCACAACCAACTTTTCTCCCAGAAATGGAAACAACACTACCTCCCATTAATAACACGCTCCTCGTCAATGCCTTGGATATGGATATGCGGACGAAATTGCATTCAAGGCCTGCAGTGCCTCTGAAACCTTGGCAACCAACCGACGTTCCCAATCCCCTTCCAATGTTTACGTTTGACCAGACAACTGATTTGGATCTCAATGCTGAATCCTCTCAGTTGCTTTCGTGGTTGTTTGGAGACGCGTCTTCTTTGTCTGAGCAATTTGATTCCCCCACATCTTTCACAGTGATATCCCCACCTTCACCAGCAGTCGAAGATTGGGCTATTTCCGAAACCAAGCAGCAGGAGCTTTTGAGGGTGATTCCATCGGTGGCTGAAGAACCAGAAATAGCCTATCTGTCCAGATACTTGCATCGGTTCTGGGATGTGTTTCATCCTCAAGTCGATGTGATTCATAGAGGTACTTTTCGGGTCGAATCAACGGCAGCTGGACTGCTTTGGACAATGATTGCTCTTGGAGCTGGACTTGACGGAAATCAAATGTTTGCAAACAAGATTTGTCATCCGTTACGATGGATCTTGTTTGCGTCACCTGATTGTCAACCGCCAGCGCGACTGTGGGTTTTCCAAGCTCTAATGATTCTGGAATGTTACGAAAAAATATATACTGACCGAACCTTGCATGAAAGAGGCCATGTTCACCATGCTACTACTATCCAGCTCATGAGGCGATCTTCAGTCTTCCAAGGTGCCATCGAAGACCATTTCGACTATTACGATTCTCCAAGCAGTGCATATGAACAACAGATTGAAGTGGAATCTTTCAAAAGAGTGGCATATTTTGCATTCTGTTTGGATGTTCTCCATTGTGTCACTTTAGGTCACACTCCTGCAGTTTCCACCCACGAAATTCGACTCCAACTACCAGATGAAGTTTTGTGGAGTACCAGCAGTGATCCGGGCTCTACTACTGCGAAACCGCCAGCAATGTTCTTGTCTTCGCTTAAAAGACTACTTAATCGTCAACATGTTGATGTGAGGCCGTTCGGACGTCATGTTCTGCTCTTCGGACTCATGTCAGTAGCTATACAGATGCAACAACGTGATCTGCAAACTAGCAGTATCGGATGGAAAAGTCGCAAACCGTGGAAAGAGATCCTTGCTCGCTCATACGATTTTTGGGCTGATGAGTTTGGCATTCCCAATTCAACAGGACCTTTGCCTCATCTTCATCCTCGGAGGGATATTCCTAATATGGGTTTATCTATTGGCGAGTTCCCGCCAGAGTTCATGGCTTCCTTTTCAGTAACTCTGCTGCAACAAAAACAAGCTCTCAGGGATGCACTTGCCCTTTCGGCCCTTCATGTGTATCATTTGTGCTCGATTGTATTATATCTATCACCCCACGACTTCCAAATTTTTGCTGGAGTTCCACGAATGCTTACAGTCAAAATCCGCGAAGCTCAATACGATGCATGTACTGTACGTATAAACGAATGGGCACGGACTGAGTCAGGCAGCATGGGCGCTTGGCATGCAATTCGAATTCTTAGAGACGTCTATCTTGATGGACCTACGGAGTTGACTTACAGGGGCGAGATTGATCCTGTGATTCACCGTTCACACACTGTCACCCTGGCTGTTCTTATTCTTTGGGTGTTTGCCTATGTCAATGCCGGGTGCGAGGATCATGCTCTTGTGAATTATATGGATCCCATTACACGTTTGACATCAGAAAAGGGCAAAATCACAGAAAAAAGCTCAGAAATGCTCACTTTAAGCGAGGAGCGGCCCATTAATAGGTATATCCCCAAAGAGGATGGCTACAGATACCTTCAACGGCTGTGTGGTTATTCGCCGGTAGAGATTCGAACAGCCCCCAATCTCCAGAACATCATTGGATTGCTACAGCTTGTTTGGAAGTCGATTGAGAAAGTTCAATGGGAGGCTGTACAGGAACTTAGCCGGCTGCTACAACATTGCATGGAACGAAGTAGGGGGAAGCAGCAACAGAGGTGTGATTATATGATTGTTTGGAGGTCGAGGTAGAGAGATACAAAAGGTGGTTGGACATATATGACGATATCTGATATTCTGACCCTTTTGGATGTATCCACTTTCCCCGTTCTCACGTACGCTCCCTGTACAATGCCTACTAACCACAATTAACTAACATCGTCTAATAATCTATTTCACTCTGCTGGTTATTAATACTCTTAGCTTATCTAATAATCAATTTCGCTCTGCAGTGGGGTCGTACTGTTATGGTCATGACCTGGGTAGTCCTTCCATCGCCAGTCTCGACCATGGTCCGTGGCAAGAGTCAGCATTGAAACCATTAGCAGAATAAATAGGACAGCCGCAACTGCAATAATCACGGATTTTTGGTACCATCCAATGGAGGCGTTTCGAGGAGGTCTGAATCTATTGGCACTGGATACAGATGATCTGCGCCGAATTTCGCGCTGAAACGGGTTGACCTCTTGCGCGTATGACGACGCCAACAAAGGAGTTGTCTGTGTAGCCTGATTTATTGGCTGAGGCTCAGATTCTGGCATGTTGAATTTGGCTGGTGTATAGAGATAGTGTTGAACAAGGAAGGAATCTGATAATACTGCTGTTTCAATTTAACCTTCAAGTTAAGGCTGCATGCATGTAAGGCGTCCAAGAAGATGAGCACATTAACAAGGCTGTCAACGCACTCATGATAAGAAGGACGATATTGAGCCATTGTGGTTGCCATAATTAGCAAAATCTAATTTATTAACTCATGTCATTCACAATTTCACAGTTCTTTGACGGAATTGCCGCTCAAGCAGTACTGCAATGTGACGTCCAGTAAATTAAAGTTAAGTTCTGTGGCGAGTGGCACCTTGGTATCTGTGGCGAGTGAGCCGTGGCGAGTGAACTTTAATTGAATTGTGATTCGAATATTCGGATTGTGCATGAGCTGAGTTTATACCTTTGGTTGAACATAGTATTTCTGATTCAGATAGATCATTTGGTGGTAGTCTATCCGGTTTGTTGAGAATCCGTAAGTATACCCTTAGAGAACTGTGGTATCGGTACCAAAAAGAGATGGATTATGAGATCTATGCCTTGTATTACTTACTGTTTTCTTTTTTAGCCTCAGAAGGGCATCCAGTCTCTGTTGAGAATCAGACATTAAGTATTTTTCTAAGTATTTAGTTAATGGAACGCACTTACACATCACTTGTTGGAAAAGGGAGTTCCAGTAGTAGCCCACATCCCATGGTAATATGGGCTGAGGTCTTTGGAAGAAAGGAGAAATGGTCAGAGTGACAATACACTGAGCACCTACTAGATACTTATCATCCACGAGGTGGTAATATATCTAATAGGAGTAATCCATCTTGGAGGATTACATTCAACAGTCTCACATGCGATTCGAATATGATTAAATAAGCCAATAGTTATAGCACTGAAGGTTCCATAAAAATGATATCACCTCTCTATTTATCTTCCAATTATCAATAACAAGTTTTCCGACGTACCTCGTTTTCATAAGAAATCCACAGTAAAGAACGTCATCTTTCTGAGCCTGGCCCTTAATTCACCCAAGCCGTTGAAACCCTAACATCGAACGCTAAAGTTACCCTACCTTTGATATGGACTGTAAACTTTAAAGTGTTCGATTTCGAGCAGTTTATCGATCTTTGCTTTTGAGCAATGGTCAGCCGTGAATTTAACACCGAGCCAACTTTACATTTGGCTGGATTAAACCCTGTTTGGTGGGTTATTGTCTACTATATCTCCAATCATGCACAATTGATTTGCACCTAAACTCCTTCCTAGCAAAGTTTTATAGTTATCAAACGTTGGGAATAAAGTTGGCAAAAGTTTAACTAAAAAAAAAAAACTAAAAAAAAAAGGATTAAAAGTACTAATAAAAAAAACCTAACAGAACCTAATCAAAATAATACAAACACTTATGAGAGGTAGATTGTAATGGAAGTAGATCTTTGCCGTTTATAATATGAGGTAGCCACCCAACTCTGCATACGAGAAGGTGGTATCATGTGACTAAATTGATTCAAGACCTTACAAACATGGCATCTTCATGTAAGGTGGCGATAATATATTCTCGAGTGATAATTAGTGATCATTTCATGAAACAACAACACTAGTTTGAATGAATGAATATATGTCAGTGCAGTCCACGGCTCTCCTTTTAGCGCCTATTTTGTCCCAGTTGGAAAAATAAACTTGATGTGCAGTTCCTGTATACATCTTACAACCCCCATATCCTGCACAACAAAACCCATTGACCTTTCGACAAGAGCCCGATTTCATCAACACGGTATACTTTTACCGTTGGAGGGCTTCTATACTACAATATTCTATAACGGACGACCCTTTTACTTAATCTTTTTCATTTCTCGCCTCTCTTCAACTTAACACCAGGCAGGTTTCACTGCTGTCATATTGCATGTGAGTATTGAAGTCCATGACGGGCTTTTATGTGACAACTATTTTGCACTTTGGAGCTAGTATCAGATAGGGCTGCTCTGATGGTGTTGCTTTTGGTGGCTATTTGTTTCAGGGTGCAATCCGTTGTAGTGGGTTATTTGTTAGCGTGACCACATGAGAGTGTGTCATCAGATAGCTGAAGGTAACCTGGTGTTACAACCCACTTCAGTTATGCCTTTACCAGGCAATCTCCCATTTAGCCAAAGAACGAGTACCCTGAAATGAAAGATCATCAATAGCCCAATGGCAAGAGCTAGGCTGTGCTGAGTCAGGCTACAATCTGATATTCCAGCTCTGGACGCTCCTTGAAACGAGTTTTATGCATAGAACTGTTCCAACTGAATCACTTGTGTTATTGTTGGCCCACATGGTTGCTGCCTCACCGAATCTGTTCTTAGTTGGAAAAGTGAATTGAAGAGACTCTGTGACGATCGATCCTGGTCTCTCTAATATCCTTGGTCTAATGTATAGCCTATGAGGCAGAGCTGAACAATTTAGTGTTTTGCAGTACTGGTTTATTGACTTTCGAAGCTGGTTTATTGACTTTCGAAGCTCGGTCTAACACAGATGTCCTCACCACCTAACTACTACATCCCCAGCAAGGTGAATATCACTTCACTACCGCCAGAGGTCCTTTCTAAGGTTATGCAGTGGGCTTTACCTTCAGCAGATGCCGACTCTGGGAACTCTGGAGAAACTTACTACAGCCAAACCAACTGGTTGGCTAAATGCATGACAGCTCATTCATCGTTTTACAACGCAGGAGTACCACTACTCTACCGTCACGTAGCATTCTCTCACTCTTTGGAATTTGATCGGTTCCTCAAATCCATCCTTGAAACCGGCTACGGAGTTCTGGTCAAATGTCTGGATTTCTCAGACTTCACGAGCGTGGGGCTCGGTCGAACAGCTCGAATGAACCAGGAAATTCAGTATGTGACTGCAGAAACTATCTGCCACGCTCTGGAGCTCTGCCCTAACCTCTCAGAGTTCCTAGGGTCAGAATCAATCGGCATGGACATGTCAGCCAAGGTTCTAACTCGACTCCTCTCCATGCCGTCTCTGGAGGCTCTAGACTTTTGTGGAGCCACCCATCCAACTTTCACCCATGGGTTTGTAGAGGCTATGGATTTCTACTCGCAACAAGAAGTCTACTTCCCAAATCTACTACGGCTGTCTTTTCATGCCTGTTCAAATCTGTCAGATGACATTTTCCATAAGCTGTTACCCCGGTTACCGAATCTCGAGCAGCTTGATCTCACTCATACCCAGATTAAGTCCATGTCACTATTGGAAATTCCTGCAACTGCCCAGATCAAGTGTCTATCGCTTGCGCGTTGCTACCATTTGGATTCCCAGGGTCTGCTCAAGTTTCTGGTGGTTCATCCGGCAACTCGACATTTAGAATGGCTTTCGCTCATGTTTGAGGCCACAAAACCGTCTCCTATTGCAACCCGAGACTTCGACATTATGCTAAAGTACCTCCCCATTGATTCGTTGACCACTTTAAATCTGCATGGCTGTCTGCCCGTCAACCAGACCCACCTCGAGATGATTTGTTCTCTGAAAAACCTGGAGTCTCTGAGCTTGGGATACACCAATATCCCCTTCGACTGCCTCAGAAAACTGCTTCCTGAACTCCCGCGCCTCAAATATATCGATATATCTGGCAACCCTTGCATCAACCAATGGTCCATTCAAGACACTGCACTTCTCAATGCTAACCGGAATGTGGAAATGCTTGAGATTTCGTCTGACGTGCTTTCTCGGCTTTCTGGGGTCCGAATTCCTGGCTTTTGTGTGCTCCAGGGCCAAGGAAACCGAGGTTGGGTCACTCGAGGTGACGATCCTCCAACCCCCAGACGGCTTTCAGCCACTGGAGACTCACCCTTAAGCAGTTACCTGAATACTTCAGTGGCACAGGCTCCCAACAGCACCACAACCTCTGGCACGCCAAAGTTTTCTTTCTCACAGTTTGCTCAAGCTAAGATAGAGCAGCAGAGCACTAAGTCGCCCCCTGCACGAAGATCATCTCCTGGAATGCGGCCCATGGTCTCGTCCAAGCCCTCCAGCTCGTTCCGAAAAGTCAAAACTCCCATGATGGTGCTTAATATGGACATGGGATCGTCCATTTGGATCAAAGCCAGCCGCAAAATTAACATGTGTCAAGTAGGCATCGGTGGTCTCAGCACCTCAGATGCTGTTAAAGAGCGCGGTATTTATTTGTATTATGCTTTTAACAAGTAGTTATTTATACTAATGATGATATGACTGATGGATGAGGGTTGGGGGATGGTTTTGCAGTGCGTCTCTGATGGCGTATTTGTTTCTCACATGACTCCTGTCATGATAGTAAATAGTTTTTATGCAAAATATTCTAATATTTCGATCGTCTAGAGAAAATAGATCTTTCAGATATTGCCTTCCAATCTTAGTGCCTGCCGTGACCCTTGAATTTTTATTTTGGCTATTCATGTTGTCAGGTCATATCTCTCCCACTTGCAGGACGGTTTTATAATTCTCCAAAATAATAATGCAATGAAGGATAATTGGAAGAGGAACCGTTCTTTTCTCAAAAATGGATTGATATTTTAATAAATAAATTAGTAAATAAATAAAAAAGCTATTCTGTCTTGAATAGGATCCAAAAATACAATCTCGAGTACTGCATTTCATAACCCAAGCACAAAGAAAGTAAAACTTGGGGCCAACCGTGGGTCTTATTAGACATTAGGCAGTCCCTACTCCATCTGACCTTCCAATCAGCCCCTTTCACCTATATTAATGAAAAGGGAGATGGTAGTGATTCTCTTGAGAGCCATTTTTTTAAAAGTGTACGAGACACATGAAGATGAAGGAGTTATCATTCCAGGCCTGGCTTCCGAATGCGGTACTACAAGGAAGAATAGGTGTAAATGGGAAAAAAACTATGCAAGAAGCAGTTGCCCCTACCTGATATCTTGCTTATGTTACCTGCTTCGAGGGTATGCAATCTAGCATTCCACAGTCGCTGATTCTTAGCTCAGTCAGTTATACGCCTGAAGCACATAAATCATAATATTAACATATATTACACCCCTCCAGCAGCTTTAACTGCCTGCTCGGCAGCCACGGCTTGAATTGGAGTCAGGAAGTTGGTCATGTCAGCCAAGACCATACCTGCCACACATGCAGACAGCAAAGTAGAGATAGCACCAGTGATAAGGGCAGAAATGGCCATCTTGGAAATGTCTCCTGATCGACCAGGGGCCAGCTTGCCCAACACTCCAATCTGGGTACCTACCGAACCAACATTGGCAAATCCACACAGTGCATATGTGGCCAGCATAGCTCCTCGTTTCGACAGGTCAACGTATTCTCCCTTGGGGTCAGACAGCATACCGTAAGCGACAAACTCGTTCTGGATGATCTTGACACCAATAAGCTTAGAGATCTTGTAAATTTCATTTCGAGGTGTGCCAAGAAGGAAGCCCACAGGGTAGAAAATATAGCCGAGAATCATATCAAGCGTAAGGTTGTCGATATTCCAGAACCCTCCAAACCAAGTCAACAGAGCATTGATAAGGGCAACAATAGCAATAATACAAAGCTGGGTGGTCATAATAGCGCCAGCAATAACAAGACCTAGCCAGGCTCCGTTGGCGAAAGCCTCCAGCACGTTGTCAGCTTCAGCGGTGTCATCCTCGGGGATAACAACTCTTCCTGAAGTAAGGGTTTCTTCAGTTTCGGGATAACGGAGCTTCGAGCAGACAATTGAACCAGGAATAGACATGATGCATGAGGAAACAACAGCTTGAGGGTTGATTCCCATTCCGATATAAGCTACCAGGGTGGAACCGGAAATGGTAGCAAAGCCAGAAGCCATAATTTGGTGGATCTCGGCCTTGGTAAGGTGGGGGATGAAAGGCTTGATAAGAATTGCTGATTCTCCCTGACCAATGAAAGGAGAGGCGGCTGCCACAACAGACTCAGCTCCAGACACAGACATGGTCCAGAAAAAGAAGTGAGCAAACTTACAAACACCCCACTGGACCCATCCCCAGTAGAAGAAGATGTGGATGAAGGCAATGAAGAAGAGTACAGCAGGAAGGACTGTGAAGAAAAACATTCCAAGCTGAGAAGTTTCGGCGTTGGTAATAAAAGACACACCATCTTTGGCAAACTCCAGCAGCTTTCGTGCCAAAAACGAGATAAAGTTGAAAATATCGTAACCGCATTTTGTTCTCAAAACGAACAAAGCAACGACATACTGCATCAGCATTCCAGTGATAATGGTGTTAGGCTTGACGGCCTTTCGATTGTTAGAAGTGATCCACAATGCGAAAAGCGCCACAATACTTCCGAAAAAGGAGACAGCTCGATCAGACCGAGTAGATCCGGGGAACTCTTTGGTGACAAAAGTTCCCAATAGAACAACAGCTAAGCATCCCAGAGCAGCAAGAGGAAGTCGTGCAACGGGTGGAATAAAATTTACAACAACTACAATGGTTCGTTGCCACACCCAGTTACCCCAAATAAGTAGATGGCGAGCAGGGAGGTATAAAGTGATAAGACGAGCCATAATGAACATCCACAGAATAGTGGGGATTAACCATTTGGGTCTATGCTTCTCTTGAGCCACAATAGACACCCACCAAGCGGTGAAGAACAATCCCCAGAAAATATGGAACGCCCACCGGTACTTTCTGACGACATACTTGAAACTCCATTTCTTGATGGTAGGATCATTGTCAGGCTCAGTAACGACTCCAGTGACTTCACTGACCGAAGAATCTTGCTGCTCTTTGGGCTTTTCTGGGTAACTTTCTTCATCCAATCTCGGTCTTGGTGGAGAAGTGTCTCGCTGAGGAATATGCAAATCAGCATACACAGTAGGATCTTTGTGTGCGGAACGGGCGTGGTGAGGATGGCCATGAACATGTTGGTTGGCGGGGTCTAGTGCCGGATCTGGGTGAATATTATGGGGCCCATCGGCGTGAACACCTTCTCCATGGTGGACGAAGGAGTTGGAACGGCTAAGCCGCATTTCCAAGCTGTGTCTTGGAGTGATAGACATGTAGGCTTTTCGAATTACTCGTAAGGGGAAAACCTGGAAAGCACCGCCGTGATAAAGAATCGCGATCTACTCAAGAATATGGCTATTTTTTTTCAACTGCTTTGTTTCGCTTTTCGTTTTTAAGTCATTATCTTGAACCTTGTTTTTCTTTGTTTAAACCTTGTTTATTTGGTATAACTTTATATTTTGATCATGTTTCATTCTCTTTATACATACTTAGATAAAGATCGTTAGAGTCCAGGTGACAGCCCCCACATTAGAGAATTAACGGATGATAGAAAATTCGCCAAATGCCTTCACTACAAATTTATCGTACAGTCCCTACATGTAGTCAATTGTTCTTTGGTTTTGAACGATTGACATCTTGACTGGAGATAAAGCCTGGATAGAATCAAACGGCATGTCTCAGATAACGATTAACATAGATATAGTGAAGACAAATAATAGATGGTGAGGTTCATAGTTAAATGCCCGAGCCGCTCTAATACAGCTAAATTGTTCCCCGTTTGGCCCCATACTACCAGCCTGCAATGTTATATTTCCCCTCCCGTGTCAACATACGACTATACCAACAATGCACATGTAATGGGCAGCACGACTTTCAAAATTAATGGTAGGTAACTTGACATAGAAACAATGGAAAACCAATTGAAGGCGTCTAGCCAACAGCAGAGGCACGCGACAGTAGATCTACGCACCTCGGTTTATGGATGCTTCTTTCGACCGCCGTTACACTAGATGTATTTTTTTTCTCCTCTCTATGTTCTTGGCATTTATGCGCCAACCTATTTTGGGTGGGGGGTAAAGAACACTTCAAGTGCGAGAAGATAAAGATAAAAAGTAAGAGTTTCTCTAGGTTATAATATACTCCAGATTTTACTCTTTCTAGTTTCCCCTGGGCTTCCTAACTCATCACATGTCTCTGTAACACTTCCTGTTGTTCTATGGTTGCAAAAGTTAATATCCTAAACTTTATTAAAGCCCCACTCAAGACGCACATACATGCCATTTAACCTTGCCATAAATGAAAAGCTTCATGTGACGGATTCAAATAAGCGAAAACGCAGGTTGGGAAAAGCTGGCGGTTTAACCAGGTATGTTTCCCCCTTTGTTTGGGTTAACAGGCTTTTTTGAACAGAACTTTATGGCAAAGGATGAGAGGAGAAAGTTTCTCACCCTAAAATTGCTGTCTTGCATTTCTTGCTAAAAGAAAAAAAACTAGCCCCTCAACCATAATCTCGCTTAGCACAGCTCGCTGCATTGTGGGAACTGAGTTTGGGAAAAGAGGGCAGAACAGTGTGGCAGGGTTATGGGAGTACATGAAGCGGGAGATAAATTAAGTATCTCTATTGATGGTAATAAGGGGAATCATAATTCATGTTTTCTAAATATCCTTATTGCTGTCTCCTACCGTACGGCACTAGCTTGCTTCCCCAGGCTGTGCTTCCTTTTTCAAAATCCATGCATATGCACTCGGAAGGTTTAAGACATATTTTCCATTTTAGCTTAAATCAATAACCTTAAAAGATGTTCCGTGATTGGGTTCGCACCCCGACCTCCGATGGAAAAGAGGGTGATAGAACTTGGAGGGGAAGGGTATCCAGCCTCCAGGAATACTCCACTCCCTTGCTCCAAATGTCTTTATTTGGTAGGGGACCTTGTTTCAAGGTAGCTTTTGGTGGGCAACCCCTGTTTCATCTTATCACCGCAAACTTTATTTACTTGATCTGGGGCCGTCTCGTGTTATCGTTCAGACATGGGTGTGATACGATGAGAGTTGGCTTTTGGAGATGGCTCTATCAAATGAGAAGATCTCGATTAGGTATCCGAGTTAATATTTGAACAGATACGAGCATGGGTGCCAATGATTAGTGTAGATTTGCACAGCAACGGCGGTCAGTGGTGCCTCTCGATAGTCTGCTTCTCCGCATAGTATTGATATGGGGAAAACTTCAATGGGAAGGTCAAGCTTCTGTCTACGACCCTGACAGATTACCTCTTCTCGACGCAGTAAAACAATAGTTGGAGACAGCGTTCAATGGTTTTCAAGCACGTACAGGCAAATGTTAGTCTTGGCCAGGATAATCTTATCCAGCATACCATCCTGAACGACAACCAGCTTATGTTCATCCTGAACCGATTTGATAATTATATTCTCTAAGGAAAGTAAGATAATGATCCCCTGGTTCATGCTCATAGTTCAATTATTTCTTATCTCTTTAAATGGATTAACAGGCCTCCAAAAAAGAGCCGCGGCAAACCCGTTGGAACATGAATCGATAAGCATCCAACTATTCATTTACGAGAGGTGCACGTTTACGGAGCAAATTGACGTCATTGAATACGTCTGTTAAATGCAGAACCATTTCTTGAGAAAACATCTAGCTGGTGTCATCAGGGTAGCTGTGCTAGTGACTTACTTTTAATGTATTGATAGCATTTAAAACATGAAAACTCAATTCAGTCAAAGTACGGGATACCTTTATAAATACGAGTGAACAAGTGGACCTGTCCTTAAGTTTTTAATTCAGCATTCCAGATTATGGTGAAATAGTTACTTCAACTGTTGCCGCATAATTTGAAGCTACAGTTGATGGAAACGAATACTTTCAAAGTACTAGTGAGTTAGAGGGAAGAACCCCTTAGATTTGTCTGTCATTACGATTTACTTGAGCATACTAGGGAAACTTTGGTGGCTGGTGGAGCCAGAGAGTTGGCAGTCGACTATTATTAATCTGACTCCGAACGTATTCTCTCGCACATGTGTCGCGTGACACATACAGGCGAGGACAGGAATAAAATAGAAATGATTATCTGTTAATATTATGAGCGTTTAAGTCTAGCCTTTTTTCCATTATGAAAGCTTCTTTTCACTCAATCTTCCATTGACTATGTACATTTTAAGACTTGGCAGCATCTCTATTGGAGTGAGATGCCACACTTGTCGTAAACACTGGATCTGGTGGTGCCTCTGACGATCTCCTCAATCGTCTTTTCTGTGTGAACCCATTCGAGAATTCGATCTGCTTCGGCCTTGGCGTTAGTGTCCTCTCTTGCGGCATACGGATCTAATGGTTGTCTCTTTGGTTTTTCCGTTCTCGTTTCGTTCTCAACTGTAGGTGAGTTGTCAGGTGTAGTCACGCTTTTGGCCCTCTTGTCATTCGCCACGCCCTCACAATAAGTAAGAATCTTATCACGCTCGTTCCATGCAGGTAGCAGTACAGATTGGACAAATTCATCACACGCTGGTCGGTACCCAGTGTAACCTTCGTTGTGTCTGATCTGTTGTGCAGCATCAGCATTTCCCAACTTGGAAATCGTTACAAGCACTCTGTCATCGACAGTTTTCCGGCTAGCACGTAGAAACTGTCGTAGAGCACGGGAGTCGACACAATTGGCATCCGTCAATTCAGGTTTTGGTGGCGTCCACGAAGACATGTTGTTATAATGGTATGAGAATTGGAGTGCAGGATGATGCATAGGCACAGTGTGCTGATTACTAAGCGTATCTGCGACAGAAGACGTGTGAATATCGGCTTGTGATGACTTTTTGTTTGGATCTTTGTCGGGTGATGATGTCCACATTTTCATTGTGTAGTAAAGAGACAAGTTTGCGTCTAGGTTAGCAAAATTAATTGAAGAGTTAGGGAGCAAGCGATAAAAGGAAGCTGCACTAACATAGAAAAGGGGCCAGGTAGGTTGATTTTTATGCGAAAAAAAGGTGTATCAGGATCGCCACCTTTGGTGAATGAAGGATGATGTGTAAAGTCGGTGACATTCGAAACCGTCGTGCATCAAAGGAAACCATGTGACCTATAGGTACCAACACAGTAACTTTCGCCACCGCTCAGGCGTAGTACTCAACAAGATAAGATGAAACCTCTTGATTTAGTGTTGTAGTTTATATGGACTAATTGATTTGCGATAAACCTACTTAGTACTCATACCTGTACCATTTGTTGTCACCGTTTCAAGAGTATCAACATTAACTTTGGTTATGTTCCATGAACCTTCAACTCTATTAAACGTCTCCTCAACTGGTGACATTGAGCACGCTGGATACAGTTTGAGACTGAAGTAGGGTTTCAATCTAAGATTAAGTTTCACCATTGATGTTGGAGATCGTCGCCATTATCAATGAACTAACGACTAGTCGAACAGCATATCGTGTCCCTATGGTCTTCTCTACCGGTTTTTATATTTGTTCTTGTTTTTCCAAAAGTCATCAATTACCCTAACCCTGAGGCATCACAACGAACTCTCCTCCACAAACCTCCACTAAGGTATGTCGCGATTTCTACGGAAACTGCGACGAACCCGATCGGTCAATTGCAAGCAGAAATCATTTCTCGAAGCACTACCTTTGGAAATTTTTCAGAAGATTCTGGAATACCTCCATGATGATGAATGTGGCATCCCTGGCACCAGGGGCAAAAACCTCTATCTACAATCGTTGATAAGTTTGGCGAAATGCTCAAAGACTCTTCAGAGAGAGCTGCTGGTGCCTGTGGTATATAGACAAGTTGTCTTAGCCTGCAAACGTCAAGTCGAGAGGTTTTTCAAGGCTTTGTCAAAAGGCTACATACGAATGGAGATTGTGGACGCAGTAGAAACCATCATTTTCGAACAGGTCACGAGCACAGATTTGCCTCATCAAGTTTCAATCGCTTCATACTCTTACAATACCGACAGTCTTGAAAATCGGACCTATCAGGAGCTTATGATCGGTATTTTGAAGAGGTTGCCGAATGTCAACGAGGTCGGAATAGCCAATATGGCTCCACGATTCCAGTTTCGAAATTCGCGCCCGTCCGTTCAGGTAAGAGTTTTGTCCGTTTCTTCAGATCCTGGTCGCAGGGTTTATCTTCAGTCTGATATGTTTGACCAGTTCCCAAATGTCACTGTTTTGAGGTTACAGGACATTGTTCTGAATTCTGATTCATTAAAAAATGTCGGCTCTAAAATCATCTCTCTAAAGCTCACTGACTGTGTCATTCAACCAACTGCCTTTTCCGCATTTTCAGCAACTTTCAGTTCTCTGAAATCACTGTCAGTGAAAATCAAGTCTCGAAACCAAACCAAACTTTTGATGGCAATCTCTGCACTTTCATTCCTAACAGATTTGACGGTAGAGATTTCCAATCCAACGACTCAAACTGACTTATTATTCTTCTTGGATGAGAAGTACAACTCTGGGAACCTTCCAAAGCTCGAAAAGCTCACCCTAATAGGAGTCACTCCCTCCCTTCTGAACCATGCTCAGTTTGCGCGTGCAATCGAAAAAATGGCCATCAAAGAGCTACATTGCCATCTTGTGGAGCGTCCAGATAAGGATGTAAAACTTCAGTTGACCAGGCTTTACTTCAATGGCAAGATGTTAGAGACTTAAACTTTTACACACCTCCCAAAGTTCTCTGGACTTTCAAACGAATGGCCTCAGATTATGCAACACAGTTGTAGGTCTCACACCTGTGAGAGCAGTATCAAGAGATTGTTCAATATTTATTAGTTTCTCAAAGAAATGGTCTCTGAGAAACACACACAGTATTAAGTACTACCATAACTTATAGTTAAGTAATAACAAGTGGTATCTTGAATGTCATCTTCACAACTTTCATGTCAAGTCGACTTCCATTTTGTACCAAAAGAAGATTGGAAGATAGTATATGAGAGAGCTCATTCATTTACTGTTTTTGTTGTCGGAGTTAATTTGTAACTTTTTAGCAACCCCCTGCCAAGAACCAGGCTGGATGGTGGCATACCAACCTGTGCATAGTACTGCTCTACCATTCCAACATCTTTCGCAATTCTCCCTTTTTTTACTGCAGCTCCAAGAGCTGGTTTTTAAGCATAACTTCGAGCTTGTGGAGCTCAGCCTCATATGTCGGGCCTTCGTGTACAAGCACAATGAATAGTTGATGGCAACAATACATAGGTAGGTAGTAGCATCTCTCAAGACGATGATTGAGAATATGTCACAGAGTCACAGGGTATGAAGACGGGTACGATACTATACCATGGTTTCTCTTGTGGAATCCTCATGAAAATTCCTTTCGTATATGATCAACCAACTTTTTCTGGACTTTATTCATTCGTCAAAAAGGGGATATCAGTTCAAAGAGTTAGTTCTTCTTATAAGTGTAATTATAGTACATTGTATCCTCTTAATAAACTATCCTTGCTTTGCTTCATCTCGAACCAGCAAGCGTGTCTATTAGGTTGCATTGATAGACTGCATAAGAAGAGGGTATTTAGAATATTCAAATATTCAGCGAGCAATATCTACCAGTACGTTGAAACACCCCATACTCATGGGGATATTTCGGCAAAATGTGTTCCTTTCAGTTTTCAAAATTGGAACTTATACTTGCGCCAAAAAAACCTTCTGTTGCAGGCTAGGTGGATTATCAGTTAGGGTTATCGTAACATAATTATTTAAACTATATTTTACGTTACATAGATTCTGGAGATGCACTGCCAAGATGAACAATATCAATAAAAAAAGAGGATAGAATGAACCTTTCTAACAACTGGTAAAATTTCAATTGCCATGAAGACATTTCCCGCTAATTTCGTATAAGAGTGCCACCGTAACAGCTGCGACCCCACTGTTGGATTGTTGTATTTGTTAAAGGTTAAATAGAACAATTAATTGAAAAAACGAGAAGAAAAAAAAGGGTTCGTACAAGTTCTAGGGTAGCTGGTTTCTGCTCCACTAGGTTTGGTACCCAGACATTAGCATCAAAGCTAACTACAGCCAAATGGTAAGAAATTCAAAAGTCTTTGTTCATTATACTTCTTTTAGAGTTGCGTCATTAATTAAAAAATTAGGAAGAATTGTTATGGTAGTAAAGCAGAGATTAAAACGCCACTTATACATCTGGGGCAGCCATAAATCCGGCACGTGTTTCGGCATCGTCCATCTCTTCACCACTGAAACTTTTCTTTTCGAGATCTCCCACCAACGTAGGTGCAAAGACGTCATCACTGTCCGAATCGGGGGCATCGTAAACATCATCTGAAGCTTCTGTGAGATTAACTCGTGGATAAAACAAAGATAAAACAATCATTCCAGCCACACATCCAAACGGACCCAAAAGCATGTGCCTCATAGTCTCGTTGAAGGCCATGTTGATTTCAGTTCGTACCTGAGATCCCATAGGGTACTTAGTAGCCTTTTTGATCTTGTTGATAATCATATCGAGATCTTCAGCAGGGATATCTGGAGCATACTCGTGGATGTATCTTGGGTACAGTGTTCTGTACAGAGCACCAGAAATGGAATCTCCAATAACCTGGCCCACTCCTCCTGTGGTGTAGTAAAGGGCAGTAACAGAAGCAACCTTATGCTTATCAAACACAGCTTGTGCCATAGCTACTGCGGGAATGTAAATCATTCCTCTTCCCACACCTTCAAAGACCTGGGCAATAATCATGACTGCCAGGGAACTTGCTGGTGTTCTGTAATGATAGGTCATACCAATTCCGACCAAATGAAGACAAGTTCCAATCACAATAATTCTCTTGCAATGTCCTTTCCACCACATGTATGGAGCAACAGCGAATAATCCAAAGGCATTTGCTGTGACAATTAGTGTAGACGAGACGTTAGTAGCAGCCTTTGGAGATTGCCCTTTCACTACCAGCAGCCAAGTAATGAAATAGGGGATATATATTTTGTTTGCAAGTGAAAGTAGAAACATCTGAGCTGAAGAAATGAACATGATACGAGATTTGAATAGTCTCCAAGGGATCAGTGGCTTTGATGTTCCGTAAACTTCCCATAAGGGAGTGAAAATCATCAAAAACGAACCCACAGTCAGCATGGCAATATAAGAATGGTACTTCCATTTATCTGTTCCAGCAGCAAGCGTAATGGGAAGGAAGAAAAGAATCATGGCACCAGCTACCGCCAGAAGGCCTACAATGTCCATGCTTTTAAAAAATCTCATGGGACCTCCTTCAGTGTAAAAGTCGCCCTGACCTCCAAGATATCGTTCATGCTTCAGTCTCATGTACAAGAGAGTCACCAAGATTCCAATGCTGGTTCCAGGAATAATAATTGCCATAGATCCATAACCCCATCTCCAGGTAGTAACTTTCAAGAATCCAGCCACAACTGGAGCTGAAATCCAAGGAGCCCAAATTGAGGGAGATTGAATAAAGTATGAAGCGAAAACTCGCTGCTCGGTTGTAGAAGTATCTGCGGCATATAATTCCATCATCAGATGACCTCCAACCATTCCGATTTCCCAGAAAACCGTTCCGGCAAAGTAGCACCCAATATTTGGCGCAGACGCATAAAGTACCGCACCAATAATATGAGCAACAACAACTACCGTCCAGGCTTCTAGACGACCCATGTGATCTGAGATTTTTGCACAAGCTGGTCGAGCTACGACGAAAATTGCTGATTCCACTACAGCCTGTGACGATAGTAGTGACAGTCCTGAAAACTCAGAAGTAGCGAATGGCGCTAATGAAGGGAACAAATGTTGGGCAATTGTTTTACCTGAGGCATACAGGTAGACAAAAATCCACCCAATAATAATAGTGGTGGTTGTCCATCCTCGTTCATTGGCGTTTGTTTTGCTCTGCTCATGAGGGTAATGTTTGACAGGTACCCTGGAAAGGAACAGCTGGTTAAAAAGATCTTTCATTGTTGGATAACTAGAAGAACTGATTGATGAAGCCGTGTTTATATTTGTGGATAAGGTTTTCAAAGGCGCTTTGATATGCCCTGCCAAGACGGAAATCGAGATACCCTAATTAAACTTGGAAGCTTAAATAAACGAGGTTCTTTCCCTACCTTATATTGAGTTTATAGTGTCTGTAAAATGATTTATCTGCTCCAGTTTAATTACAGACTAATTTCGGCTTTGATTTTCTAGTATTACTAGGGGCAAAGATTTCTACTCCTTGGAAGCACTTTCTCTTGTTTAAAATGATGAGGCAGTTGCCTGTAGTATAATTACTGTGAGGCCTGATTGAGATTAGAGTTAGAGTGGAGACGCGTTTCGGAACAGAAGCTCAAAGGTGGGCCATGCGAGATAATCTATATGCATACATCTCACCATAATGTAATTGCTATGGTCTTATCTCCATATAATCTTTCGCAAATTTTGGGAAAGTATGGCTTTCAATTACCTGGGTGGTTCCGGGCTAAATTCTGTTCTTTGATACTAGGTCAAAGATTTGGTTATGGGTATCTTGCTCTGGATCAAAAAGCCAAGTCAGGTATTTAACCTTCAAATTGCTCAACGCCTAGGGCTTCATACATCATCATCAGTTGAGCACCCTATTCGTTGCTTTCTCTACGAGAATTGACCTTATAGTAGACCATTTTACATAAGAAGAGATTTAAGAATGGCTACTATTCAGAATAACCATAATCCTTAAATTTGCGGAAGGTCCATTTTCTGATCGATTCTGTTCACGCTCCAAATGACGTCAGAATGGACATCAACTTGTATGGGCAACCCTTAAGGCGAACTCCATAAAACAGTTTACGCCTTGTGAAACCTGCCCACCCTAGGCTCTGGGTGAGAATACTTGATTGAGTTGAGTGCTCTTGTTAATGTTTACGAATGAGTAGTTTCTTTTTCACCATACGCATTTGAGCCGTTGAGATAGCCAGTCTTGGCGTCTTGGCATACTCTAATTGGCCCCGATTGTGCAACAGTGATGCATAGAGTTCGGCTGTTTTTTAAAGCTGTGCAAAGGTGGGCAGCGTGGGGGCCAAAGAGCAGACATGATAATTCAAGTAAAATCCTTACTCAAAAATCTGTTAAACCAACATTGATCTTTTCCATCCTGTCCCATGTTTCTATCATCATCAAGAACAATACAAACACGACGATAAGAATTAAATGAGTTATTATAAAATTCATCAAAACTCAAAGGACCGACAGTGATCTTCTAGTGCCGTGCCAAGATGTCGTATTCACTTGAGCATATTTCTCGGATATACCGCAGTTGCTGTCTCAAAAAAAAATCTGCCTTGAAGATGTGCCTCAAGTTTGACGATCAATTCATCGAGTATGGACGACGGCCTAGAGATTCAATGTTCCTGTATTTTTTTTCCTAAATTACGACTATCATGTTCAGAGGAAGAATTTGTTTTCGATTCAACTTTGGATATTGATAAATTAGAAAGCAAGGTTGTGATTAAATTTGCTGAGCTACCACTTAACTATCTGCGTACATACATATAAGTATCAGTTAATCACCACTGGGGAAGGACTCACATGCGAATGTCGAAAGATATAAGCACCTATGACGTCATGAACATAGTTGTGGGAATTAGTTTCTTTGTGTAGGGTAAAAAGCGCAATATCAGGGCTACCTAGCTGGCGAAATGATTAACATGAAGAGGTGGGAGGCAGGCCGACCAACTGCTGAAGATATTCAACATTAATCATTCATAACAAGATTGAAATTTATAATGGATGAAACTTGGTTAGGTGCGTCGTAGTTCTATTTGAATTCACAGAGCGACGTCTAGCTCAGGGAAAGTGAAATTCGAAGAAATGGCTCGATTTTGTGATCAAAAGCTCCAGATAGGACTTTGATTGTGTTTCAAAATGGTTCTACTGATGCTATTCTCTCATTGTGAGTTTCTTTTTTATATATTTGCCACCGAATTGAATCACCTTTTTTTTTGAGCATTTTCTGAGCCATTCCACACAAGCATTAATGAGACCATTCGTTTCCAACCCCGTGGCAGAAAACATGAGCTGGAAGATCACCTTTTCGATTTACTATCAACTTGTGAAAGATACTGACATTGTTTATAATCTCTTCGTTGTTTTTCAACCTTTATTTTGGACTCCATATTGAAATTCGAGTCATGGGTTATTACTTTCAAACGAGCTCTGCATTGGTGAAATTGCGTGTACTTTAAGGGAAACAAGAGAATTTGACTGAGTATTTCCGAACGACAGCAAACGGCATAGGACAGCTTGCAGGATCAAGGGAGAATGTCAAGACGGGGAATGATTCATGTCATTGGTGACCCTTTTTACCGCCAGTGGGCTACTGACTTACGCCGCAAAACGAATAATCTGGCCTTCGCGTGAAGTGTAAACACTTGGCGCAAGCTTCTGGCTTGAAAACGAGCGGATGAGTACAGGAGTGATCGAGAGAACTCATCATTATTTTGACAAACTCATTTGGTTTGTCAAGTGGTTAATAGCATCCTTCACTTTCAATTACACCAAGATCGAGATACCAAAAATAAACACAACCTTAGTGTCAACATGCTTCTATCGAAGGCAGAGAAATGGCAAGCTGGACACAATATAAATCTTACCCTAGTCCTACATGTAAAATTCTGGTGGTTCACGGCCCTTTTGTGATCGCCTTATCTTCCTATCCTCCGATTAACATTGTTTCTACAACTAAAACCACCATTCATATCATGCGCTGGTTATAATCTATTAAACTAATCCTGCTCAGCGATAGCCACAAGCCGATCATCAATCTCATCCACGGTCAGTTTTCGGAACCCGTCCTTTGTAGCCACTCCAATTTCGATATCATTCTTCTTGAAGTCGACTGACAAAGCTGTAGAAAGAGCAGTGATGGCCATTTCTGTGACCTCGTTGACGTCTCCAGAAGCATGGTCAAGCTTCTTGAGTTTCTTTTCTAGGAAATTTGTTGCCTCTTGCTGTTTGGGGCCGCTTGCAGTAGCCTTGTAACCAACATAGTATCCAGCAGGGTCGCATTTGTACAATTGGGGCCCTCTCTCGTCGTCAATGGCAATCAGGGTCATGATAACACCCAATGGACGCATGTAAGCTCTTTGAGTGTACACCTGGTTGATGTTGGCCATTCTCTTAGCCAACATATCACAGGGCATATCATAACCATACTTGTATCGGAACTCTGCAGCCTCTCCTCGAGCTCGTTGAACTGCTGCACGTGCATCTGGAATCTGGCCCGTCAATACGGCTCCAATAGTTGGGGAGATTCTGAAAATGTACGAAACAGTCGAAGGGTCTAGCAACTTGTCAGAAATCTTCTTTTGTGACACTACAACGGCACAATCTTTGCCGCGAATACCCAAACTAGTAATATTAGCCGAATTGCACGCCTTGAATGCGTATTCCACCTGGTACAATCGACCTTCAGGAGAGAAAATAGTGATGTGACGGTCGAATCCTGCTGAGCCTGGGTTAGAAGTGGATTGATGCCGGCGTATCTAGTGCAGACACTTTTTCCCTCAATCAATGACAGTTTTACTTACCGGACATTGTTCTTTATGTGTATTGTGATGGGTGGCGATGAGGACGAGGTGGTGATTCCATTATGCATGGGAGGTTAGGGTTGATGTTGCGTGTCTGGGACGGTGACATGCATAACCTTGAGTGTGGCATCTGGAATCTTATTCATTAGTCGCCTTGAGGTTTACCGCTTTTAGTATTCTTCTGTAAAACTGAGCCGGGAAGCTCAATCTGATAACTTCAACCTAAGGTATCTTGTCATTTAGGCCACTCAAAGTAAAGTGTTGGGTCATAAAATTTGATCATGATGTTCTGTAAAATAATGGATAAACAATCCTAGCCTCTCACAAATAATGTGAGTATCGTTACTTGTCAATTGATCTGCTCTGTTACTATTGAAACAATATTCAATCACTTTGTAGTTGGGTTTCGAGAAGTATGATTTTAAGCAGAGACTTCTGTTATATTAACTGAACTTGTTGTTGGTACTTAATTGGGATTCACCAGGATATCCGATAGAAGAAAGATAGCTTGCTTGCTGAGTCGCTTTAGAATGCCTAAGAAAGTTTGTATGATGTTAAAGACAAATGCTTGTTTTTTGTTTTCTCAAAGCCTCACCCACCATTTAATAAAATTCCCAGCAATCCAGCAAAGTAAATTAGATTTGAGGCAAATTTGTGAGCTTCAGAAAAATCGTTTATCTTCTCTTCTCATACACTCAATTGACTATAAAATAAATTTGAAATACTTCTAATTAATTGAAGTAAGTCTAAAAGTTGGACTGTGCATACTTTGATGTTGTAATAATGGGAAAACCTGGTGGGAAAACCTGGTTTACATGGAGGACCTTTTTCTATTTCATACATTCCATTGACGATAACATAAATATGAAGCAATTCTAAGTAATCGAAGCTCGTTTTTGTTTATTCTCATATTTTTTTTCTCATACATTCAATTGACTATAACATAAATATGAAATAATCCTAAGTAATTGAAGTAAGTCTACTAGTAGACTGTGTCTAATTTGGTGTTCTCATATAGCCCGGATAAGTGTGATAACAAGAAGAACAAGAATTGCTTTGGATGCTTTGAATTTCACTGGACTTCGTGGCCAAGTTGGTTAAGGCGTACGACTGTTAGTCACATCAAATGGCCGCCATCGTAAGATCGAGAGTTCGACCCTCTCCGAGGTCGTTCAGTACTTTTTTGTGTTCATTTTTTTTTCTATTTGATCCTATTTTCGCCATGAACATCTCCCAGTAATGCTTATCTCAAAGTTTCTACAAAATATTATTCTGAACACAAGATTAGCTTCAAAGCTAGTCACGTGTTGTAGTTAAAGTTCAGGTCATGCACGATAAATCTCCAACCATCACTTATAACCATAACCACATGGAGGAACCAACGATTGTGTTTGACGCCAAGACGGTGGAAAACACGCCGTTGTATGAGTCTTTTCTGACGACACAAAAGCGACGTGTTTCGTACCATTTCAACGAGGAGGCAGCACGGTATCATTATGGAGTTCGGCATCCCATGAAACCGTTTCGATTGATGTTGACAGACCATTTGGTACTTGGATACAAATTGCACAATAAACTCGATTTGTATCGTTCGCGACGAGCAACAGAAACTGAAGTTCAAGAGTTTCATGCTGAAGAATATATTGACTTTCTTCAGAGAGTGACTCCAGACAACATTAAGAAGTTTCAGAGGGTGTTGCCCAAATTCAATATTGGGGACGATTGTCCGATTTTCGACGGAATGTATGATTATTCGATTATCTACGCCGGAAGTAGTTTGGATGCTAGTCGTAAGATTTTGGCAGGACAGTCGGATATTGCTATTAATTGGTCAGGAGGGTTACATCATGCCAAGAAATTTGAGGCAAGTGGGTTCTGTTATGTCAACGATATTGTGTTGGCCATTCTTAATCTTCTGAGAATTTATCCTCGGGTACTGTACATCGATATTGACATTCATCATGGAGATGGAGTTCAAGAAGCGTTTTATGCGACTGATCGTGTGATGACTTTATCTTTCCACAAGTACAACGGAGAATTTTTTCCTGGAACTGGAAATGTGGATGAAATCGGAACTTCTTTAGGCAAGAATTATTCGTTAAATGTTCCTTTAAGAGACGGAATCGATGACGAGTCTTATGTACGACTTTTCAGAAGTGTCCTTGAACCTGTATTGAACTGCTATCGACCTTCGGCGATTGTTTTGCAATGTGGAGCTGATTCGCTGGGAGGAGATCGATTGGGTTGCTTCAATCTTAATATTAAAGCTCATGGGGAATGTGTGGCATATACAAAGTCGTTTGGCCTTCCACTGATTGTTCTTGGAGGAGGAGGATATACCCCTCGAAACGTTTCACGATTATGGTGTTATGAAACTAGCGTTTGTCTGGATGTAGATCTTGAGTCGAGGTTGCCCAACTCCATGCCGTTTCTGAAATATTTTGCGCCAGATTACTCGTTGCACCCCAATTTGGCAGGTAAAATCGACAACAAAAACTCGCGCAAGTTTCTGGAATCAGTACATGTTCAAGTGATGGAGCAGCTAAGAAAATTGCAGGGTGCTCCAAGTGTACAAATGGCCGAGATTCCGCCTGACTTGGCGGGTCTGACAGAAGAAGGAGAAAAGCATTGGAAGGATGAACAGGAGGATCGCATGACAGATGTGTGTATGTAATATTTATTTAATACCTTTGAGGGGGTTTTTGCTGACTGAGTACAAGTAGAAATTTCGGTCATTATTTCAGGAAGCATGAGAACACAGTCCCAAATTTACTTGTTTTCTTTGAGCAATGGGAGATTCCTGTATTATGTAGTCTTGTTAAGTGTGAGTAGTCGTTGTAAATTACATTAGGTGAATGGGACAACCATGTTGTAGCTACTGTTGTCTCTCAATAAGAAAAATGTGAGAATTCAACGTATCATAACCTCAATAGCGTAAATTTTCATCAGATTTTCTTTTACCATTGTATCTTTCTCCTCTTTCAACTACTGCTGGAAATTGAACCAAACAGGAGTTCCGAAAGAAGAGCGGACCTTAGCGGATGTACATTTCTCTAAACTCATATCCTATAACCAGATAACAGTAATTATATGCCAGAAGTAGTTGGCTGAGTCTTACCTAAAACCACGTTAAACTCCATATCC
Source organism: Yarrowia phangngaensis (assembly GCA_900519005.1). Taxonomy (NCBI): domain Eukaryota; kingdom Fungi; phylum Ascomycota; class Dipodascomycetes; order Dipodascales; genus Yarrowia; species Yarrowia phangngaensis. The sequence goes on from ULGR01000008.1 coordinate 268,674, forward strand.
TCATTCTAGGCCTATAGTTACGCAACTGACTTTTGATAGGACAGCATCATCACCACGTCAAGGTTTTCTTCATGTGAGCCGCATTATCAAATAATTGTTATCATAGTGAGTCACGACAACAGCTTTTGGGTTCATATTAAAGCAATGGGCTATGAGAAGTTGAAATGAGTTCATTTCAAAATTGAATCAATAACTTCCCCTAGTATCTAGTCCCATTAGTCTTTGCTGGTAAGGTCTAGACCAATCATGTTGAGTTAATTAAGGTTACTTTTGTCTTCTCCACCAGCCACAGGTGGCTAAATAAGCTGACCAGGTTACCCTGTTATCGGAACCTACGGGTGGGGAGGGGTAGACGTTGAAAAACTCGAAGAAAATATTTAAAAAAAATGCAAACACTGTACAAATCCTTTGAAAAAGTGAAAAAAACGGCACAAATAAAATTGCGAAATTGAATACAAAAAATGAGAACCCTTCTATTTCTTCACGCCACCCTTAAAATCCACAAAACTATCCCAGACTATCACATTCGCTGCCCCTGATACCACTTAGAGTTTAGACTAGGTTAATGCAATGGCCAATAGAAACAGACTTAATATGAGTAATCAGGAACAGGAAATTGAACTACCCCGCTCAAACATTTAGTGATAGATGAAAACCTAGCACGAATTTATGTGTTTAGTGGCAAAGCGCTCAATTCATTTCTTTTTCTCCAATAAAACCCCCCAACCAATCCATCAACTGTGGTTATTGTTTTGTCATCTAAAACTTTCACCCAAGTAAAGTTCACCGGTTGAACAGTACAAATCCCAAATTTTATCTCACCTTTCTCTCCACCCCAACCACCATCAAAACATGGAATCTCTGGTACGACAATCAAAAAAGCTGTGTCCCTACATTGGACGAACCTCTGTGTCTCGTCTGCGACAGCTTGGAAATGGCGGCAGATTGGCTCAGAAGGCTGGAGAATGCCCTGTTGTAGGCAAGGCCATGAAAGGTGTTCGAGGTTTCAAGTCTGACGCTGGATCTAATGCCGAATCCGCTACTGTTGACGTCCATGCCGCTGTCGACACTTCCAAGGGTACTGGAGCCTGCCCCCATGCTGCTCAGTACTCCCCTGTGTATCCTGCTTCTCGATTGGACAAGTATCCTTTTGGTATGACCCAAAGAGGACTGGGTAAGGTTCCCACCCAAGATCCTGACTCTTCTGGAATGGCTTTTAACTACGAGTCGTTCTACGAGAACAAGATCAATGCTAAGCATCAGGATAAGTCATACCGGTACTTCAACAATATTAACCGGTTGGCTGCTGAGTTTCCCCGAGCCCACCGAGGTTCGGTGGAGGAGGACAAGGTCACCGTCTGGTGTGCTAACGATTACCTCGGAATGGGCCGAAACCCTGCTGTCGTTAATGCCATGCATGATACTCTCGACAAGTACGGTGCTGGAGCTGGTGGAACTCGAAACATTGCTGGCCATAACCGACATGCTGTAGAGCTCGAGGCTGCTATTGCTGATCTCCACAAGAAGGAGGCTGCCCTAGTATTCAGCTCCTGCTACGTCGCTAACGATTCCACCTTGTCTCTTCTTGGGCAAGCTCTCCCCAACTGTGTGTACTTCTCTGATGAATCCAACCATGCCTCCATGATCCACGGTATTCGTCATGGTGGCTCCGACAAGGTTGTGTGGAAGCACAATGACTTGGCCGACCTTGAAGAGAAACTGGCTCGATACCCTAAGAGCACCCCCAAGATCATTGCCTTTGAGTCCGTTTACTCCATGTGTGGTTCCGTTGGCCCTATTGAGGAGATCTGTGATCTCGCTGACAAGTATGGAGCCATCACCTTCCTGGATGAGGTCCACGCTGTAGGCATGTACGGCCCCACTGGTGCTGGTGTGGCTGAGCACCTCGATTTCGAACACTACCACTCTGGCGCTGTTACCAACCGACGACCTATCATGGACCGAGTTGATATCTTCACTGGAACCCTCGGAAAGGCCTACGGATGCGTTGGTGGATACATTGCTGGATCTGCCAAGTTTGTTGATATGGTGAGATCTTACGCCCCCGGTTTCATTTTCACTACCACTCTTCCTCCTGCCACCATGGCTGGTGCTCGAGCCGCCATCGACTACCAGAAGGCTACCATGAAGGACCGAGTTGCTCAGCAGACTCACACTCGATACGTTAAGGATAAACTCGCTGAACGAGGTATTCCCGTGGTTCCCAACCCCTCTCATATTGTTCCTGTTCTTGTTGGTGATGCACAGAAGGCCAAGGCTGCCTCTGACCTGCTGCTTACCAAGCACCAGATTTATGTTCAGGCTATCAACTTCCCCACTGTGCCTATTGGTCAGGAACGACTTCGAGTCACCCCTACTCCTGGTCACCACGAGGGTCTCTGTGACGAGCTTGTTGCTGCGCTTGAGGATGTGTGGCAGGAGCTGGGTCTCAAGCGAGTTGAGGACTGGGCTGCTCAGGGCGGTCTTTGTGGAGTTGGCGAGGGTGTTGAAGTTGAGCCCCTCTGGACTGAGCAGCAGTTGTCATACGGACGGGAGTGAATCATGTAATATAAAGCATTTGGCGTGAAGGCCAGTGGTTTAATGTTTGTGTGTAACGTAGTTAAAAACCGAATAACAAATAAGTTTCTCTCCACCTAACAATTTGAGGGCTAATAGTTTCGGGATTTAAGACAGAATTAGTTGATGAGATCCCAGCATAAACCCATAATACCAGCCTTAAGAGATGACTATACGTGATCTGATAAGTCCAAGTTGGTAGACTTCTCAAAACAAAATATTTGAGACTCTCTGATGAGAGTCGTTCTGAGAAGAACTAATGATAGCATGGGGAAGGGACATTTTATGACTGCAAATCTTGAACGAAACAGTTTCGCTAACCAGAAATAGTCTGATACCTCACTGATGGTTAGTATTCAACAACATGGAAAGTAGTGAATTGTTTAGGAGTACCTTCAACATATCTTGCATAGTATTCTATGTAATTCTTGCTAACCCTCAACCCTCCCTCTTGGTGTATGAAACTTGCTAGTGAGACATGTTTCATTTGAAAGAGGACGAGGGCATGATTTAGTTCAAATAGTGAAACGCAAGCCTCTCAAGGAGATCCACAACTCATAGCGCCAAAAAGATAGATCCCACCACATATATTGAAGCTGAAGCTCTTCGAGACAGAGGGGTACTTGAAGTTTTTGTGGCCCTCTTGGGTATAATTGTGTTCATTCCTTAATGTAGGATATTGTGAATGAAAAAAGATGTGTATGTCTATCAAAAACTTGTCTTGAGTATTGGGAATGGTGTTATCTTCATGGGGGAATAGCAAATAATCCTCTTTCTTAACGTTCTTACACTATCACCTGTGCAGAAATGAACAGCCTCTTCATTAATTCAGCTGTCTGTAACTCTTGTCGAACATGTGACGGAAACACAGACTACTTTCGAACTTTGCAACCACACTCAACATCCTAAGAAGTCCAAAAGTTCTACAAGAACATAATGATTTCGTTAAGTAGCTTCTTGGTATTTATTGACCAACAACTATCTACCTTATATATGATACAGAGCTGGTCAGATCAACGAAACTACGTAAAATGGGATCAGAAAAGGGCAATTTTTAAACAATACAGAAAAAATATCATCAAAAAGATATGCCTTCGACCAGATTTGAACTGATGATCTCAGCATTACTAGTGCTGCGCCTTACCACTTGGCCACGAAGGCTTCTTATTGGTCGAACTAATCCCTTAGTTCCTTTTGACGTGTAAAAAGTCAAAGAAAAACCACACTATGTTATAGTCAATTGAATGTATGAAGAAAAAAAAAAAAAAAAAACCAAATTCAAAGAAAACAAAAACAAAGAATAACCTGCTTCCGAGAACATGAGTTCAATCTGTTAACCAGTTCGCAACTTCAATTCGATCAGTCTTCCAGTGGCAACACCAGATTAAGCTCAATATAACTAGTAGACTTACTTCAATTACTTAGAATTATTTCATATTTATGTTATAGTCAATTGAATGTACGAGAAGAAAAAAAACATGAATGTATGAGGGGGGGGGGGGAACGTTAAATCGTAGACCTACTTCAATTACTTACAATTTTTTCACATTTTTATTATAGTCAATTGAATGTACCAAAAAAAACCAAAAAAAAAGAAGCCTGCCATGTATATGAGTAATGAGGAAGAGAACTTAAATAAAATAGAAATTAACGAAAACCTGTTACTGAGAACCTGGTTACAACCATATTTCCCAATTTTCCAATTTTCCAGTTATCAAGCACAGTCTAACTTGTAGACTGACTTCAATTACTTACAATTATTTCATATTTATGGTAAAGTCAATTGATTGTATGGAAAAAAACAAAAAAAAAAAAAAAAAACAAGATCACGTATTCGTCAATTGAAAAAAATCATTCTTTCCAAGGTATTTCTAGTTGAAACACCAATCAAGCACTATTTAATTCGTCAACTTACATCAATTACTAGAATTACTCCATATGGTATATGCCATACTCAACTGAATGTATGCAAGGGGAAAAAAACTGAAAACATGAAAAAAATTGCAATTCAATAAAAATTAAAGAAAATGCTTCCATCCTAGTAGTAGCAGAAGAACAGTCCTCAAACTTCATCGTGAGTCAACACAATGAAGCCATGATAGTTCTTCCATTCAGTTTAGATTCGAGAGCAGTCTTTGACATTGTTCTAAGTACTTGAGGTTTGAATGGGAAATACTGAACTGGTTAACCCTAGGGTAAATTAAAGATAGTGACACATTGAAACCAAACGGGGTTTGTTTTACGTTTATTCCAGTATGAAAGTTAAATTCTTGCACTTCATTTTTATACGGTAACTGACACGTACAACTTTAACTCTACCAATAATAGCAATTAGGGTAACGAACAACTCCAAAAATAACTCAACTTTAATCTTATTGTTATGATTATCCATACCCCATATCGGTTAAATTTGCGTAGTCGAATTAATAAGTTAATATAATCTATGAGGAAATTGAATAAATTTTGGATTTATTTATGTATCAATAAAAGTTAGGAGGTCACAAGTGACTTCCAAAAGAGGATACTGTAATCTTAAAGTTTGATGTGGCGGTGGTAAAAAAAGCCAATAATAACATATCCCAATTCGTCGAAACTTTATTATTAAAGTTGGGAAGTTATATTACCCTGAGAAACTGTAATGTTGTTGCCATAATAGTCACTCAATGGTTTCTTTACAAGTCACAGTTTTTCCAGAATTTGCCCACATTATGCCAATTCAGTTTAGGTTGCATTCCAACAACACGTGGATACTCTTTTTGGAAAACACATGTAAGGGGTACTGTAAGTTTCGATGCATATAGAAGTATTCCACAAGAAGATGAGATGATACTGCCAGGAGTTGGAGAAGTCCAGAGATGTAGTGAAAAAATCAAAAATTAAAAGAAATGCATCGTTCATAACCATTGTTCATCCTTAAATCAACCCCATTATATTCACTTTCGCCTTATTACTATTCCCTAATTAATGATAGTGTTGTCAACTGTGCCTCGTGGTGCTTAAAACATCTGCAAGGGGGTAGGAAATGGGAAGGATGAGAAATGGCAACTAGAGACACTATTAAGTAAATGATCACGAAATTGTCGAAAAAATCACCATATTTTCCTTACTTGTATCCGACAATTTGTTGTTACATGGTTACATGTTTATGTATTTAATCAACTTCAAAATTCATCCATGTCGCCTTTTACTCCTGATCTGCGGAATGTGACGCGGTTTGAGAAAATGACAACCAAAGTTTTTCATTGCATACAATGGACATTGATGAGAAATAGAGGGGTTGCGTGTGTGGGATTACTAGTTGATAGACAATGTAGATGGTTTTGAATAGTGCAATTATTCATCTACTTTTCAACATCCTACTATCCACAATCACCTGACTTTGCTGGTTGCCTAGGTTAAATACTCAATTGGGACAGGTGCAGCCAAATCTAGCAAAAGTTTATTTATTTGGCGAGACGTGTTGAATCACCCAACTCAAAATTACGCCCACGTCATAAAAGTCATAAAAGGCCTGTCTTTCCCCTTTGTGCAATTTGACCACGAAAAAAAGTGAGTATCAGCACTGGAAGAGGTGGCGCCAAGGGCGGTGTAGGAGGTTAGGAAACATGTGCAACGGAAAATGAACTGGTTTTTGCCCATGATACTTCTTGCAATGGCAGGCAAGATCATTGTCAACGCGACGTTGTCGCTACCAAGAACGAATGAGGTTGACTTATCCAAGACGTCCTTGATTCAATGAGATGATGAATGCGGGAAGGCACGAATGAAAGCCTTACACTCAAATGGCTCTTTTCTGGCGTATTATTTGATGCTCTATTTTCCTCACATGTGCCGTCATCGAATTCGTTCATTTCAGTCACGGTATACTATTTTCGATTTTGTGTGATTCTGGAGACTGCTATATTTTCAGAATATTCTGTGCTGATTTATCTTTCGTTATTTTGGGCGTCACCATCACAGTTCCTATGCTATTTTTATCTCTGTGCTCGCTTTGTTTCAGCTTGTTTCAGATTTTAAACTTAATATCGTCCACATGGGCTAACACAGCTATGAAAGGACTTATTCTTGTTGGAGGCTACGGAACCCGTCTACGACCCCTGACTCTCACCCTACCCAAGCCATTGGTGGAGTTCGGCAACAAACCCATGATTCTCCACCAGGTGGAGTCTCTGGCTGCTGCTGGTGTCAAGGATATCGTTCTGGCCGTCAACTACAGACCCGAGGTCATGATTGAGACCCTCAAGAAGTACGAGGAGAAATACGGCGTCAATATCACCTTCTCTGTTGAGACCGAACCTCTGGGAACTGCTGGTCCACTTAAACTGGCAGAGGATATTCTGTGCAAGGATGACTCGCCGTTCTTTGTCCTTAACTCTGACGTTATCTGTGACTACCCCTTTGCCGAATTGGCTGAATTCCACAAGAAGAACAACGCCGAGGCTACCATTGTCGCCACCAAGGTCGAGGAGCCCTCCAAGTACGGTGTTATTGTTCATAAGCAGGGCACTGCCAAGATTGATCGGTTTGTCGAGAAGCCCGTGGAGTTTGTTGGCAACCGAATCAACGCTGGAATCTACATTCTCAACCCCTCTGTCGTCGATCTCATCGATCTGCGACCCACCTCCATCGAGAAGGAGACTTTCCCACAGCTGGCTGCCCGAGAATCTCTTTACTCGTTTGATCTGGAGGGTTACTGGATGGACGTTGGTCAGCCCAAGGATTTCCTGTCTGGAACATGCCTGTACCTGTCATCTCTGTCTAAGAAAAACCCTGAGGCGCTAGTACCTACTTCAGAGCCCTATGTCAGTGGTGGTAACGTTTTGGTCGACCCTACAGCTAAGATCTCTCCTGAGGCTAAGATTGGCCCCAACGTAGTCATTGGTCCTGGTGCCGTGATTGGAGAAGGTGCTCGTCTCTCCCGATGTGTTGTTCTAGCCAACTCCACAATCAAGCCTCATGCATACATCAAGAACTCCATTATTGGCTGGAACGGCCGAGTGGGACGATGGGCACGAATTGAAAACGTGTCTGTGTTTGGTGACGATGTGGAGGTCAAGGACGAGGTATATGTCAACGGAGGCCGAGTGTTGCCCCACAAGACCATTTCTGGAAACATTGAGAAGCCCGAGATTATCATGTAGATGGGAGGATAAGTTATACATAATATTGATTGAAACATTAATGCTGGGTGAATGTATTTCTGTAGTTTCCGTAATGGCAATCCAAGCTTATACACTGTCAAGCTGAGTCTTTTCAGTGCATCAGTTGACAGCGCATCAGTTGAATTGCCTAGCTTTGTGGATGTGGTGAACCTCTTTGTGACAGTGGTTCAGGGTAAAAATACAGATAAAATAGTAAATCAATATTTAAAAGTGTCAAAAAAAAGTAATAAAAACGTCACATCTCTCTTCTCAATGACTTTAATGGCTTCAAGCTGATTATAGAAATAATCAAGAAAAATAAAAAATGGACGACACCGGAATCGAACCGGGGACCTCGCGCATGCTAAGCGCATGTGATAACCAACTACACCAGACGCCCTTTTTTGTTTTGAAAAAAATAGGCTCCATAGGATCAGAGATTTGATCATTTTCCACCAAATTATTTCATATTTATGTTATAGTCAATTGAATGTATGAGAAAAAAAAAAAACAAAAAAACAAAATAGGCACAGTCTACTAGTAGACTTACTTCAATTACTTAGAATTATTTCATATTTATGTTATAGTCGATTGATTGTATGAGAACAAGAACCTTTCATTCAAGTTGTTCCTAGTTATGACACAAAGTGAGCACTGTTTTTAATCGTACACTCACTTCATTTTCTTGAAATCATTTTAATTCATTAGAAGGTATGAGAAGAAAAAAATAAGAGGATCATATCAGTTTAGATTGCTTATATTGTTTTATAATTATGTTGTAATCAATTGATTGCAACCAGCAATTTATATATATATATATATATATATATATATATATATTCGCTGAGGTATTCTAAGCAATAAATTTGTATAGTGAGTTATCTATTGGTAAATTTTGCACAGAGATGTATCTATAGCCTTGTGCACCATCAAAGTTCAATGGAATACGTGGCGTTGATGTAGAGCCATCCAGGAATGCTAAAGTACAATCATCTGAACTCTTGGCTTGTAGTCGCATAGCAACCAAATATTTCAGTGTCAATTTCCAATGCGGGGTTTCACTCTCTTACGTCATTAATGTGAAATGTGAAAAATGGCACTTTCATGTCTCAGATCATACAGCCACTGACTTCAAGTGTTGAAGAATAGTTACTGCGGACCGCTAATCCTAGCAGATCATGTAGCTACATTTCTCTCATCCAATTGCCTAATGAGGAATAATAATAATGTCAATTTCATATCAATTATAATTTTTAAAGGTGTCCTCATGAAGACGATTAAATCTTATACATGTGGCAATTTCATTTGGCTTAGCTGAAACACGCTGTGAAAAGAAATTGGTGCCCAGACGAGAGAGGCGGTTGGCATTTAAAGAATAATTATACAGTGTACATTTTCAGGCTATCATTGTGGACTATCTCTGAAAGCTATACAGCTCGATTCTCAGTGCTGTCTTGAACTCAACATGAGTGACAAGGATTGTCGATTCATTTCAAGGCATTTGGTCGACTCGCTCAAACTATTTGCTGTAACCCAGTTCGGTAAATGGCATTCAAATCACAGCTTTCATAAACAATCTGCACCAGCTGATGCGGCTTCTCTCCAATTGATAATTTCCCCAGTTCTTATGTGAGTGTCTTAAAAACGACAACTCAATTCCAAAAACGTATAATGAAATTAATAAAAAAAATTATTAATTTTAGCCGTCCATACAAACCCCTAGGGCAGCAATCTATTTTGGAATCCATTAATGGTAATATGAGCTGCCCTCATGTTTGTTCCCCTGACCAAATGGTGTTCCCCACCTGGTTCCCCACAAACGATGGCACACATTTATTATCCACTATCAATTCAACTAGCACAAATATCAACCAGTAATAATGGCGGAATTGTGTCATGCTAGTTATAATATTGGATCCCTGACCTCACTATGGCATATAGTAGCTATTAACATCACCATAGCAACATAACGCAACATCAACAGATGGTGCCTTAATCTTCTGGATTGTAGTTGGATTAGGCACAATGCATATTCCCGTTGTTTTTATTAACAAAATATTATTTGGGTTAATATATATTATTTGAATATTATTGTAGTTTATTTTTTCAGCATTGCCACTGGATATAGCCCAGAGAGACACGAAACGGAGTATTTCTCAGCCTTAGCAAAAAAGGTACAGATAATCTGAATTAGTGTCATGGATTATTGCTCAATATTTGCATGTATTTAGGCCCCCATTTTCCAGCTCATGCAGCTTTCTTTTTTCGGTTGTTGCTTATTTTTTTGAGCCCCCTCAATACAGTGCATCCATGCAAGGTGCCTATTCCGACTAGTCCACGCGCCATGGACATGTGGTTATATGAACGCAACAAGTCAAAAACTAAAAATAAATATGGCTAAAAAAAAAGACACTCCTTAAGAATATGGGGGAGGAAGAAGACGAAGCAGCCACTCAAACAGAGATAAACCCACCAAAATCGGTACTCTTAAAGCATGTTTTTGATGACTCCACATTGGACTGTTTACAGCGTGAAAGTGCATGACACTGCAGCTAATCAGCCCTTGGACACCACAATAAAAAACAATGCTGTCTGCACCACCAAGACTGCATGTATCACACGGTACGATAAGAAGATGCAAACGGCCTGGGGTCTACCTGGCGGTAGTCCAGGTTTCAGATTCATGCAATAACTCCTGAGCTCGTTTTTTATACCCCATTTTCGGCACGGCGCTTGGCTGTCACTGCAGAAATGACCACCTCCAACTGCACCTAGTGCAGGAGCTGTAGCAACATACGAAACAAATTCCACAGCAACGCGTCATGTACAGGGGTGCGTCATGTGATGATTCGGGTGTGACCATCAACACCCGCCTGCTGACACATCAGGTGTAATACCTGCTGATTAATTTTTGTCCCTGCTGATACAATGTATGGTCTGGTGAGGCCACACACCTGACACCTCCAACCCAGGTGTTTAAACCCCACTTGCCTACATGGTCGTCATGCATGGTTCCTCAAGATGCGTCTCATAGGCGCTAGAAACAACAACGAAGGTTGCCAGAACAATGGTTGTTCCCAATATGGTTTAGTTTAGGGTAAGGATAATCAGTTTTGTTTCTTGGGGTATGTGGCCATTGTTGCCGTGGATTGCCTGGAATGTCGCCTTTCATGCTTGTTTGGTGGCCGTAAATCGTACAGTATCTCCCTCTCGATCGATCGCACAAAAGCACTCTAACACAAACGCGTATGTAATGGCACCGGCCATATGTTGACATATTGATTTACATTATTTTTTCGCTGCTGCCACTGTAAGGTACCTTTTTAATTATTTTATAAGACGTTGAAATTGGTGTCCCAATTGTTTTTATGTATAGGTTTTGTCAAGTTCAATTAGAATATCCATAGATTACACAAACATTTGCTTCTTTATTTTTCTTGCCGATTTCTTTGTGTGAAGCTACACCAGAATCCTGGCATCCTCTTTGTTCTTTTTGCACTGTGCAAACAATGGGATTGTTGTTCTCCACCAAAAACAATGGTTTTTTTAACAAGTATAAACTCTACAGTCTCTTTGTGGCATGCCATCTGTTTATAAACCTTGACAAGAGTATAAGAGGCTGTGAGATCCTATTGCTAGTTATCAGGAAAGGTGAGTTCGAAAGTTACTACAGTTAAGGGACAGCGTGTTGGCGTGTTGAGTAGTTGTCTCTTTGTGTTTGTGTTCTCCCGTTGTCTACTCGTTGTGTCTTGATGGTGCGCTTGCTGTTCTGTTTTCTCTTTGTGTCTTGAGATCTGTGTCCCTCGACCATTCTCAATGACAATTGAAACCCGCACCCACCACTTTCACCACTGCACCACGCTATGTACACACCATCACGCACTGCAGTGGTTTTCGTGACATACATGAAATTGGCTGCCTAGTTGGCCCAACAACCAACACTAATTCTATTTGGAAAAAGCCAAACATGCACATGACCTGCGACTATAACTACTGGCCTGTTGATCTGTTTCTCTAACCCAGCATGCAAAGTGTGACAAGTCCACTTTCGCGACGGCACATGTTTGACGATTCGCCGTCTTATAAGCGCAAGCTGGTCTCGCCGGGTTGTCTGGGAGACCTTTCTCATCTTGAGACGTGAGTATATCTGAGAGTTGCTACTTAAAGCAACCCAACATGGGGTGACACCAACTAAGGCACAAACCACGTGTTGTACTGTGCAAAAGTTATATCTCTTGAGTACATGATACCACTCTTGAGCATCACACCACCCAAGCGTTACACCACCCAACATCATGGAATCGGATGCTGCTTCTGCTTTACATGCTACAAGCTAACACAGTCCAACTGCCCCTACTCCCCGTCGGTCACTCTTCACCACTTCCAAAACACCTGCATTTCTAACTCTACCTCCTCCAAATGATTCCTCCACCCCATGCTCAATCCCAATGAAGAAATCGTTATCTACGTCCATGGACATGTCGCCATTATCCGCTGGTTCGGATGGCAGTTGCACCTTTGGATTAGGCGAGCCCAATGCCGCAAGCATGATGATGCATAAGTTGCGCAAAAACAACCGTAGCACAAGCAGCTTGAAAGGTTCGTTAAGTGGTGGCAACTACTTCGATCCTATCGATGAAGAAGGAGGAGGACTGGGCAAACCGTTCCGGTTCTCATTAGAACTGAACTCTCCCAGTTTGGCGATGGGATTCACACACTCATCAAATGAGGCAGGAGATGACACAAACATGGACACAGATGATGATAATGTCGGAAACTTATCACGGAGTTTCCGTCTAGGAGGGAACTCCAGTAATGACGATATCAATGATACCCCATCTGCTCGACCAGTTAGACCTTCTTTGAACCCTCTGACAAAACGAACGTACAATTCGTCTTCCACTCCATTTACTGCCAAGTTCAAACGTCCCCGAAGAACTCATTCCATGTTTCAAGACCCAAATGAGTTGATGCAGGAGGAGCTTGACGAAGAGAAGGAGATGGTGCGACGGTTGTCATTGTCACCGGATGTCAACAACAACGTCGACTCTTTCCTAGTTTCGGCCAATTGTACATTGGAGTCGTTTTCTGTAGAAGGGGATCCATTTCGAAGAATCAAACGAGAGACCCTCGTCAAAATTCTTGATGGCCATTACTCACACTACTACGATCGTCACGTAGTGATAGATTGCCGGTTTGAGTACGAATACGAAGGAGGACACATTGACGGAGCAATCAACGTCAACTCCAAAGATCGCCTTGAGAAGTTGTTGACCAACGAGGAGGAGCTTCTGGGCAAGTATGACAGTAATGGCACGACGAAGAGAACTCTGTTGATCTTTCATTGTGAGTATTCTGCTCACCGAGGGCCCAGAATGGCCATGCATTTACGTAACAGGGACCGACGGCTCAACATGAGCAATTATCCGCATCTCAATTTCCCGGACGTGGTGATCTTACAGGGAGGATACAACCACTTCTTTGAGCAGTTTCACAATCGGTGCTACCCTCCCCAATATGTCGAAATGAACGACTCTATGCATAAAAGCACCTGTGAGCGGGAAATGGGCCGATTCCGCCGACACATGAAACTCCGCAGTGAAAGTTCGCTCAGCAAATACCAGCAGCAGCAGCAAAGCGTAAACTGCTCACCCGTGGGGCTGTCACGTTCGTTGAGCGAAAGTGCAGACTACCATCGGCCCAAACGAGTAGTCAGCTGTCAGTTGTGGAGGTGACAGGGCTCACGGACAGGGCTCACGGACGTTCCTAACATTGGCCTAGATGGCCACAACAATACATACAAAGCAACATTAGCACAACATTAGCACTGACCCTAATACATTATCATCCGATAGTATTGTTACTGTCATAGAATAGACTACGTTACAATGATGTGAAGCAACTCATGACACTAATTGTAAGAGAGACTAGCATGAGGTAACATAATCCTTCTTGTAAGTCTGCTAAACTCATAATGGTTGGCCAGGTGAGTCGCTCCCCAGTAGTTATTTCCTGTTAACAGCGTCTCAGCCATAGAGACAGTACCCATACCTAAAATGAAACCCATTTAGATGGACGTTTGAATTTGAAGTTGACATAGTTTCTATTTCTCGGCTCTTCAATACTAGGTAAAGTGGAGATCGCCCCTGAGGTTTGTTCTTTTTTTTTTTTTTTTTTTTTTTCCCTTTCCTGTTATTGTTTGTTTACTCCTTTAATGGTGTGGCAGTAAGGGGAGAACGTATATTCTGGAAAAATTAATTATACATTATGAAATATTAATCGAATAATAAAAAATGAATAATAATTAACCCAAAATAATTCCCAGACAGAAGAGTGTCTGAGTCAGTAATTAATGGCCCTATCTTGGACCAAGCTGCTCACAGCATCGTCATTGGCTATACTCTAATGCATATTAATGAGCTCACAATATTATTTGGACAATTTTTTTTTTAGATCAAAGTTGGCAAGTTTAAAGGCATGTCAAACCCATGTGATTTTTGCTTTTTCCCCCTTTAATGTCGATCTTTGAATCTCGAGTCGATGGGTACATGTGCTCGCCAATACCTGCTACTATGAAGATGCCAAAAATTAAGTCAAAGTTAAGATTCAGGAAATTAATAGTTCATGATCTCCAGGAGCGTCACAGAGATTAGGGTAACCCCAGAAAGGTGGTACGTCGTAGTAGAGTAGTGAATATCCGAACTGTAAAATTGTTCCTGAAGACGACACCTCATGGTGCATTCCTCATAGTATATACCTCCACTACCCAGTCAGCGCTATTACGTGATATTTAATTTATACCAATAATAATCAGTGTGATCTCAGCAGATTATATAATGTCAATTAATCGTTATATTTTAGCCTGGAAATTATTCATGCCACCTTTGGAACCTAGTTTTCAAAGGTTCTCGGCTCTGATGACATATAGGAGTCATTCGAAATTAATTAGAGAAATGGTGTGATGAGCGAAGAAGGATAAACTATTTATCCTGGAAGTCCATGTTTTCATTCAGGTAGTAATAGAGAATTTGATTCCGACTGTTAAAGTTAAGGTCCCAAATGTCGCATGTTTTAAATCAGAATACCTGATTGTGTTAGTTACATGGGTACGATATTCTTTCCATGGGACGACCTACATGATTGCTAAAGAGGGATCATTAGTATTAGATTCAGTCACCTAAATGTACTTGTAGGGGTTAAGGATATGGTTGGGATCGTAAATATCCTTAAGCTGTTTCATCAACTCCACATTATCTTCGTCCTTGGAGTACTGGATGTAATGTTTCTTGATAAGGCCTAGACCGTGTTCTGCGGAGATAGATCCATTGACCTTGGAAACCCACTCGTAAATCCAGGGTTCCAGAACCTGAGAGATCCGCTCAGAGTATTCTCGAGTCATGATGTTGAGATGCAGGTTGCCATCGCCAACATGACCATAACCAATGACGTCAACGACAGGTTTGGAGGCGTCGGTTTTAGAAATCATATCTTTGGACTCAAACACCGCTCGGAGGTCATCAACAATGTTGTACAGTTGGGGCAAGGGAATGGAGATATCGTACTTGTATACTCCACCTTCCTTACCAATAACTTCGGTAATTCGTTCTCTCCAGGCCCACAAGTTGTTAAATTGGGTTTCATCACTAGCAACCACTCCATCAGTAACGATTTCTTGTTCCATGACATTCTCCAGGAAAGCCTCCAGTTTCGCGTCATCATGGTCCTTGTTGGAGCCCGCAGTTTCAATCAATACAAAGAAGGGGCTTTCAGAATCAACAGGACGAGTGAGATCACAATGTTGCTGGACCCATCCTTGAGATCGACCATCCATCAACTCAAAAGCCGACAGAATCTCGCCCAGGTCCTTCTTGGCAGCAATGAATGCTTTCTGAACGTTATCGTAGGAGTCAACAGCAAGATAAGCCACGTTCTTTGCAGCAGGACGATGAGGACACAAGACTGAGACTGCTGTAATGACACCCAGAGTTCCCTCAGAACCAATAAACAGTTGCTTAAGGTCGTAGCCAGTGTTATCCTTTCGAAGCTTGGAAAGCATGTTAACAACTTTACCGTTAGCCAGAACAACCTCGAGACCAAGAACCGAGCCATGAAGGGAGCCGTATCTTAGCAGACGAAGACCTCCAGCGTTAGTGGCAACATTTCCTCCAATATGACAAGATCCCTTGGCTCCCAAATCAAGAGGGAACATGAATCCTTGTTCGGCAAGGTACATATCAGCGGATTCAAGGATGACACCAGCGTCTGCAACCAGAATGCCAGAAACGCTATCAAACGATCGAATCTTGTTCATGTTACTCAAGGACAAGATGATCTCATCGTACAATGGCACAGAACCTCCAACAAGACCAGTGTTTCCTCCTTGGGGAACCACAGCGAGTTTTTTGTCATTGCAGTAGCTCAGAATATTTGAGATCTGCTCAGTAGAGGTGGGTTTGAGTACCAATTTGGTTTGTCCTCGGAATTTTCGCATCCAGTCAGTGTTGAACACTTCAATGTCTTCAGCATCGGTGACAACTCCATTGTCCGGTAGAATTGTCTTGAAATGAGCAATATCTGATTCGGTTAATTGAGCATATTCGCCCCGAGTCTCAGCTTTGTACCATTCAGCTGTCTGCTTTACCTGAAGAAGAGGGGGGTAAGTATGGATGTTAGCAGAAGTTGCTCTGAGTGGGGAGACGGGAAGGGAAGTGGTTCGAAGAGAACTTCTGACCAATCGAGCTCCTCCACGAATAGTAGCTCGCGAGAAAAATCGTTTTCCAGCTGATTGCATCATTGTGTCTGATGTGAGTCAGAAAATATTTGAACTCTAACCTAGCGTAGTGTACTTGTGATATGCATATTTAGCTTAGTTGAGGAAATCAAGTTGGTTGGTATTTAGATACTTATTTGCACTTGGTTCAATAATAAAGTTAGTCATAGTTTGTTCCAATTAGTTGATTCCCATACTGTACTTGACATCGTTTATTTTGTTCACTTGAAGTCATATAGATAGCTGGAGGGGTTGCGAGTTGAGAAAAAATGCTTGCTAATACTGGTTAGACTTTTTTTTTGTAGTTCTTTTTTTCGGTACTAAATCTTGACTTGCATTTGTGCTGGATACTATGCTCCATAAAGAAAACGTCTAATCTATTTGCATACTATAAGAAGCGCGAAACATTTAAAGAAATATCAATAGATGATTTCGCCTATTGTGACAATAAAAATCAAAGGATTATAAGGAGATCATTCGGAATCCGCAACTCCGTGCCTTGGAAGGCTTTAAAAAGTTGACATGGCTAGACTTTCTTCAGGTGAGCCATATCTGGAACCATCAACAAGTATCGTGAATTAATGGCCACCCATGAAATATAACAAAATACTGACGCCTTGAATGATGTCAACTCAACGAATTTCCCGATAGGTTTAAGCGATATAGCCAAATGGTAATAGACAGGTTGCTTGTTGTCAATATCTACGTAACAATTATTTTATGCTAACTCTCATTTCATACGACTTCACCATTTACCCATCGCATTGTATTACGCAGCAACTACACGGGGCTGTCATTCTATAATCCGCATGTGAACATTTTATTATCCTCATTCCGCTCAACCTTTTTGTTACAAAGAACGCTACGTACTATTCGGCAAGGAGGTTCATTTCGTTCAATGTTTAATTGTGTCATCAGATAAATTAATTAGTACTAAGCATAACAATCTAGTCTAGAGAATCTAGACGGTCTCGACAAAAACGTCCTTGCTGTTCTTCTCAGAGTCGTCATCTGCAAAAGCAGCGGGCTTGCCAGAAGGCACAAAGTGGGGAGACTTGGAGGCGATCTTGATTTGGTTGTACATCTCGTCAACCTCCTCAAGAGTAAGACCCTTAGTCTCGTAGATGAAGAAGTAAGTGAAGGCAATGCAAAGGAAGTTACAGCCACCCCAGATGAAGAAGACCTTAGTCTTGAGGCCGGCAGATCCGGGTTGGTCGTCAACAAGGTAAGGAGTGGCGAAAGCAATGGCAAAGTTGAACAGCCAGTTGGAGCCTGCACAGAGAGCGACACCCTTGGCTCGGACTCGAAGAGGGAAGATTTCTCCAACGACAACCCAGGCAATGGGGCCCCAGGTGGCAGCGAAACCAGCAATGAAAGTACAGGTGAAGGCGATCAGGACCTTGTTAGCAGTTTGACTCTCGACGGCAGTTCCAACAGCGGCAACAATTAGCTCAGAAGCACACATGACAACTGCACCGATAAGAAGCAGCTTTCTTCGTCCAGCTCGATCAACCAACAAGATACCAGGAATAGTCATGACAACGTTAACAATGTTGGTGATCATCTGGACAGTGAAGGGGTTCTCAATACCAGAAGACTTGAAAAAGTTGGTTCCGTAGTAGAAAATGAAGTTGATACCAGTGAGTTGCTGCAGGGCCTGAATGGCAATACCAGTGAGCATTCGCTTGAGTTGAGAACCCTTGGGGGAGAAGCAAGCGGCCCAAGAAGCGCTGCCAATCTGCATCTCGGCCTCATGGGCAGACTGAATCTCAAGAAGTTCTGTCTGGACAGCCTCGTGCTCAACAGGAAGCTTTCGGAGTCGTCGGAGAGACTCAGCGGCCTTATCGTGCTTGCCCTTCTTAACCCAGAATCGAGGAGTCTCAGGAAGCAACAAAAGACCAGCAGCAAGAATGATAGCCCACAGGAGCTGGATACCAAGAGGAATTCGGTAAGAGCTGGAGTTATTTCGGTCCTTGGTGGCGTTGTTGACAATAGCAGCAAGCAGAAGACCAATAGTAATGGCGAATTGGTAGATAGAAACAACAGCTCCTCGAATCCACTTGGGAGAAACCTCTGACTGGTAGAGAGGAACAATAGAAGAAACACCACCAACACCAAGACCAGCGATAACTCGACCAACAATCAAAAGAGTTCGACCAGTAGTGATGGTTTGAAGAACTGCTCCAACGCAGAAAATGGCACAGAAGAAAATCATACCAAGTCGTCGACCAAGAGTATCAGATGCAAAGGGGGCGGAAATGGCACCAGTGAAAGTACCAGCAGAGAGAATGGAAGTAATAAGAGAAACCTGGCTAGAAGTGAAATCAACTCCATCGTCTGTGAAGGTCTTCTTCACATAGGGCATAGCCATGACACCGGAAATGGTTCCGGTATCGTATCCATACAGAATACCACCAAATGCAACAAACACGGCTACAAACGCAGCCATGAAGGCGGACCCTTCCTGTTTTTCTCCACGGTTAATGATGTTAGCAAGTCCCATTATAGTTGTGTGTGTTGGTATGAGATGAGGACATGATCTGGAGTGACCAGGGGGCTTTATATAAACCAGGGAAATAGCATCGGCAATCCACTCACGAGCTAAGATCGTCGGACAAAGAAGCCCGTGGACTGACCTGGAGAGGACTGCGCTACCCCGTGCAGATCCAAACCTTCCCCAGTTTTTCCTTGTTCTTCCTTGTTCTGGTTAAAGTTTAGAACTTTTTCACACGGCGAACAAGCTTAATTATGAAAGGTTGTTGTGCCATAATTTAACAATACACATAGGTAACCATAACCATAATCAAAAATTCCAAAATTTATGGATTAACTCATCCAGCAACACTTTTAATTTTCTCAAGACATGATGTTTCCATCCAAGGTCTAGACCAACCCCCACCTTGAAAATGCATACAAATGCATACATTTACTCCGGAGCCACTAGTTTGAACCTAAATCAATGTTTTCCATTGGGAGTTTCGAGTCCAGATTGAGAGGATCCATTTTCAGACAGCAGCCAGCTCACTAAGTTGCTTACGCGCCGTGCGTGTCGTCTTTCGGTGGGCTACCTTTTACGAGTTTTATGGAGAGCTCAAAATAGTTGGAGTAGTTTGATCCCCCACCTGCAAAGAAAATTTTGCTGGTGAGCCCAGTGCCCCGCACTTGTTGGAAAGTCGTTGTTGGGGTTAATCCGTTAGCAACTTTTGGACCCACCACCCCAGTTTCTTGGCATAAAGTTTTTGAAATTCTTTGTGTAGGCGAGGGGGCTTTGAACCTCGGAAAAATAGTTTTTGCTTTCCTTTGTGCTATAACTAATTAAAGTCTGAAAGTTAAATTCTCACTTAATGTCATGTTAATCTGCAATGCAAGGTAGTTTCAAACCTCGCCAAGTGTAACCATGAAGAAAAATTATGGCTAGGCTAGTTGGTTTAGTGCCAGAAAAAGTGGAGCTGTCAGGACTAGACCATTCAAGGAAATAGTTTGGTAAGTTTGAATTATGGCTATTTTCACCGTAGTGGTAAGACCATAATAATTCCAGAGCACATGATATTCTTTTCTCTCTATCGGAAGTCATTCCCCGTCACAACTTAAAAACAGTTCGCTTATGTCAAACAACCTCAGGGAAATAAAAAAAGGCAATGTTTGCATTGATAGTCTAAGCTTATTTAGGAAGTGATACCACATTCCAATAGGCTCTAGACAGTGTATGTGGAGATCGTCTATGCACTATTGCATATACCTAGAAACTGGGGTAAAAGATGGAGCAAGTTCAAGCGGGGGTGTTGGGATAGCGTGACTGGAAAAGTTTATGGCTTGGAAACTGAAACTCAGAACTGAAACCCAGGTGAGTTCTTTGTTCAAAAAGCGGACATTAAACAGACATGAGACAGAGCTTACACAATGACATCTCAACGAAAAGAACTGCTATTCCATTTTTTAAAACTCCACATCATTGATTTGTCAGTTCTGAATGGTCGAGGCCAGCAGCGGAGTTTTAGTCCCGCCACCCCTTACTCTTGGCGATCTAGACCGGATCAATCAGTACGGTTTAAACTACTTTTAGCCCAGCATTTCCGAAGATGTTCCGGGAACTTACATGCCTTGGTCTATGTTGTATGTTGTTCCGAAAACGTAGGAAAATCCGAGTCGCACAAAGACTAGCCTGTATGCAAAGTAATCGTGTGAGTTATTGGTGGGGTAAATGTTGAAATGACGAAATGCCGAAAAGAACCTGCAACAAGTTTATCCGGGGTTTTTCTTGCAGCAATGACCAAACAATGGGTGTAGAGTTTGTCCGGATGGGCGGCTCTTATGACTCACGTCCCAATCCATAGTAGAACGATAGTTACTGGGTGTTCAAAACCATTTTACAATTATATTGTGGTGAACAATTCTATTTCTTCTGTTCTTGCTCTTAGTGCTATTGGCCAGTTCTTCCATAAAATAATGTGTTGGGCGCCTTCTCTAATGTCATCATCAACCTCTCATGAGAGTAGGTTCAGAGAAGAAGCAAAAGCAAGAACACAATGTGGGGTAATTGAATACGAATTTATTGGTTTGTAGATACCATTGTTTCTGATACTTCGACATTCGGATATTGAATACGCTTACACGATATGACATTGCTGTTGGATGACTGTAATAATGAAAATAACTGAAATCGTAAAAGAGCATTTGTTACTATGGCATATTGTTCAAAACCGAGGAGCTACATCGTATTTGAGGAACCTCGGCTTATCTCTTGAGTTGATTGGCTGGAATTTCTCCATCAATGTCTCAGACACGTTGAGTTCACCGTATTGAATCCCTCATACCCCCAATCCATTTATCCGACACACTCAGACTCAAAATCCAATCACAGCACGTGAATCAGAGTTATCTCTTCCCCTCATAAAATGAAAAAATCCGAATAGACCTAAGACAAGCCAATCTAGTTGAGACCACTGAGACAGACCAATTTGATAACTGAGTAATTGGTTGATGAACACCAGAATATCAAACAGAGAATTGTAACACTAGAAATTATATCTATTCACACAACAATGGACATCATACATCATCTACACCTGGTTACAACATGTTACATATTGAAACTGAATCCGATGTAAGTTTTACATATCCCCAACCGAACTTTAATAATAAGATGAGCATTACTACATCATGCATAAAGTTAAATAAAGTTGTTTGTGAGACAAGGGAAAAAAAAGACAAGGGAAAAAAAACAAGGAAAAAAAAAGCAAAAAGCGAACAAAGAAAAGTGAAACAACTTAACGAAACTGGGGATCAGGATACCAACTAAGAAATACTTAGCATCCAACTAAATTTACAAACAATAATACTCAAACACGGTTGATTATAATTTATGTGACATGAATTTCAAGGCGAGCTGATGTCAGAAAAAAGAGGTGTTATAAATCACTCGCGGGCATGAAACAGTCCGGACTTACAACTTGCTTCGCTCTTGATCTTCGGATAGCTAAGCAGAAGCATCCTTCTTGGCGACAGCGACAATGAGGTCGACGACTCGGGCAGAGTAGCCGTACTCGTTATCGTACCAAGAGATGAGCTTGACGAAGTTCTCGTTAAGGAGGATACCAGCCTTGGCGTCGAAGATAGAGGAGTGGGTGTCACCAATGAAGTCAGTGGAAACAACATCGTCCTCAGTGTAGCCGAGGATGCCCTTAAGCTCAGGGGTCTCGGAGGCAGCCTTGATGGTGGCCTTGATGTCGTCGTAAGAGGCACCCTTCTCGAGTCGAACGGTCAGATCGACAACGGAGACGTCAACGGTGGGGACTCGCAGAGCCAGACCGGTGAGCTTACCGTTAAGAGCGGGGATGACCTTGCCGACAGCCTTGGCAGCACCAGTGGAAGAAGGAATGATGTTACCAGAGGCAGTTCGGCCACCTCGCCAGTCCTTGTGGGAAGGACCGTCAACGGTCTTCTGGGTGGCAGTGATGGAGTGAACGGTGGTCATGAGACCCTCAACAATACCGTACTTGTCGTTGACAACCTTGGCAAGGGGAGCAAGACAGTTGGTAGTGCAGGAGGCGTTGGAGATGACGGTCATGTCAGGGGAGTAAGCATCAAGGTTGACACCAACAACGAACATGGGAGCATCACCAGAGGGAGCAGAGATGATGACCTTCTTGGCACCACCCTTAAGATGGGCAGAGGCAGCCTCCTTACCGGTGAAGACACCAGTGGACTCAACGACGTACTCAGCGCCGGACTTGCCCCAAGGAATGTTGGCGGGGTCTCGCTCACCGTAGATCTGGATGTGCTTGCCGTCAATCACGAGGCCACCGTCCTTAGGCTCAACAGAGCCCTTGAATCGGCCGTGGGTAGAGTCGTACTTGAACATGTAAGCAGCGTACTCAGTGTCAATGAAGGGGTCGTTGACAGCAACAACCTCAACCTCAGGGTTCTTGAGAGCGTTTCGAAGGACCTGTGTTAGTTTCAAGTTAACAACGTATCATCATGTATTACATGGAGTTCATCCATGACAATTGCCTGATTATCATTAAGCGATTACCATAGTTTGCGGTCACTCGGTTTGTGTTAACCACCGTTTGACCTTGGATTTTCCACAACCTTCCATAGGCTTTTCCTTCTTGTCACTGTCATTGATACTCACAATTCGTCCAATTCGTCCGAAACCGTTAATACCGACTTTGATGGCCATTTTGTTTTGTTAGTTTTGTGTAACGAAAAGAAAGAAAGGGAACCATGGTGGCTCTTCAAGCCCTTTTATAAATCCTACAGACAACGAAAGCAAAAAACGCCCCAACCTGCGACTCCAACTATAGTATGCAATATAAGCTCAAACTTTAAGACGCGGTTACCCCAAAGCCATCATGAGATAAAAAAGAACCGTGCGATTATCGGGCAATTGTCCAAATAATTGTATCATTATTGGAATTAATTTGTAGAATAATTTCTAGGCATTTCGAAACATTTTTTATAATCGATTTCCACGGACAATTGACCAAGATAATGACACTTATTTCTTTACGTTGCTCATGTCACTGTATGTCGGCAGATGCGTTGGCCTCTCAACATTAACCATAATCGGGAGAATCGGCTGAAAGGCGGTGTAGGTATTGAGCAATAAGGGAAAGAAAGACACAGAAGTAATGGAAACAAATGGATGGATACCTGTGCCTGGGATACATCTCGTCATTTCTTCTGTGCTTCATCTCTCAACATAAACTCTCTCCCCAAATTAGTCACCCCACCCCACTCTTGGCCAACTGTGATTGGCTGGAAAATCCCATATCCGGACTAATTCTGACCAATAGGCATGCGCAAAACAACAGATACGGTAGTCCCATTACGTAACCCGCGCCCCAATGGTGAAAATTTCTCCATCAAAGCTCTCGTTTGCCTCGAATACCCATCTCTTCCATAAGCTTCCATAGCCCATGCTTTCTTTCCTCAACCCCACACATCCACATAAGGGCCAAATCTATACACAGCAATGCGTCCGATTATGCTCGTGGGCAGATCCCGGTTATTTCCGATTTCCGACAGCCGAGCAGATGATTGAATGAGCATCTAAGCCATAGTTGTATATTTAAAAAGGACGAATAATCAAGAAGATCGAGAATATGTTTTTACAATAATACAATAACAATAGAACAAATATATGATAACCTCATCGTGTTGTCAAGTTGCTGCCTTCACATGGTGAGGGATAGGTGAAACAAATGAGGCATATATTCTAGAACATTCGAAAATACCACACACCGTAAAACGTGAAAATTGCGATAATTGTGGCTGTAAAGGGGTGCGAAAATATTCCTGGTGAGTTCTCTAATTACACTGAATCCACTGGATGTTGGTAAGAGGGGCCCACACTTTGGCCGAGTTACAAGTAGAAGCAAACTAAATTGATTCTCATTTCCATTAACAGAACTTGCCTTAAAACAAGAAACTATCAATACCCGTTTTCTGAAACTTCAGGAGTCGCTATATTCTCAATAGCCGCGCAGTAACGGCTGTTGATTACTTAATAAGGCAAGCAAAAAGCATGCCCCCTGACTAAGTGTCTATAGTGCGTGAGTATATTTTAATAATGGACCTTAGTACACTCAACACTGAGGCGTCTAACTCTTCAGGCACCTTGCAGACCAGGAGATATTCAATTATTACTTTGTTCTGAGTGATATCTAGGCGTCTCTTAAAAATACCATTGTAAGATGCTTGTTACATGATTTAACTCACACATCTACAGTTTATAACACATGCTGACTAAGCAACGATTAATAAGTATTTCAATCACAAAAACATGGCGTACTTTAAACTATTCCCCTCATATTTAGCCTTTCCTAGTATCATGTGTCTCTAGTTATTGAGTATGCATGCTCATGCAACTATTCAAACGACTCGTGACAGTCACAACAGCATGAACACAGAACCAACAGACGACTATATTAGAGATATATATCGACATCCATCGCCTCGAGTGTCTCCAAGTCCTACGGTTTCAGTTGATATTTCTACTTCGATCCAAGAGACGCCACCAGAAGATGCTAGCCATGAGGTTCCAGATATAGCTGATGTGCTTTCTGAGATGCTGGCAACATCAGAAATGCCTTCGTCCACAAACACTCCTGAATACGAACCCGAGTTGGATTTTGTCGGTGGTTATAGACGGAATTTGAGCCAATTGAATGAGTATGGAGGTGGCAGTCCTCGGGCAAACTCCTTCGTGTCAGTAGACCCTCCAGATATTGGAACCGAGGTGGATCAGTTTCTCTCCAAGAAGAAGCAGTTTTTTATTCTTTCGTCTGCTGGAAAACCCATTTATACGTTGCATGGGTCAGATGATGTCATCTTGGGCTACTTGGGTGTACTCCAAACAATTGTTAGTGCGTATCAAGCAGATGATTCAGAAGATAATCTACGATCTTTCCGAGCCGGAAACACTCTCGTGGTTGTTGCTGTTGAAGGTCCGATTATTCTTGCGGCCGTTTCCAAAATTGGAGAAAGTGAAGTTCAACTACGTTCCCAGCTGGATGTACTATATACACAGATATTAAGTACTCTTACCAAGAACCAGATTCACCGAATTTACGCCAATCAGAGCAATTTCGATCTCAGAAACTTGTTACAGGGTACAGATGTATATCTGGACGCTCTGACTCGCCAACTAGTCAACGGAAGTCCCTCGGTACTTCTAGGGGCTCTGGAGCCGCTTATCTTGCGTAAATCCATTCGGGAAGAAATCGACAGTGTTTTATTGGACTGTAGAACCCCATCTTTGCTGTATGGATTGATCGTCAGTGATTCCAAGCTTGCCAACGTGATCCGCCCTAAGAAGCACTCGCTTCATCCGCCGGATCTAATCTTATTGTTCAGCATGTTGTTCAACACTACCTCATTCCGAGACGGAGAGCACTGGGTGCCTATCTGTCTGCCGAAATTCAATTCTACGGGATTTCTGTACGCCTATATTCATTTTTTCAGCAAATCCTCAGCCCTAATCCAGATCTCTGCTGACAAAAACGCTTTCTTTGAGCTCCGTGAAGCTAAACAGAAAATACTAGCCCAAATGGAAGATAAGGGGCTTATCAGGGCTTTGGAACGAGCTGAACAAAGAGGAAGGTTTAAACCTGTCGACGTGGCTGTGCCTATGATCAGGCACTTCCTATACAAAAGCCGAGCTCACGTGCAATATGTTATGCCATGTTATGACACCCATTATTATGAACCCCACACAAAACGGGGTCTGCTGACCTTCTACCATCAATTGCATGCACAGGTGAACTCAGACACAGGTTGCCAAAATGGGTGGAGAGTGACACATCTTGTGCGTAATTCATGCATAGGCTTTGCCTGGATAACCCCATCTTTTGAACTTTATTGCGTTTCTGGACCGAATGTTTCACGTGCTACGCTGGCCTCGTCTATCCATTCAATCGCACAGTGGGTTAATCAACATCGAGACCGCCTTTTTGTTATTGGAGGGGCAACTTTCTAAAACAAGATAACCATAAGGTTAGTGCATTAAACCTTATTTAAAGTTTTGTTGTGGCGATGTGCATACACAATGCACATAGCTGTTATTATGACACAATGATAGCGCACATGTTGCTTATCACGGCACATCCGGTGGAACCGGAATCCAAGGTACATAAAGGCATGATCCCCCAGAAAAAAGTATACAACAACTTACACAAACACAACACGCAAAGATTATAAAAGAACAGCACAAGAACAATGAGCACAATGACACAAACACAAACACACCAAAACCCACCACCACCCCACCTCAAACTATCCACTACAGCAAGAGATCCTTTGCAAATAATGCATGAGATGGTGACCAAACACATGCAACAGTTTGACCCATCCCACGACATGCACCACGTCAACCGAGTGGTGCGAATGGCAAGAGTCTTATCTCGCAAAGTGGCCCAAACCCAACCCGTGGATCTTAAGGTGGTAGAAGTAGCTGCTCTATTACACGACGTAAACGACTCCAAATACAGAGACCAGTTGAATGACGGGGATGATGTTTTGATGAAATGTCTTAGAGAGTCAGACTTGGACCAGGCCCAAAAAGATCTCGTTGTCAAAATCACTCAGAACATGAGCTACTCCACTGAAAAGAAGCTTCGAGAAGCTGGGAAATGGGGAAAGTGGCACAACGAATGTGTTGAGCTGCACCTCGTGCAGGACGCGGACCGGCTAGATGCCATTGGGGCCATGGGAATCTTGCGGTTGGCTGCCTTTTCTGGAGCTAAGAATAGACCTCTTGTACTGACTGGAGACGAAGATGACGAGGACACTATGGCCCATTTCGGGGCTAAATTACTACACATGAAGGACAAGATGAAAACTGTGCCAGGCCGTGAGGTTGCTCAGAAGCGAACGGCTATTATGGAGAGCATGGTTTCTCAGGCTTTCGAGGAGGTTACACTTTCTGATCTTGGAGAAGATACGACGGAGACTAGAGATATTGGTGATATTATTAGACAGCGATGGATGATATAGATCTAGATATTATTTATACTAATGAGCTAGAAGGCGTAGATTGGCATGACTATGAATTTGTTTAACATTCTAGACCGAGATTATTTTTAGGTGAGGGGGGATGGTGAAGCTTGTGGAACAAACCGGTTTTTTTTCGTTCTTGTTAGAAGGAAATTTCGCATATTGAAGGAACATACCCAATCAAGCCGACATGTGGCTAATGTAAGGTGTGACAGAGCCCAGATCCATTATTGGCTTGTGTAATACGCAGGTCCATATGCTTATTTTTTTGTCCGAGTTACACGACAACGTAAACATATAACCCTAAAATATAGAATGAATTTTGAAAGAGTTCCATAGAAATAGCCAATGGAGAGAAATCTTGGGTGGTTTACTACTTGCAAGCCCCTTAGCCAAAGAATCAAGGCCTGCCATGAAATAACCCTAACCATCACACAAAACTCTAACTCTAATCTGTAATAGGAACGAACCGAAAGTTCGCAGTTCCAACTAATTTAAAGTCTGTAGACAATAAATTCAATCCTGTTAAAGATCTATAGCAACTCCACTATCACAATTATACCCTTAAGAAGATTTTGTAGTTATCCTTATTGAAACTCTAAATGAAGATAAGCTTCACTACCTTATTCTACTTGACTCAACTTGAGTTATCAGGTCGACCCTTTTCCACGTGCAAACCTTAAACCTTAACTCGAGTCGAGATGACATGGAACACGTAATTACGCATAAAGCGTTATATTACTACCATGGCCCTTAGAGACGACCGAATCTGGATTGATGGGTGCTTTGATTTTGCCCATCATGGACATGCTGGAGCCATGAGACAGGCTCGGCAGCTATGCAACGAATTGTATGTTGGGATCCATTCTGATGAAGATATTGGCCAGCATAAGGGGCCAGTGGTGATGCATCTGAATGAACGAGTCTTGGCTGTTGAAGGGTGCAAGTGGTCCACAAAGCCCATTTTGAGTGCTCCCTACGTCACCGACCCCAAAGTGATGGATGACTACCAATGCAAGTATGTTGTTCACGGAGATGATATTACTACTGATGAACACGGTAATGATTGTTATCAGGCCGTGAAGGATGCTGGACGATTTATCGTTGTTAAGCGGACTCCCAATATCTCTACAACTGATCTCGTAGGCCGAATGTTGTCTACAAATACCGATCACCATCTTCCCACAGTTACTTCAAAGGATATTATCTCTAAAAACCATTTCCTACTTGAAGAAGACGCGATGGAACGATTCCAACAATACGCGACTGGTCTGGATGCTAAAGCTCCCCATTCAGGTGTTTACCTGTACTCAGACCAGAAGCTGGCAGAACTTGTAAAACCCTCACCAGAAGTGAAAAAAGGACTGTCTAAAGTCTGGTATGTGGATGGAGCGTTTGATTTGTTTTTCATGGGCCATATCCAACTTCTCAAAGACCTGAGAGAAGCTGCTTCAAAAGAAGGAGCATTGATCGTCGTTGGTCTCCATGACGATCATACCGTCAACCAGGTGAAGGGCCAGAATTACCCCATCATGAATCTCCAAGAGCGAGCTTTGTGTGTGTTGCAATGCCGTTATGTGGATGCTGTAATTTTACAAACTCCATATGTTCCTTCTGAATCTTTCATTAAGAGTTTGGAAACCGAAATTCATGTGGTCAAAATTCTGCATGGTGCCACTCCCGTGACTGAATACGATGGCGAAGACCCATATGCATGGGCCAAATCTGCCGGAATTTATGAAAACACTCCTTCACACGAATTTGCTGGGGTGTCCACTCGAACCATTGTGGATCGAGTGTTGAAAAACAGAGACGCTTACGAAGAGCGGCAACGAAGAAAAGGATGGAAGAGCGAGCATGAATTGAATCTCAAAGAGGAGGAAGGCGACAAATTCAAAGTGGAGACCAAGTAGACCCACCATAGATAAAGTGGTATTGTTATGTGAAAAGTCTCGAAGCTAGCCTTTAGAATAAGGCCAATATTTAATTGATGAAGAGAGTGTTTCGATTTGCTTGATGTAGTATTGATATTTACTTTCGAGAAGTCTATATGCATCTTTCTCATTGCTTTAAGTAGTTTCAGTTAAAGACGTTATGGTACTGTGAAATCGGCCTTCGGATTATCAATCTAGTACTATATTTCAGCTACCGCTCTTCATCCCGAAGAGACTGTTGAAAGTAGGAGGATATAATATTGATGAGTGAACTCAACAACTCCTCTTTTTTGTCGTGTTAACATTACTCATGGAGCAATTGATCCTCATTTACTATAAAGAAACCCTCCCCAGGACAATTTAATCGACTCTTGAGGTACACTAACAATAGAATAAACTCGAGAAGGGGATGATATCTCACCAGGGGGAGGCCAATAGGACTGAAGTGGTCAATCAGTTGAGAGGCTGAAAACATGCTATGCCCGCGAAAACTGATGGTACCACCCATTCTCAAATGAACTCCATTTTACTCTCCTATTAAGATGCACCATCAGATTTCTGCACAGCATAATGCCCGTGGTGGTTACTCCCAACTTCTGCCAAGCAATACAACATGACGTCAGTGGAACTAGTACTAGTGGAGTGGCGCCCTGCATGTGACTGTACTTGTTAAGAGTCACAGTTGCAGGCTTAGGGCACATTAAATGCCACATTGTGCAAGATCTGTTGCGGATAACCTTTAGCATTCACCATTTAGCATTCCTTATCATTCGTTATCACAGTTATACATGTTCACATATTTCCCATTTGCCTCACATTGAATTGACCTCACTGAGTGATTCGAGGAGATAACAACTTCTACTGCAGAAAAACGAATCTTTACCATTGAAATGCACCTGTTTTGTCTCGATCTTCTCCTGCCTCAGTAGTCAACTGGAGAGCTAGCGTTTATTATAATTGAAACAGTGGTTATTTATATAATAATTTTGGTTCATTTGCTTTTTATTCTTTTCTCGTCTTCTTGGCTAGTCCCTATTATATATATTATTCCGTCTTTTTTTTGACATTGTTTATTTTCATCTATTGTCAATGCTGAAATTGATTAGACAGACATTATTTTCTTTTATTTATTTCTGTAAGTATTAATTATAATACTTACATTAGTATTAATATTATCTCACCAACTCATCATCTCAGGGTACCCTCGTGACACGTGTTTTATCTTAGTAAATAAAATCTAGAGTCGTCTCCTCCCACCCCTTTTCACCTTCAACCTCTTTAACTCTGTCACCTGCACAGTTAAACTATCTGCATATAAAAACATTGTTGTCTTGCTCACACCACATCACAACTTCACTCAAAACTACCATGGCTAAACCAACGTTCAAAATCGAAACGCCCCATCCATCGAAATTTCTGGACGACAAAATGGATTTGCGCAAGGAGCATCCATCCCAGCTGCAACCAGAAAAGCCTGCCAGCATCATGCAGAAGAGTGATGAGAAAGAATCCGTAGACGTCAAACACACAAAACAACCTAGTGTTCATGCGCATTTCAAGCTCGACGAGGTTGATCAACAGGCGTACACTCGAAGCCGCTCGACATCGACTTCTGGCAGTCGCAATGTCACTTCGCCACAGCCTTCTAAACAAGTCTCCATCATCCAGGGAGGCGTTACAAACCCGCCTGCCACTGCTGCCGAAATCCCCATTGCAATTGCAAACGTTAGAAGACAGTCTGCTGCTACAATGGTAGCTGCTGATGACGCAAGCTCGCATCAGGAAGGGGACCCTCGGCTGCCCCAAGATGACGGCAAAATCCACATTCTTCTGGGCGGGACAGGTTCTGTGTCCACTTCTAAATTGAGATTAATCGTTAACAAACTGGAGGAAATCTATGGTCGAGACCGTGTGGCTATTCAAATTGTACTGACATCAGCAGCTGAGCATTTTGTAAGCCGAGGCGAGTTCCATACTGACATCATTTTGTGGCGAGACAAGGACGAATGGAGCACGTGGAAATCGCGCTCAGA
This sequence comes from Yarrowia phangngaensis, assembly GCA_900519005.1. Taxonomy (NCBI): domain Eukaryota; kingdom Fungi; phylum Ascomycota; class Dipodascomycetes; order Dipodascales; genus Yarrowia; species Yarrowia phangngaensis. The sequence continues at coordinate 300,127 of ULGR01000008.1, forward strand.
TCCCGTGCTTCATATTGAGCTGAGACGATGGGCTGATATTTTAGTTATTTGTCCACTTTCAGCCAACACGTTGTCTAAAATCGCCATTGGCCTTTGTGACAATCTTCTGACTAATGTCGTTCGAGCATGGAATACTCAATACCCCATTCTTGTCGCACCTTCGATGACTTCGTACGCATATAATTCGCCTGTGACTAAACGACACCTCAAGGTGATCAAGGAAGAAATGCCTTGGATCGAGGTGCTACGACCAGTCGAAAAAGTTGTTGGTTCGTATGGAGAAATCGGTATGGGCGGAATGATGGACTGGAACGAAGTAGTAGACAGAACAGTTCTGAAACTAGGAGGCTACCCAGAAGAAGAAGATGACGATAACGGAGATAACGGTGACGACGATAATAATGACGACGACATTGATCTTGATAACGTTCATGATGATGATGATGATGATGATGACGACGACGAAGATGAAGATGGCGAAGACGATGGAGACGACGAAAACGACGACGATGAAGAACTCAGAATCAAAAGAGAAACCCGCTTGGCCCTCAACAAGCTGAACAACGATTTTGATGAGGATGAAATGGATAAAGTCATAAACAAGTTGTCGTTGGCAGATCAAGATGAGCTCATGAAACGCAAATTCAGTTTACGCGAGAGTTCTAGTTTTACGGGTTAGTGTGGATTATGTAATATTCAGGGGATATTGCATAAGTGGATCTACGCGGATATAACAGAGATACCACTCGAACATAGTAATGAATGATATCTGTTGTCTGAGGCATGGCTGAGTTGGTATGATCAATAATACTAATTATAACTCAACATACTACGTAGGAGCTGAAAGAATCTTTCTGAAATAAGCAGTAGGAAAATGTGAAAACATCATTCGGTTACGTAATGGATTAAATAAACGACTCCACTACATCAGCCATGAAGGTTAGTTCGACCGACGAATATACAAAGAGCATTACCTCAACAGGGAGAACGGTGGAATCTCAGGTATCATTATTGCAGGTGACCTATGAGGGGGCAGGTATCATTAAACGGGAAGATATTGATCCAGTAAAGACTCAAGAAGAGAGAGATGCCGCAGATCGAGTAGCCACGGAACCAACAGAAGCTTACAAAGCAGGAATTCATCTTTTTCTCCCCCACCATATCAGAAACTTGCTAAGCACGCAATCGACATTCGAATTATGAACCATTGGAGCCTGTCACAATGGTGGAATTTTAGGTGGAGTCCTGTTCGTTTTATTATTGTATTTTCTTTGGTTGATAGCACTTCTTAGAGCCAATACTCTTGATGGATTGACAGATTGCTAGAAACGTGATTTGAAAACCCTGAGAATGAGAATCACAATCATTTATAACAGATTTTTATAACAGATTTTTATAACAGATTTTATGTCTTGCAAATAATGTTCATTGATATCATAGTCATAACTCGTTTTCAGATTGGCCTGTTTTCTAAATAGATCCGATTATTGAAGAATAAGATAGGAAAAGTGAAACATTCTTCTAGGAAATCAAAGAACTTTCAATCAATAGATGATGATAGCTAGCTACCGATCTCTCAAACGTTCAGTAAACGTCACCCATCGTAACACTTGGAGCTTTGGGCCTATTCTGCAGTAAGTTGATCAACTATGTTCGTTCTGATGCATTAGTACATAAATAATCCTGGAAATCTGTCAGCGCAGATAGGATGACTTAAAAGGGAGCCGTACTTGGAAAACAGTCTGCTATGCCATCCATCCTCGGTGCCTTGACAGCTTAATCATACTATTGTGCCTCTGTACTGTTAGTGATTTCTTCAGCAAACCTTTACCCTTTCACATATTGTTAAACAACTAGCCACATCCATCACATCCATCACATCAACGAAAGGAAGCCTCATGGTCTCGACTTTTCCACAGCCCTCCAAGGTTATTTCTATGGATTTATAACAGGTTGAGCTATAGACCTTGTCTCAGATTATTCATACATGTTATTGGAAATACTGATCACACTGCGCCACTTCTGTTCAAAGTGTGAACATCGTCTGTGACCACTTGGACAAATAGAATATTAACGCCACAAGCCTTACCACCAATAATAATTATCAACTAATTGGTACATTTATGAGCGTTCCTTTGGGGCAATATACGCGATCAATTTTTTCGAACTCACAACTCATAACTCAGCCTCTCATTCGAAGTCCCAATAGTCACATATCGCTCTCAGTGGCAAACAAGGTTTCGTTAATTAACTCACCTGACCTATGTTTCCTTTTAAGGAAGCAACCTTAAATGTTATGCAGCCTATCATCCTTTAAATAAATAAACTGAGACAGCAACTTGAATGAGTTCAGCAACAAACAAATTATAACTGTAGAGAGAATACAGAATGATGTAATGTGAATCTGTTTTTGGGTAACTAGGTATCCTTGTTTCTTCAACCTCTTTCCTCAGGTGAACCACCACTCTATTCCCTTTCTTTCGGATGCTGCCTGAGATGGTGCGGCTCGAGTAACCAGCCGCACATCATGGATAACGCCTCAAACTTCAAACTTCTAGAAACAAGCTTCTGTTAAATGTTGAGGTTTTAAATTGTTCTGTGTTTCACACACTTCTACATCTTAATCACCCACTTCGTGCACTTCTTCTCTTCGCAATGGACGAATGCTCTACACTGATATACGCACAGTTTGATGAAGACCATCACCAAGAATTCCTGCATCATAAACTGGAACAGAAACAGTTGCCCCTAAAAACTCAGACACTTCCACAGCCACAAAAATCAGTATCATGTCAATGTCCACCGCTTCCAGCCGAAGTTCATCCTCCAAAATGTCTTTCGCGATGGGAATCGTTTTTGCTGAAATGCGAGGGATGTCAGGCGTTACTAAAGAAGACGTAGACGCTAGATGGTTGCAGAGGTAGAGTTGGTTATTTAACAATGTGATTTATTATAAAACGTGTACTTGCCGTGACTACCAAGCTACAAGAGAAGGTCTATGAACGAACACTATTAGAATCAATAATAGTAATCTCTCATTTCGAAAGGTCTAGGGAAGGAATGGATCATCATCATTGGTAGCGATGGGATCAATTACTTTGTAACTTTTAGGCCCACAAATGCAAGTCTTGAGAAAAACAACTTTCGAATATCCAGTACAACGTAATGTGAATAGTTGGGATTTCTAGTTTTAGTCTATTCGGTTAGAGTCATCAGAAGATAGTTGAACCCGAATGTAGAAACTATTATGTGTCTCAATTACAAGTATATATATGTACGGCTCTTTCAAAGCGTGGTCTTCTTGAAAATATATGATCTTGTTGAAGATAGAACACCCAGTTGGCAAAATTTCCTCCGTAGAGAAAAACATCTGGAATGTATATTAAAGGTTCACAATTGCTCACAAGGAGTTTCTAAAATTAAATAGCCATTAAGAGAAGATTGCAATAACTATGATATATCAGTGTCAGTTACAGACAACTACATCAGCCTTTCTACTCTAGTTACAAGTGAGATTTTAGAACTTATGGTCCGCTACATGGGTTTGATTGTTAAGTTGTTTCTAACTCCAGGACAATGGCAAGGCATGCTACACTTAAAGAGAAATCTGAAAAAGTCGCACTTCTCTCAATCCTATGATGAACGAAGTACCAAACTTTCACAACTAATTTTGATATGGTATAGTCTGAAAAGTAGTTACCCACCTCTGTGATTTCAAAAGATGGTGCATATAAAAGGTTCATTGGACAGTATGAAGCCGAGTTCGCTTTCAATATCGCAGCCCTTTTACGAAGTCCCACTATTTTCTTGATCGTATCGTAGTGGCTCGTATTAAAAAGACTAGCATATGCACAATGAACTTCTAAACCAATATGGCTATCTACAACAGACTTGCTTCTGAACTCGAACTGGCTTAGTTGATGTATTTTTTTACATTTTTTTACCAGCGCTGGCAATAGAAAAAGAAATTATAAGAGAATCTACGCATTGTAATTCCATGCTCTGCTCAGATAAGGGCTTTTCTCGACTAATGGCGGCTTCAGTGACTTCTTGATATCGAGAGTGTTTGTAATAAGTCTTGTTGAAACCCACTTCAAAAGTCCAGTCGATCGCTTCAGCAGCTATTAATTGCGAGACAAGGGTAAAAAACTTCTTCATCTCATTTTCGTTACATATTGTTATATTACATAAAACCTGGAACTGACATTTAAACTTCTAATTTTGACTTACGCAATAATCTCAACAAACCTCCCACAATCAGTTGCTCCCAAACTTACCCCACAGTTTGAACCTTATCGAGCTCATCAATTTCTCTGAAACTAAGTCAAGCCACTAGTAACTAATGCAAACCCGTCGTAACTAGTTTAATACCAAACTTCAGGAATAGACCAAATGATCATTTGCTATATACCAAAACACTCCTTACAGTTAGAAACCACAAACTACGTTTCCACCTAAGAATCTATAATAAACTTAAACATGCACAGAAAACATGCACAAATGCACTATGCATTTGTTACTGGCGGCTATTCCAGAATATTCCACTAGGTACACTACGATTTACTCATATTCTCGTATCAATAAATATCATAAATATATCGTGTCATAACCGGGCTCAGCCCAGGCTCTAATGGTGACTCACAGTACTCATACTGCCCCCGTCACTCTATCATGCTCCTGTTAGGATTGGTATTTGGCTTCTTCTTCAATGATGGCCTGTTCGTAGTCGTCCGACATCTTGTTAAAGTCTGGACGCTGAATATTTCCCACACCGTTAGAATTGGTTCGTCGACGGTGGTAGCCGGTGTTGAACTCGCCGGATTCAACGAGATCTTCGATATCGTCCTCGGGCTTACCCCAGTTGCCCTTTCCATGGCCGCCCTTCTTAGTTTCGTTGGGGTTCTGGTCCAGGTGGCCATGCTTGCCGAAGTACTTGGGGATGTTCTTGGAGTGGGACATGATGATGTTGGTTGTTGGTTGCGTTTGTGTTTGGGTTGTGTTTGGGTTGTGTTTGATAAATCAAAAACAGTGGTGGTTAATCAAGGGTATCCTCTCCTTTTATATTGTTTTTGATCTCTATGAGCTGGCTCTAATTTAAAGTTTAGACTGATAGGATGATAAGAGGTCACTTGAGCTTGCACGCGCATAAAACTTTACTTTGGAGACAACGGAAATGATGATTCGAAACAAACTGCCTCGAGGCTGTCAGCTAAGCCACAGTTGATGAAGAACCTATTTTATATGTTAAAGGGGAAAAAACTAGGCTAGATTACCAGAAAGAACCGTCTCTAGGGAGTCGTCGTGCAGTGGTCTTACTATTCGCCACCATCTGCATGCGTACTCCAACATCAGGTGAGCCAGTAGGAACTTCTAAGATGAGCCTCAAATTGAATCCCTTGACTTCTCCAGCCTCAATTGCTTATAGAAGGTATTGGTTGACAATGTCTCTCCACAATTGCAACATATATGACACAAATTTCAAACCATCACCCCATCTGGTTCCTCGATGTACACATGCCCGATCCGTTGTTATCATGCAGTTCCAAACCTTAGTTCGGGATAAAGTGTCCGTGTTGTGATTGCGTCACTTTGGCACAAAGCTGAGCAAAATCTAAGACAAAGGAAATGTACAAAATCTTAAGAACAAAGAAATTGTTCTCACAGATGAAATGAAAATAGCCACACCATAATGAATTGCGTTCCTAATTACATGCACATTTGTTAACAGTCGCTCGGCTCTCGGAACTGCCAACATGCATTGCATGTTCAACGGGTCATGTGAGCTTCTGATCTGTACCTTTGTGCATGATCCAAGTGAGTCATTCCATTCACACATTAGGTTTGGAGTTGGAATCTTGTGGAATCGAAGTGCTATGAGATTGTATTTTGTAAAAGAATACACGAGGTTCTTTAGCTAATTTTTTTTATACCGAATAACAAACAGAAATTGTGGATGTTAAATTCATTCACTACTTTCCATCCCCTTCTTCGTATGTCATTAACAACCACCCTGCTCAACCAACTATGCATAAACAAGAGGGGTATGTACATCAAGTGTTGACGTCACTGAGGATGTCAACAAAATGACAATGTCAATTTTACCCAGCTATTGCCCCTATTTTGTTGCCCTCAGTTTCAATGGCTTAATCCTCAAAGCTACTAACATCACTGTTGCTTGCCTAGTTATTCCATATTTTCTGAAGGTCTGGCTGTTCGTTTGATCTATCCTTGTTTTACCCCACAAACCTTATTTGAGTCCTAAAATAGTGATGAGATGATGACACCCTGTCAAGAATATCATGTCAGAAATGAAAGTGAATTAATGTGGGTCAGGACTAGGTTGATTGAAAATTTCAAATATAGATGCATCAATATTGATGGTTTCTTCATAGCTGATTTTAGTAATGTACGGTGACTTTAACTGAGCTTTTGGTGATTGCATATTCTTATGAGATGTTTGGCAATGGTGCACTTTTCTTATGGGGGCTATCGGACAAGTGAAGCCATACACCTGTTTGTTTCATTTCTTCCCTAATGCCCCTGTCTCCCAAAGATTGATCAGAATCTCTTCTCTTATCAAAAGATGCTGGCATAATGTTACCCTCGCTCCACAACTCATCAGGCAAGTGCACTTGCCACCAATCCTGCCAGTTTTTAATTGTATTTAGATGACGAGAGTTATTGCATAATGTAGATCATGAATTTTTCAGCAGTTGGAGAATTCCTTTGTGCTCTGTAGTCAGCGTTTAGGAGGTATTGGTTAGAACCTGGATGATGTGTTCTTGATTTTTAGCATACATTCTCATCACATTATAAACCTGTGAGTAGCTGGCGTATTAATGATCACACAAGTTTTTTGGCATCTATAGGACCTGGAAGGACTATTTTTCGGACAGTGATAAGAAGACTTTTTGCTAATAGGGAGGGCTATTATCCAAATTCTGAAGATGCCATTGGTTGTCTAGATGTTCGGTTATGACTAAATTACTCAAATCTAATGATGGATGGAGGGCTGAAAGTTGATGCAGGGATTGGGTGTGTTGAGATAACGGAGAGTGTTGTGTGAAATTCATGGCCGAGACGGCTGCCCCTGCGATGCTTGGCACTCAGGCCACAGATGTCTCCTGAATAAGAGGTAATATTCAAGGTCTTCCAGTTCTTCGAGACCTTGATCTACAGAATCTAAAAGTAGCATGGCACAAAGCCAGTCGCCCATGCATTGTTGTATTTGCACATCTCAACCCCCTAAGTCAGTTTTGCCGTTGATATAAATGGCTCATAACTGACCCGGCAAACAACTGGCTGACACAACATTGCTGTGGATTTCTCGTTTCGAACAAATGTTTCAGGCTATAGTATCAAGCCAAGAATGCGAAGAACGGGCAGTGTTACGAACGGCACAGTATTGGTTATGCAGTTGGTGAAATGGACCAATGGACTTCGAATAATATAGCGTCATGTCTCAAAAGTCGCAGATTTTGTCGATAGACACAGAGATAATGAAGGTATCTGACGATAGAATACAGGAGTTGGGGTTGGATATTTTCGGTGTTTCCATGATTATAACTGTTGGAATCACATCAAATGACTAAACCACTGGTATCTGTAAAGTGGCATGTTGTTTTCTCTTAGCCGTAATAGTCCCATTAAAATGTTTCACAAGTTCAGAAAAAAGGCCTTACAGCAATAATATCTCTTGTAAATGTAGCTTTAAAATCGTTACAGCGGCTCAGACGCACTCTGACCCTATTGCCATAAGTTATAAGGTCAAGTAATTCCCCATATATTTCCACATTGATTGGCCTTTGTCCTTCATTTAGAAACAATTAGTGGGTTCTCTACCACGCTTGTTGGGTCGGCTGCTTCTGCCCCCCCTGCTCGACTTATGTCACTGGGGCCATCCAAATATCTCTGCTGTACCCCACTGGTCTTATGATCCTGACTTTGAAGAGCCCTACCGTCCTGCCTCTATTGAGCAGAAATATCAATACCTGAGTGTCCCAACAGCGAGAAGACAAGCCTGCTGCTTCCATTCACCCCGTCACGTCTGAGTCCGCGCCTAGCTCATCTCTTTCTAAAACTAAGTCTTTCCCAGCTCAGGTTTTTAATGAACCACTAGTCGAGATTTTTTTCAACAGTTTGATGCAAGATGGTTAATTTTGCTGATCTTTCGTTTTGCTGACTCGCATCCTTCATAAGTGCAGACACAGTATAATATGAGTTATCACACAACACTGTCCCACAGTCCATTCTAAGACTCAAGATAGGTCAATGTACACCACATGGACAGTTATAGGTTAACAATATTGGGGTGACTACGCCAGTAGCAGTGTCGTTGGTTTTCAGCCGTTGTGACGTTGGGTGAGGTATCAGATGTTATACCTTCGGTACTAGATGAATGCAAATTTGAATTATAATCATTACATGTTTCTGTCTGTATTTGTCTCAGCGGGCTCCTTGCTAGAAGTTGTGTCGATGCTACGCATTGATCTTTTAGTGCGATAGTGGATATCGTCAGGGGGATGGTGTCAGCAGATGCTGCATCCTTTAATTCTCCCTGGTAGTCAGTATAAGAAGCTACTCCGGCCTTTGTATCTTGTTCGATATGTGAATCAAAGCCAGTATGAGGATGCACAATTTGGCATCTGTAAGCAGAAGCTGCGACATCCTGTTGTGAAGTGGAGTGTGGGGGGGGGGGGGGGGGGGGTAACAAGAGTCAATTGCCTGGTCCATTAATGACTTGGTTCAAAACTTGAGAATGTCAGCTACGTCGTGCTATTAGGAACCTCTTTATCTGAGAAACATGAAGGTACATCACGCGCACTTCCTGCTGAATTCCACAACAATATCTTTGTGAAAATAGTAGCGATTTTTTTTGAACAAAGAAAAGAGACAGATTTAGTTGTGATAAATTTTCCCTAATTATTTGGAACATCCATAGTCAGGTCAAATAAATAAATAAATAATTCAAAATTTCAAAAAATAAAAAATAAAATAAAAAGTAAAAACACGAAAAAGTAATATATAAAGAAAAAAGAAGGAAAATGTCAATGTCGTCAAACAATCTCAACTACTTTTCTCAACTGCTTGTCGACTTTTCTTCCAACTGCCGATCCCCTTTTTCCCCTTACTCTCCAAATAAGGTTTGCTGACTAACCATTTTCATCTCCTACTTTCCCACTCATATAAATACCACCCGCACCACAACATCATGTCCAACCAGATTGTGGGCAACGTCTACCAAGCAGTGATCGATGCGGTCATTGCTGAATGCCGTGAAGATTTTCAGGAGAATGGAATCGACGAAATGACTCTGATGGAGCTCAAGGAGGGATGGCAACAAAAGTTGTCCGCACTTCAGGTGGCACAGATGCCATGGGATGTAGTGCCTGAGCCAGAAGTCAAGGATCAGCATTTGTACCAGCAAACACAAACACAGCCACAAACACAAACACAGGTACCCATGGGCCAGCAGCCACAGATTCCACAGCCTCAAATGGTGCACCCCAACGATGGAGGCTACGGAGGAGGAATGCCGTCACTGCAGACCCCATCCCTACAGACCCCAATCCAGGCACCAATGCAAGCTCCAATGCAAGCTTCCATCCAAGTCCCATCCCAAGGAGGCGCTGGTCTAGTGCTACCGGGATCCCATCACCTCCCTCAACAGCACCAGCAACATCAACAGCAACATCACTACCCTAACCCTGGCAACAACCCCAATGTCGGCAACAACCCTCCTGTCAAGCTGGAGCAGACTGATGGTGCCAATCCCACCCCATCGCACACAAAGAAAGGTATCCCCGTTGAAGGTGAGATCATCAATGGCGAGTTGATACTTCGCCTACCACAAACAGATGGAGCAGACGATGAGGATGAACTAAATTCGGACCTGGATGACTCCTCAGACGATAATCTTAGTGGAAATGAAGATGAAGAAGATAGTCATGGAAACACAATTCTCTGTGTTTACGACCGAATCCATCGAGTCAAGAATAACCGAAAGTTCACCTTTAGAGACGGAATCGTCAACGTCAACCATAAGGATTATGTGTTTGGACGAGCAACTGGAGAGAGTGAATGGTAGGTTAAGATATCTTTTTATGATCATGATATTCATGAATCGCGTAGTACATCACTTGTAGAAGAAATTGCAGACAACATTTTTATGTCAAAAAAAATGCTGCACAATCAAGTCAATTAGAATCTCTAATGCACAAGACAGACATCATTATTCACTTATCTATTACTTGGTTACAAATCATAGAGTCATAAGGGTACAGTTTCTTTGTTTCAAAATCACCACATACTATACATTAAACACAATTAAAACATTTTAAACAAAAAGGCCCAGGGCGAAGGCAAGACCAATAAAAGGAACAACCAGTTTGGTGGAACCGGAAGTAGACTCCTCAGTAGGGGAAGCAGCACCGGCGGCGGAAGCAGAGCTTGCCACGGTACCGTTATTTGCCACGTTCATGCCGACGTAGTTGTGGCTCTGGAGCTGGGCCACGGTTTTGATGGTTGGCTTGAACACTGAAGACGATGGAGAAGGCGACACTGTGGATGTGACGATCTTTCGGATGGAAGTCATGGTAGACTTTGCGGTCTTGATGGTGGCAGATTCGGCGTTGAGATTCATGCCTTTAGGGGTGTGAAGTTTGGAAGTAGATTTGATGGTACTGCTCGACGAGGAAGAAGAAGAAGAGGAAGAAGAAGAGGAAGAAGAAGATGTAGAAGAAGAGGAAGAAGAAGATGATGATGATGAAGAAGAAGAAGACGAAGAAGATGTAGAAGTAGTGCTGGTGGAAGTGGGCTCACTAGAAGAAGGAGGAACAATACTGCTTGAGGGAGGAGCAATGCTGCTTGAGGAAGGAGAGGCACTACTGCTTGGCGGAGCAGGAATTGAGCTGCTAGAGGGAGGAGGAGGGGGAGTTGAGCTGGTGGAAGGAGGAGGGGGAGGGGTAGAAGAAGTCTTCACCTCGGAAGAAGAAGCCTCGACTTCAGAAGAAGAAGACTCGACTTTAGCTTCAGAGGAAGAAGAGACGGTCTCCTCATCCAATTCAACAGCGGCAAAAGCAGCTGCCATTTTGTTTGAAGAAGATTCGTTTCCACTTCCGCTTACACTTCCACCGTCACCGTCAACCTCGAAAACCTCAATGTAAACCTTGGCGCCCTTGGGAGCAGTAACAACACAGAAACTAGCTCCGTCTCCTTGAGCAGACAAATCGGAAGTGACCTCGTTGACCTTGTTCTTTCTAGGATCAATGGAACAAGGTTCACCGACACAGTTTCCTCCATCCCCACAAACAAGACGAACACCCCAGTTGGGGAGCTTGTTTCGGAAAGGGGTAGCAGGTTCCAGGTAAATAGGATTCCAGCCAATCTTGACAAAGGTGTTTCCGTTGTTGTCCTGGTTAGCACCGGCAACATAAGGAGACCAGTTTCCCCAGGGGTCATTCAGAGTACCCCAGACACAAGCGGTTTCGGTGTCAACTCCAGGGGGGTTGATGTAGAAATGAGCAGCGGTTCCAGCCCAGTAGTTAGTGTCAGGAACAGCCAAAACAGAAGAGGAACCAGATCCTACTTTAGTAGGGATCAGCATGGCTTCGTTTCCGGGCAGCACGGTCTGGCAGAAAGAAACGACCTTGCCACACTTGTTTCGAGCTTCAACGGTACCAGTTCCATCATAGCAACAAGGTTTGTTGGGGAAGGGTTTCTCCATTTCACCGTCCTTGTTACAGAACAAACCTCCGTTCATAGAAGCGGGGTAAGAGTAGGAAGTAGCCTGGGGGTCCCATTGACCCATAAGTTGACCAGGAGGACAAGCGTAAGGACAGTACTTTCCAGGCTCACAGGGCTCATCAGGAGACATGGCCCATCCAGCGTTTTCTCCAGAGGGAGCCACAGACACAAGACCCTCGTTCTTGGGGAACGAACATTGACCACTTCGCTTTTGGTGTTGGTGGTGCTTGTGTCGAGTGCTTCTTTTGGTAATAGTTCGGGGTTCTGTGGTGTTGAAATCCGAATCTAGAATTCCCATCTTTGTGTAAAGTTCAACTTCATCGAACAAAAGACGGGGTCCAGAAGCAGTAGTGACGGCATTGTTGGCTTCATGAGCATGGTGAGCGTGCGCAGAAACAATTTGAGGGGTGAGAGCAGCAGCCACAAGAGCCACAAGAGTGTTGGTAAACATCATCGTCCAGCAATGACGCGTAGTAGGTATCAGGGGTAAGGAATGTGTGACGCGGGATTGAGCGTCGAAAAACGAATGTCGAAGTTAAAGGAATGTGGTCGCAATAAGCGTAAAGAGCGTAGAAGTAAAGAGCGGAAGCTTCAGAGAGCGTAGTATCGTTTGGCTTGACTTGTTGTGCTGTTTGTGTTTGATGACTTGTTGTATTTATAAGTTGGGAGACATGTTATTCGTTTTCATTTTAAGATTAAGGTTTAAGATGATGATCTAAACAAAGTTTTTACACAAGTTGATTTTTTTACCTTATCGGGTTTTTAGAATTACCTACTGAGTTCCTAGTGGCTCCTTAGGGGGTTGAGGGGATGCCAGTATTTCCGTTTTTTTTGATTGACCGCTTGCTGAAGTATCTGGGATACCTATCCCTACCTGCCGTATAATTTACGATGTGCATGATGGGGCTCATTAGGGGTCCACAGGTTAGGGTAACATAACAATAGAATGTCACAAAACCAGCAACGTCTCGACATTGTCTTGGTTGTTTTTTTCATCTTCAGTTCCAACAATATTAACTGGCTTTTGATTAGAGTGGCATTTTAACCCAGAGAAAACGTTGAGATGAAAACTTAGATCTGATTGGAAGTGAGAAAATAAAGTTTCCGTGAGCCCCAACCCTGGAAAAAGTTGTTCAAAGGGCCGTCAACAAAGGAAGAGGAGATGATTATATTTATTTCACAGGTTTCACATTATAATTCTGTCATAATTTCTAGATTTCATAATTTTACAATCCATGATTTCACGATTCACAATTCACGATATGATTCACAATTCACGATTCACTCGCGATTCACGATTTCAGTTTCATGGTTTCAATAGAAATATGTTTCGAAGATAGGTAGATAAATAAATTGCCCCGAAAATGTATAATCCCGTGTTATCAATTGTGGCTATGTACAGATCAACCCGGTAGTGAAAAATTCTCTTCTTTCTTTTTCCAAATTGGTCCTCTCTTTCCAGATTTACATATTCCTAATCTGGTTTTAATATCCAAATCGGTAAGGTATATTCCTAATTGGTTTTTTCATATTCTAATCGACTTAAGGTAGCCCAATAGGGTTAAGTTCCAACGGTCAACCTTAATAACTTGGACAAAATAGTTTAACCAATAGTATAACTACTATCTTAACTAGTGGAAGTAACGTATACCCATTTCCCCCCCTCTTACCAACCTGTATGTTATTCCTACTCTGAGAAACCACTTGTCAGTATGTTTCATTACTACCAAACTTGTACCCCCACCCTATCTCAGTTCCACAGATTGGAGTTGCCATAACTAGAATTATGTCTCAGATATCCCTAACCTTTAGACAGAAATTTACCATCGCCACGCGCCCTTCTCAATCAAAAATTTCACATCGGGATTTTGGTCTAGACTATGTCTTAGATTTGTGAGCTGTTCATAACAAATCGGTTATAGCATGGAGGTTTCTCGGAGAGTGGTGAAGCTCAATACATCATAATCACATTCGAGTACAGTCAGAGTTTGAATATAATTACAAAAAACACTCAGGTAAATCGGCTCTGTTTCTCTACTAACGATTCATCACAAAGTCAGCCTTGAGATGTACCAATTATAGGCTATGACCACTCTAAGGACAAGGGGTCCTCTCAGATATAGACGAATTAGTACAACTGTAGGAAACTAGACATGAAGAAGCATTTGGATATGTCGCTTTGTGTAAATGTTGAATCATGAATGGTGAATCACTCATTCTCACAGTTGTCAAAATAGACACTAGACTCTTTCTCAAGCCATTTTTATGCCAACTCTAACTATGTAGAATCGACAGGTTCCCCTCGGTTTAAAGTGACTAATATTATTGCTATTAAGTGACAACACAAATCGATACAGTGAACACTTTTTGTCTCTATTCATGCGCACTGCCTTCATCCAAGAATAGATTATATCATTCGCATTTCGCTGTAATCAAGAACTTCTACAGTAGTAATCACTGTGTATCTCTTGTGTTTGTCGCACATTATTTCCTTCCTTAGGCCAGCAGTTTTAAGATTATTTATTATTGTGAGTCATTTTCCTGGTATTCGACAGTTTCTTCAACCTGATCCCATTTTGGACTTCGACGATTCTACTTACTGAAAAATGGAAGCAGTGTATGATTCAGAGGGAACGGTGCAGTAACAAACCAAATACGGGTTATGAGGGAATTGGTTGGTTGTTTGGTTGGTACTTTTCCACGTTGGTAGTTTTTCGTCCCATGAGGTATTTCTCAGTTATTTAAGTGAGTTTACAAGGAAACTTGGTTGTCGTAGAAAAGCTGGTTATCAATGATCATGTTCTCAGACACAGGTTATTTGCTTTTTTCCTTCGTTGTTACAATCTTCGCCAGACCTTCCTAGGCCTCGAAGATACCAGCAGCCAACTTTCCGAAGTTCCAGGAACTTTATCTCAGCTCTGTCTCTTGCGATTTTCTTTTGGCTCTTGCTTTCGGATGGCCGAAATTGGAAGCTCTCCAAAATCCAATCGTCCAGGCATTAGACCTGCTGGGATTCAGCTGCTGCAGACAATTTTCTGTGGTCTCAGTCAATCTGGCAATATCACGGCTCTTCTTTTTCCACTTGAACGACCTTAATGACCGTACATAAATATGAAATAATTCTAAAGTAATTGAAGTAAGTCTACTAGTAGACTGTGCCTAATTTGGTGTTGTCACTGGAAAACTGGTCTTAAAAAAAAATTACTTGTGTCCCACCATTTACCATCCCACTCACCTCCTCATCCTCATCAAGCGGCGTGGCGCAGTGGAAGCGCGCAGGGCTCATAACCCTGATGTCCCTGGATCGAAACCAGGCGCCGCTATTTTTGACCTTTTTGCTACGATGACCTTTAGCTGGTTCTACTCTGTCAATATGTTTACTTTCTCAGAACTGTACCATGCAGCAAATCAAGGAAGTGTACTATTAAGCATAGTCCTAATGATATCTAGCTTCAGTCAAGAGTGTTTCTCACATTGAGAGGCTAAGAGGCGAAAGAATCACAGCCCGCTTGAGCTTTTATAACCCATATCTCGCGTACCTGCAACATCGCCGTTGCTAAGACGAAACCAGAGGCATGGAGATGACAGTGTTGTGTTAAACCACGGGCTCAGACGAGAATTCAGCATTGTTGCCAAAATTGTGGGAAGCTATAGCTAATCCCGCTGCTATCAAAGGCCATGTTCTGAGCATCCTTCAACCGTGTGGGACATGTGCATCCCAGCACATCCACCTCCAAGGGTTGTTTGGGTTTCGGCAGCAGTTTGAGATAGAACGGCGTTGTGAAGCGATCTCTGTGCAAATATGTCTCAACTACTAAACTTCATGACGTCATTTAGTACTAGGAATTTTTATCGTTCTTCAGTCCCTCTATCTAAATATTTTTCAAGTGGTTAACATCGTGGCAATTTCTTTTCTGATTAATCACAGTTTTGTTAAGACTCCATGTATTAAATTCAGTCTTTGCAATTAGGAGATCATTTCCTAGGATATCTCGCGCAGCCATCAGTATGGCACTGTCGTTGAGAATAGAACCAATAAATCGACCAATACCATGAAGAGTACATCCATCAAGATCGTTGTTGATCTTGAGCTACACCTGGCTCACTGCAAGGTCGGAAAGACAGCTATGATCACTCCAATGGGAAATCAGATCAAACAAGTACATATCCAGTAGCAGGTTAGTGTTGGGGGCGGTGTAGTATTCTCAGTTACGGTACCAAAAGGTCAACCTTAGTAGCATCTGCCAAAGTTTCCCACAGCCTGAAAAACTATTTACCATCTGTCATATCATATCCTCTGGAGAAATTCATAAGCAGATCCATGAATGATGGAAGGTCTTTGGACTATAACGAGATGTCGAGCACCACATAAACAAAGTAGTATGTAACTGGAGGATCATTGACACCTTGGTTGAGGACTCTTAATAGAAAATACCATATTCAATTATATCAATCAAGCAGAAGTAAACAAACAAAGACGTTTGGTCATTACAGCATTTTGCTTCTTAAGTGAAGGCATCCACTAAAACAAAGAACTGTACCAAGTACGAAGAAGTCACAGAGGAAGGTTGGTATTGAGGCATAGTTTTTTGACACAGAGAAACATGGCTTCCACACCAGAGAGAAAGCCAGGAACAACCTTCCACTATTGCACCGGCAAAGCCAGCTCCGAAATCAGACAACCATCCATTGTGTTCAAAGGGAGTGACAGTTTTAGTGCAGGTACCAATGGAGGGGCAGCGAGAACGTTTCTAAAGCGTGTTGTCTAGATTTCAGATGAACTTGTTGGCGTTGTTAGGAAAGTCTAAAGAGTAGCCCCAGAAAAACCACTCAAACGAAATGCATGAAATCAGCCACCTTCAATTACCATATCAGATTGCTCTTTACTCAACTTTTAGTTGCCAAATTGGACACCTAACTGGATGTTATACACAAGGAATGGCGACGCTAGTAAAAACATAACAGACTGTTCCTGATAAAATAAATAAACATTCCACAAATAAATCGCTCTATAATTACCAATAATCATGATTGTTATTAATCAAACCTTAATCTGCATTAGATCTAAAGCTTAACTTCTACTAGCTCCAACGTTAACCCAAACTAGCTTTTCCACTTGTCATCATACCATGCCCTTCAATCTCAGCAAAGTACTATCTCCAGGACAATTGGAAAAACTGACTCCATTTGATCCGCCTGCGCCTTTCAATGTCACATCTCAGGACCGCGAACTAGACGTGGACAAACTGATTGAAAAGCGACTATTCCAACTGGCGGCAGAAAAAGTAGCGGCTCAGCTTACTCAGTTTGGTCAAGACCTGTCAATTACACAGGTGGAGTTGCAAGTGGCACAAAAAGTGTTTGAATTATGGGAAACTCGTTTGACATGTTTGGTTCTTGCCAACTTCCACAGAGTTGCTCATTCGGAAGCAAAGTCGTTGGGGGATCTAAATGTGGATTTGTATAGAGAGTTTGACGAGACGGAGACGGACACAAAGACCAATTCGGGGCCACAAAAACCAGAAATATCCATCCATTGGGACCACGCTTCGATTGTTCCTTGGTCGCTGAGAGTTCTAGTAGTGAGATTAGCGTCTGGAAGTGATACCCATGGTGCCATTCTCAAGTATCATTCTTTAGGTCGTGAGGCTAAGATTATGCGTCACAAACAAGTGGAGAAGGCAGAAGTATGGGCCCGAAGGTTAGTTGAGCTTGGGATTTACGTCACAGCTGTGCTAGTGGGTATGGGTGATTATTCCAATGCCTTGAGCCATATCAAGTGTGTTTTGGATAGCTTGAAGGGTGAAGAATTGTTCAAGGATGCTCTTGAAGGGTATTGTCAATATCTGAAGTATCTACTATCGATTCTATACCTTCAAACGGGAAATTCTGAAGCTGCTAAAGAAGTTCTCAAGACTATTGAGAATACAGACAAAACGCTAACTTCTACGTTAACAACTATTTGTGCAATTGCAGAAGACGACTTTTCGGAATCGGGCTCATTTGACTCATCAGATCCACTGGCTCAAAACACAGAAGCAATTTCAGCTTTCTGCACTGGCGATACTGACGGGGCGATTGTACAGTTACAAACATTGGTGGAAAAACATGCTGACAAGATGTCTCCTGCAGCTCTGAGTGCGTCGATATTTAACATTTGTAGTCTGTACGAAACTCGTGTGGACGGTGGAGTTTTGAAGAAGGCGCTGATGGACAAACTGGTGAAAGCGGGGGTGTCGGGCTTGGACATTTCAGCTTTTAAGCTAGCGTAGAATCAAGTTGCTAGTAGTATAATCGATTTATGTAAATCTTTAGCGATAATAATATCTATCAGCAAAATGTGATGTCCCTTTGGCATCTCCAACAGGAGAGCCGCTCAAAGGCTCGCGCGGCCCCACGGCCAGATTGGCTATCTACCTCTGATAAGATGGCTTTTTTTCATTGGTTCCATTGGGACATATTGGATTGGTTTAGCAAATTGGGACATGCTCTGTCATGGGTCTTAAAGAACGCATGCGGCATTATGCATGGTCATATGTACGCACCTGCACGCCTCGACATATGGAAGAAATGTATCATGTGGGTTTTGGGATGAAAAAAATGATCCCTGAGATTTGATGAGCGATATTGAAGTAACGGATAGACAAGGGACAAGGGACGAGGGACGATGGGAAAGTAATCAGAGACCTCTTCTTTAGAATACTACTATTATTGAAGTGATCATTAATTCTGGATTTCCGTTAATTTCCTAGTTATTTTTCTGTATTTTTCTGTACTTTGCTGTATTTTTCTTTAATTCTTTTTTATTGAATTTCTTTTAATGAATTTCTTGTTTAATGAGAGTTTCTCCACGTTCCCAATTTCATTGGCTCATCAATTTGAGTTCATTCATATGGAAGGTGATTGTGTGACATTATTCCTTCAGTGCGGCGGTTTCTGGAGACAATCACAATATCAATTAGAAGCAAAAGAGCTCAATCTTTACATCATTTTATTTTTTCTCTGAATTTCTGGGTATTTCATGTTTTAATCATTTTTCAATTTCAACAAAGTTCATCATTACTGTTTCGGGAAAGGCTTGGCACACGGCAGGGCTGCGCCTCCTTGCTTGTTTTCTGCGACGGTTATGAACAAAGAAACAAAAAAAAAAAAGAAACACAAAAGAGAAACAAGAAAGAAACTCCCTGTGAAAACAATTACCGTGATGTAGATGTGAGTGGCGACATGATTGAGTTTATGAAAGCTTTTCAGTTTGCTGGAGTGCATAGCTCCATTTTGGCGCGTCGCGGAAGTGCACATTTGACAGTTTGTTTTGTGATCTGACAGAGCCAGGACAACTCCATTCCCGAAAGCGCTACAGGGTAACTTCATTTCTGGAGGCTTGGCTTCTGAAAAGTGGATTGTATAGAACTAATTAACTCTTCTGTATCAGACATGGACGCTTATCAAATGCACTTTCAACATGAATCATGCAAGATGACGAACAAAGAATGAAACTTGAGACAGTTGGGACTGTCCGATTCTAGCCAGATCCAACTTACAGGAAAAATGATAACAGAGATTTATATAAGTCCACTTTTGCCATCCAACTCCAGCAACTCAGAAAAAAGTAATAATCCCCAACCGACAGTGCTGCTAGTGCTACAGTGAGTAAATGAGGGATCTCACGACAGCGATTAATACAATTTAGTGTCTGGTTCACATAGGTCGCCAAGAATGCCAAGAATGCCAAGCGGAAAGAAAACAGAGCCAAAAAAAGGTATCAATGTATCCCTCAGATTTCTAACACAGTGTCAAAACACTCAGACTCGTCTGTGACGCCCGTCAACTCAGCTCCACTTCCCTCCCAGTTGGAAGAAGCCTCCACTCCTAGAATGCCCAAATTTGTGTCGGCCAAAACAACCGCGGTTCTGGCTTTCCAGTCTCTTGGAGCAGTCTACGGAGACATTGGAACCTCTCCTCTGTATACCCTCAATTCCGTGTTCACATCCACCCCTACAGAGAAGGACGTTCTGGGAGCTTGTTCGTGTATCTTTTGGGGTCTAACACTTGTTGTCCTCATCAAGTACTGTATCATTGTATTTATTTTTGGTCCCAACAATGGAGAAGGAGGAATTGTGGCGATTTACGCAAAGTTGGCCCGTGAACTCAATATCGGCCCAGTGGGAGTCGAGTTTGGCGCGGACTCGTTGGAGTTGCTGTCGAAAACAGAAACGCAGGCTTCATGGATGCTTCCACGACCTTCCAGGGAAAACTATGGACGACTTAAGAGACTCGGGTGGAACATGTTCAAGTACATCCCGATTACTGCGTGTTTGTGTGGATCGGCGTTTCTCATGTCCGACGGAATGCTGACTCCTGTTCAATCAGTGCTTTCAGCCATCGAGGGAATGGAACAACCCGTGCCTCATATGAAACAGTACGTGGTGCTGATTTCTTGTTTTATTCTGGCTGTTTTGTTCCTTGGACAACGAGCAGGCTCGGCTAAACTGTCCATGGTTTTTTCGCCCATTGTGCTTTTGTGGTTTGCCATGCTGTTTGTTATTGGAATTATCAACATCAAGAAAAACCCATACATTCTCACTGCCACCAATCCCAAGCATGCCATCGATTATCTGGTGGGAGGAGGTATAGATAACATGTCCAACGTGATTCTGGCGCTCACGGGCGCAGAGGCAATGTTTGCCGATGTGGGACATTTTTCTCCTGCCGCTATTCGTCTGGCGGTTATCGTCGTGGTATATCCTTCTTTGTTCTGTGCTTATATGGGCCAAGGAGCTGCTCTTCTTGAAAACCCAGGTATTATGCCCAACGTGTTTTATTTGTCGATTCCTGGAGGTATTGGCGGTGGTCTTTATTGGTTTATGTTTGTTCTGGCAATTCTGTCGACCATTATCGCATCGCAAGCGATCATTTTGGGCGTTTTTTCCATTTCAAGACAACTCATGGCTCTGGATTGTATGCCGCAATTCCCAGTCAGCCATGTGAGCTCCAAAGTCCATGGAAAAGTTTACATTCCCATGCTGAATTATATTTTTATGGTGGCTTGCATTCTGTGTGCTATTGGGTTCCAGAATTCCAACAACACCTCTGCAGCCTATGGACTTTGTGTGTCGATGGATTTCTTTATTACCACTGTCATGATTGCCTTTTCCATCTTCTTCTGTCACAAGTTTCATTGGATATGGTCTGTGATGATGGTCTGTTCTTTTGGTCTCATGGATATATGTTTTGTGATTGCTGAGATGAAGAAGGTGCCTGATGGTGCGTGGTTTCCGTTGGTCATGAGTGCTGTTTTTGTGTCGGTGATGCTGTTGTGGAAGTACGGAAATGGATGTCGGGTTAGGTATGAGTTTGATCATCGGGTGGCAGTTGGTAAGGTGTTTAAGGGAGAAACTTTCGAGCCAGCCGAATCTTTGGAGGCCTCGGGCGAGAAAGTTGAACCAGGAGATGTGGTCGAGGCATTCGACGACCCAAGGGAAGCGCCACAGTATCAATCTCATGATCTTAGTGATCGTGATGTTGGATTCCAAAACCGCTCGCTTCATTCACTTCGTTCGCTCCATTCGATTCACTCGGTTGGTCACTCGTCTCGTCTGCTCATCTTCTACTCTAATCTGAAATTCACACTCCGGTCTCCAAACACCGTCCCCTCCACTCTCAAAACCTTCATCGACTCCTTTCCCACCTCGCCTACCACCAACCATATAATTCTGCTGGCTGTCAACATTGCGACAGTTCCACGAGTTCCTCTGGAAGACTCCGTTTCAATAGTGCCTATCGCTTCGGTCCCCGGCCTATTCCGTGCGGTGGTTACTTTCGGGTTCATGGACTCGCCTAAAATGACAAGCCAGCTGGAAGAAGAAATCGCACAAAGAGTAGGGTACGACATGAACTCGGAAACAAAACCAAGAAAAATCGTTCATGTCTTCAACAAACAAATCTGTTACGGATTGCCGTATGATAAAGACAACTATATCCATGCCAACAAACTCAAGAGAGGGGTTTTCAAGAGTGTCATCTGGATGCGAACTCAGCTCATTGATTGGCTGTATGGCCCAATTGAGTACTTTTTCAACGCCTCGGATAAATCCATCAAAGTGCTGGTCACTGATCCCACAAGTGTTCCTTTAAGTGTCACCACCGCTGTGTATATATAGAATAATGGATGAGTTCGTGTTTGTGGACGTATTTTAGCTGAACTTTGAAGAGTGAAAATGTTAGCCAGAAATCGATGTTTAATGTAGCTTGAAAAACCCCAACTGCGAGTAAATCACGGCAACATTCGAGTTTGCTAAGTGTGCTAATTCCAGTCAAGCGATCCATTCAGGTCTCGTGACTGGCTGGAAGCTCGAGTTATTCTTGAGGGCAACTGTGGGCAACTTTTTAGGATCAATTAAGAACATTTGGCAGTCATTAGTCATTAGTGGGTCCTGATATATGTCATTATTCCTATTTCATGCCTTTGTGAGGTTTTGAGCAACCACGCAAAGGTATGCTCGCAACACACGCAATCAGGTGCACTTTTCCCAGTATCTGGTGAATCTAGTACTGTCATTGTTGATCACGCAAATTCTTGGTAGTACCATCAGGTTTGTGGTAAGGATCTCAGAACAGATGAGCGAGGCGAACCGTCGTTTACAAGGATCCATCTAAGACAGATCAGGAAGATGAAAATAATGGGGTCTCAAACTTGCCAATTGCCGTGACCGCAACTGCTTTTTGGTGACTATCTTTTCTGCAAATCCCTCTCAACCATCGCAGCCTTGGTATCTCCATGGAGTTCGGTGCTGTCGTGACCATTGGAGTTGTCCTGCTCGCATTACAAGAGGAACTTATCTCGCTCATTTTATGGTATAACGTAACCTGTTCTGAAATAATTGATATATGGAGAGACTGGCTTCGAATTATCTGCTCTGGCTTCATTCTTCTGACTGTTCTCAATAATTCACATTTAATCCTTCTGGATGTCAGTAGTACTTTCTGTCAAATATATCAGTATTCTTTACTGCCGCATAATAGCTTGTAACTCGAACGACAGGCTACATTGGCTAATGGCTTGGTGTTACTTTGGATGGATTTCACCGTTCCTTTAAACTGGCGAGCTTGTATACGTGCATGCTCTATGTGAATATAATACATTATACAACTTCTTTGTGTGTTTTCCAAATTCCCCGAGTTTCCCCATCATTGAATTCGCTCAAGAGCTTCCAGCATGACCACAGAGTTGCCTCGGATCACAGACATACCCACCTGCACTTTATCTCCGTTGGATTTTTCCTCCACAGCCTCCTCTAGAACGATATTGAGAAATGCCTGGGTTAGTACTGAGCACCGCGCACCTCTTCGACAACCATCAAATTCTATACCTCTGCCACAAACGGCACGCACAACCACCCACCGTCCTCCTTCCCATACTCACATCGTAACCTCGCAAAACACCAATAATCTTTCGCTCGCCGTTAAGATGAACAATCAGACGCTTGTCCATATACTGTGTTAGTATTGCACTGCAGCTTTGTCGAACTACTCACGTTTTTCAGCTCGGGAACTGAGATGGCCATTCTGGTGATATTGAGACAGTCACGTGAAGTTTGCTGAATGTAGTAGCATGGATTAAGGTTTGAATCAGGACGCGAGGTTGTAATCGGCAATGATGTTACAGGTGAATAAGTGACAATTAATTTGTCATGTAGTTTGGGGACTAAAGCTGTTTATATAGACGACTTTGGGGCTAGTAGACTGGTCAGATTGACGAGTGCACATGAACCTCGATTAAGGTTTGAATTAAGGTTATACAAATTTGGTTGGTCATAACCTGTGGCGGTAATTGTAGATGGGGGAAATGAAATCATGTTTCTAGAAATACTGCCTTTAAGAATCCCTAATAGCCGATGTCTGTCATTTACCGTCTGGTTATACATTTCCTGTTGTTCTAATTCCATTTTGGACTGGTTATAGTCGTTGAAAGAATTTCTGAATGCTATTAAAGCGTTCATCAATTTGGGAATGGCAGAAAGGCCAAGACTATCAAACTGAATGAGTTAAAATATGTGTTCGCCTCCTTAGAAGAATGATGAGGTAATATATTATTGAAAGGTGCCAACGATCCCTTCTACAGCATCTACAAAGCATTTTCTTAATCTGGTGGTTGCTTAGGACAGACATCAGGCTTATGTGCCTTCCGTCCAGCATAAACTCACACTGGTTGCCAAGTAAGCCATTGTTACCAGCTTACCTTGTTGTATTCAGAGCCCGAGATTCGAACTCTCGCTTCTGAGAGACCAGAAAGTTGAAGTTGAGGAATTAAGAAGTAGGATTGCAGAAGTCTGTGACAATTGATCGAGAAGGGACAGTAATGTCTTAGAGCTATCTGGCTCTCTTCCCTTTGGGCGATGTAGCAATGACATGACTTCTGGAATTATATAGGGATCCACACAGATTCAATTCAGAATTGGCAGTGGAGGAGACAATAGCCGGTTTGATTCTGATGGTTTCTTATTTAATCAACTTGCTGGGATTCTTAATTGTAGACGATTAGGACGCACAGATGCACACTCAATACGATTCAGGTGACTGGAGAGAGACACTCTGGTTTTGATTTCTTTCCTGAATTTCATAAGCAGTTGATCTCACTTTCCTAGCATGCATTAATAGTGAAAAGTTGAAACCAATCAAATGTGTCCATGGTAACCCTGCAACGCCAATGCGCTTGTCTCCACTGTTCCTTCCGGCTTAGTTCTACTGGTCAGTATCTGCATTATTCACAGTTACTCCAGGACTTTTATGTACTTTTGAATAACTCTAGCTATAGCGATTAACGATTACAAGCACTACGTTCCAATTAGATAACGTCTCCAAAGTCTAAG
Organism: Yarrowia phangngaensis; assembly: GCA_900519005.1. Classification (NCBI taxonomy): domain Eukaryota; kingdom Fungi; phylum Ascomycota; class Dipodascomycetes; order Dipodascales; genus Yarrowia; species Yarrowia phangngaensis. The sequence goes on from ULGR01000008.1 coordinate 324,741, forward strand.
AGTGAGCAATCGTCACTTTCTGTCATATTGTGGAATACTGAGTTGCTTTAGATCAGTTGATGCTCTAGAACAGTTGATGAGCGCACAAATACATCAGTTGCTGATTCATAAAACGAGACTCGCTCGTATCCCTGAGAAACTCATTACTGAGTATATTGCGAAACGCCAGCCCCAAGATTCCAATGAGATAAGTTATGAATATCAAGGTGAGCAGGTGTCGTTCTGGCCACAACTGGAAGTTTCGGAACTCCCTACCGTGTAGTGATAATACTTAATGTCTTGTCTGATTCTCTACAGCCCAATCACACAAGGTCAAAACGCACGTGGGACAAGTTGCGTCAGAAATGTACGATTGTGCGAGTTTTACTGGCAGACGGATCCACGTGGCTGGAGGAAGAGAAGCATGTTTTGCACAGTGTTTTTCTTTCAAAATTTAAATTATGCCATTGACTGGTCTGTCGGCGAATTCATTGGATAGCCAATGGGGCTCTAGAATCAATAAATAATGCATTCTCAATTAGGCAGAGGTTGATCGAATTAAGGTTCTAAGATCGAAATGGAGATAACGGGTTTTCCGGGGTACAAACGGGAGATGAGGGGCAAAAGCAGTAATTCAACTTTTCTTTTGTGGCACTTTTTCAATTTTTTTCGGTTCATATCATATTTAATCCACCGGTTTAAGAGTTATAAACCGATACTCAAAACCCGTCAAAACCTTATTTTGATTTCAAGGCTGGCAACTTTGGTCCAAGGCTAGTGACTTCTATGAGACGATAATCATAAAAACCACACAAAACCGTGTGTGAGTTGTTTTCTTCCAAATCTTCAAATTCATTTGTCATCGGTTCAAAAATCCAAGTATTGAACCAGGGTATATCCCTGTATCATTTTCTCCCTCCAAACCTTATGCATCATCTCCAAAGTTAATACACTCATCGCCAAACCAACTTCTTCATCATCTTAACGATTCGAAAGTGAGTATGAGAATGGAAAGGGCGTTGGAATGGAAGGGGCATTGATAGTGCACGAATGAGGTGGCAGACGTCTGCGGTAAATCTCAATCAGTGGCAGTGACATCGAGCAGGTCGACAAGCAATATCGTTCGATAGTTGCCATGTCGATGTCACCAACGCTGTGACAAGTCGATTGTCAGGTTTAAAACGTTCATTCTATGTTTGCGTTTCTGTTTGCGACAAGAAGACCTGCCACTTACACACTCCTGGCGTGGTTGCGACAAATGCAATTGGTTCCTTTGTGTTCAAATGACATCCTTACCATCACGGTAATATGGCTTGAAGTTCAACGTGCATCATCTTCAGTATCTAACTCAGTGCTATTTGGAGTACGATTGGCCAACGAAATATACGAGCCGTGGAAAGAACACTACATCAACTATGATGCGCTCAAACGACTTCTTCGTGACAATGTGGTGCCTGTAGGTGACCAAGAGGAGTGGTCAGAATCCGATGAAACTCGATTCGTACAAGCTCTTGACTCCGACCTCGAAAAGGTGTATTCGTTCCAAACTAACACCTATAACAAGCTGTCGGACTTGATTTCGGAAATCGAGAAACAGATTGTCGAGGTCAAGGAAATTGATCTCGTGGAACTCGAGCATACAATTGAGGATATCCTTGAGAGTGCTCAGCAGCTTGAACATTTCTCCCGAATCAACTTCACTGGTTTCACCAAGATTGTCAAAAAGCATGATCGTCTCCACAGCAAGTACTCCGTGAAACCTCTTCTTCAGGTCCGTCTCAAAGCTCTTCCTTTCCACAGCGAGGATTACAGTCCCCTAATCAATCGTCTTTCAGCTGTGTACTCTTTTCTGAGAGAGCAAGCTCCTGAGAGCCAGAGTGCGTCTATCAACGCCAAGCTCAGCTCGTACACGAACGACTCGGATCTCAACTACACCTCGTTCAAGTTCTGGGTTCATCCCGACAACTTGATGGAAGTCAAGACCCGAATCCTCAGACACTTGCCTATTCTGGTTTACAACAACCAGAACGACTCCCAGGACTCGGTTGACCCTACCTTGTCTTCCTTGTACTTTGACAATGCCGATTTTGAGCTGTATGAAGGAAAGCTGCAGAAAAACGAAACCTCCCCTTCTCTAAGACTCAAGTGGGCTGGAAAGTTGACTGACGAAGATGCCCAGATCTACATTGAGAAACGAACTGTGGATCACAACGTGGCTGGAGGTGACGAAAGATTCCCTATCAAGGAAAAGTACATCTCTGGATTTATCAATGGCTCGAACCGCATGGAGAAGAATGTGGCCAAGATGAAGCAGAGCCATGTGCCTGATTACCAGGTGGAGAGCTACGAAAAGAGCGTGGCAAACATCCAGGAGTTCATCCGCGACAACAATCTGCAGCCCGTGTGCCGAGCCCAATACACCCGAACTGCGTTCCAGATCCCCGGAGACAACCGGGTCCGAGTAATTATGGACAATGATATTTTGTTTATCAAGGAGGATGCGTTTGACAGGGAACACCCGATTCGAGACCCTTCCAATTGGCACAGAACCGATATTGATGCTGTTTCCGACCCCAAGAAGGTTCTGCGAAAAGGGGAGTACTCCAAGTTCCCTTATGCAGTACTGGAGTTCCGTGTCCAAAACCGTCCTGGTGTGGATACTTCTGATACTGGAAAATCGATCATCACTTCTTCTTCAGTGTACAGAAAGCACGGAAAGTGGGTCGATGAACTGACTTCATCACATTTGGTAAAGGAAGTGCCCAAGTTCTCCAAGTTCATTCAGGGTATTGCCTCCTTGTACGGTGAAGATGATAAACTCAACTACCTGCCCCTGTGGCTGTCCATTCTTGAAGACGACATTCGAATCGACCCTAAGCAGGCGTTTGAGCAGGAGACTAAGAAACTCAAAGAACGTGCACAAAGCGAGGCTGTCCGGGCCCGTACCGTGTCTGTGTCTTCTCCTCGCAAGGGTGGCGCTGCTACTTCCCCTGTTGCTTCTTCTTCTAAGAAGGTAAGTATTGTTGAGGAGGACTCCGACTCGGATGACGACCTCCCCAAATCGAGCCGAAAGGGTCTCAAGCACAAATACTCAATTCCATTTTTGGGAAATTTTGGCCCCAAACTTGATGATGCTCTTTCGGAGGACGAGGAGGTGGTTTTGCCTCCTGGTGTGGTCAAGCCTGATATTCTAATCCGAAACACGGGCCCCGTCAAGGTCGAAACCAAGGTGTGGCTAGCAAATGAACGAACCTTCAACAAATGGCTTCACATTACAACTCTGCTGTCTGCCCTGACTTTCACTCTCTATTCTTCGGTTCAGAAAGCTGCCAGCACCTCCGTGGCCACTTATGTCGCTTACACCCTGTTTGCGTTGACCTTGTTCTCTGGAATCTGGGGTTGGGGCACCTACATGAGCCGACTAAGTTACATTGAGCAGCGAAGCGAAAAGCATCTGGACAACCCCATTGGCCCCATCATTATCGCTGTAGCGTTGTTGGTCATTCTGATCGTCAATTTTGTTGCCACTTACAAGTCTGTCGGGCAGCCTATCCCCTTGTGGAATTAGGGTAAATAGGTTTTAGTATTAATTTGATTATGCAAGATAACGGTTGTAACGAGAAACACTAGTCACAGGCTTGTCAAATATGTAGAACAATTAGTTTGGATATGTCACCAAACCATGTCTCATTAATTAATGTTTAACAACGAGAGCAAGGTGTTGGTTTGAATTGAGGAGAGACTTTAACCATACCTTCCAGAAGCAATCGAGCATGGAGAAGTCGATAAAAAGGTCATCTGGAGACATTGTTGAACTGCCCATTCTAAAAGACAAGGCCCGAGTACCACTTACAGTCACTATCTGAATAACTACATCCTCAAGTGTTTGCTGACCCAATTGAGTGTGCGATATAATACGAAAGTCAGAATCAAACAGTATATTCAATAACTAAATAGCTTAGAGCTCACCAGACTTGTCAATGGAGATCTTGGCTCGGGTGGCACCGGAAGAGGAACCGAGAGACTCAATCTTCTGGACAACATCCATACCGTTGGTGACCTCACCGAAGACGACGTGCTTGCCGTCGAGCCAAGGGCAGGGAACGGTGGTGATGAAGAACTGAGAACCGTTGGTGTTAGGTCCAGAGTTGGCCATGGAGAGAAGACCAGGTCGGGTGTGCTTGGCCTCGAAGTTCTCATCGGGGAACTTGGCACCGTAGATGGACTTGCCACCGGTACCGTTGTGTCGGGTGAAATCACCACCCTGGAGCATGAACTGGGGGATGACTCGGTGGAAGATGGAGTTGGCGTAGCCAAAGCCCTGCTCACCAGTGCAGAGAGCTCGGAAGTTCTCGGCGGTCTTGGGGACAATGTCGTTGTAGAGCTTGAACTCGATTCGGCCAAGAGACTGGCCATCGGCAGAGACGTCAAAGTAAACCTGGTTGGACATTTTTTGTATAGACAATTGAGTGTGAGGAAGAAGGCCAGTTGTGTCCACCCTTACCTATAAGTTATAATTTGTTAAAGTTTGTTCTTTGTTTTGATTAAAGTTTGGTGGTTTTTTCTATGAGTTTCCAGACCAAGACACGCTACGCTTTTGACGGCAAGAGAGCAACCTTGGGGCACTGTAAAGGGTGGCCATAGATTAATTGAGTCTCAAATAAGAGGGAGTTGGTTTTTTTCATCCTCATATCTCCCCAAATTGCAAACTTACACCGCATCAGTTTTAGGGTAAGGGATAGAGCGAATATTTCCATTTTGGGACGTGGGCCAACCACAAGGATGAACTCAACCCATATGGGTTGCGGTGGCGCAATCGACAACTTAGTTTGGTTTCTATTCTCTTCTCAGAGTGGACCTGCTGGATATTGACCCTTTCTTGTGTTTGCTCTGTATTTTTCGTATTCGCTTGCTTGGGATTGGGATGGGATGGTTAGTAACCACAGTCACAAGTGAAGACTACTGCACACAGCATACTCAATTGAAGGTGACCAAGCCAAGGAGGCATTTGAGGAAATAAACACCGCCATGATACCAATCAATCGACTATTGTTGAGTGAACTTACCCCTCTCGACTGACGTAATAGGTTTGAACCTCTCCAATCCTGGGTTTACGTAACTGGAATGCCCTAACCTGGCTACCAACTTTAAATTACATTAGGTGGCTCTAACCTATCAAACTTTAATCTTTTCTTGGATTAGACTATACTCCATAGCGCTGACCTTTGCACCGTGGTGACTGGTTACATAGGTAAAGTAATAAGTCCAACTTTCAGCTATCTCATCTTCCCCGGGATTCTACCGTAAAATTATTTAATCACTGGTTGTTGGTCGGATGCTATTTTTGGACATAAGCTTAACAGTAATAGAGTTGGGTAAGGGTTAAAACCAATTTGAGTAAAGTTATCAATTCTTGATACTCATTTGGGCTTGTTCAAGTTGCTATAAATCAAATTGATGCTTAAATCGTCCATCTTTCATCTAACATAGTTGCATTGCTTTTTCGGAAGTGGTAGTTAGCCATTTTTTTTGTTTGATCATGAGTCTATGCACCGTAGTAGTCAGGGTAAGCTCCAATAAGAAGCAACCAAGGTAAGGGTTTTGCCAAACAAGGATTTTAGAATTAGTGAACAGAAAACTCTATCAGGTAGGATAATATCAATAGTATTCTTGTACAGCAACAATGTTTGTACCATTGATCAGAGGCAGACGGAACAATGTCGCAGCTTAAAATAAATAAAAAAAAAAAAAAAAACGTAAAAAGAAGAAAGAAGAAATGAAAAAGAAAAAGAAATAAATAGTAAAAAGAAAAAGAAATAAATAAATAGAAATGATTTTTCAATAATTTTGTTGATTGTCGAAAAATCACAACTTCAAGACTGCGGAACAGCAAAGAATCGTAGAGATGTTTAAATACTCTGAAATGTAGATGTGCAAGAACATCTGTCTGATAGTCACTCTCAGAGTACACAGAGTTTTCCAGGAAGGTAAAAATGTGGGTCTGGAAGCATTCCAGAACCAATTGAGACCGTCAGGTACGGGTCAAGATTCGAATGGTATCGAATGGCGAAGGAATAGACCTTGGGTAGTCGTATGGGACGACGCATAGAACGCGCATTAGCTGAGGACACAAGCAAAGTGTCACTAATTGCGGATACGTAGACTAAACGTGAAGTCTTAGATGGTAAAGGCAGTCATGGAAGACTAGGTCGGTGCATGAAAGCTGAGAAATACACGTGTATGTTGACGAGAAATAACCATATATGTCGTCGAAGTATATCGTCAAGAAGTGTATATCGAGAAATACTCATATCGGCGATGATGGCACAGACGGTGCGAAAAAGTGCAACTGGCGCAAAAAACAGTCGTAGAAGACTATTGGAGTAGTTGTAAAAAACTAATCTGGCACATTGATTGTGCAAAGTGGTCCATGGATACCACAGAATGTGCATTGGATGCATAAGATACGCGTGGAAACGTGTGGATGGCGCATGATTGGCGCATTGATGGTGTTGTTGACACATGATTATGTCGTGGCAGACATTAATTGCGTTGTCAAGAAGATGATAACACCGGTGTTCGGTGGCCGGTGCTCAGTGGCATGCCCTCAGTGGCTAATGCTCTAGACATGTCCTCATGCTCTAGACATGTCCTCAGTGGCTAATGCTCTAGGCATGTGCTCTAGTCACAAATTGTGCAATTGTGTAAACCCACTGGGTATTGTTTAACGACCATTGATAAGTCGGACCAAGAAGCGATGAAAATGAGCATCATCTCAAGCTGTGAGCTCACTATGAGATCATCACTTGCATTTCTTGATACCAACAAAACGTGGGAAACTTGGGCTATTTATAATATTTCTCATGAGGCAAACATGGATGTGTGGTGTGTGTAGTATATGAAGCCTTCCTCTTTCGGACAACAAGGGATGGTGAGATTGTTTTTGTAGCTGGGGTTTGTATCAGAGTGTGGATTGAGGCTGGTTTATTCGGATGGGACACATTGGCTAGGTAATAGAAGCACTATAATTTCAATTAAAAACTCCACAGAATTTTCTTAATAAATCCCACAAATCCCACACTACAACAAGTCGAATTGTATGAATTTTCTCCATAATCAAAGATTTGAGTTTTGTTTGCCTCATAATCAAACTCTAACCAGTGTGTCTGTGTGTGTGTGTGATGAAGAGATTGAATTTGTGCATTGGTAACCATTAGTAACCTCTTTGTTTCGCCATGGAGATTACATCTTGGAATCGTGTGGCTTGACTCTCTTTACCCCGCCATATTCTAGTCCCAGAGGAAACTGGTGTTGCACTTGACACGCAGCAGAGAACTTCCACATAATCATTGTGCCGAGATCTTTTTGAAACTATTTAGCGTCAGTTTCTCTTCACATTTGGCCAGGCTGTTGACTTCTCACATTTAAAACAACCATCTCGGGATCTGTGGATTTCACTGCTAATATCGTTTGGCATTAACCCTCAGCTTGAAGAATTACACCGCGATCGTCACTGCCAACAGTTCTCCAACAAAGGAGTATAGTAGTCTCAGCTTGAAAAATTACACTGCGAACGCCATCGCCAACAGTTCTCCAACAAAAGTCCCTCAAATGTTAAATGGATTGTCACAAAGGTGGAGGGGGTAGCAACCGTTAGGTTATTAAGGCTATTCATTGAACAGTACCGTTACGACCCCATTCAACAGATAACTGTTTCATAGGTTCTAACCAGCCGTTAGATGTGTGACGCTTTGCCACCGTTAGTTGGTTTAGCCACCTGTTGAGCACGGAAAACCCATTATGGGCTCGGCTATTCCTTTAAACACGTATCCAACACGTGTTCATTGAGCCGAGCCCGAAACCTTAAGTTTCTTCCACTCAGGAACAGATTCACGTTCTCAGACATTATCATAATAAATTAGACTTTTTGTACCTAATCTCGCATTAAGTACAGGTTGCACAAAGAACACAAACTCAGAAATGAACAGTCATATAACTTCTAGAAATCTACAGCACCTATTCCTCCACAGGCGAGTTTTCCCATTGGGATGTCACCAACTCATAAATGACACAAATACTAGCAATTCATCATATGGGCACTTTGTTAACACAAATGCTAATCTCCACCAATTGGACAATGCAACTTTCGGACATCAAAGTTGGAAGAAAAGTGTGATATGATGGTTTGTGATTGTATGAGTTGGGCGAAGCTAAAGAAAGCTAAAGAAATCTAAAGAAATCGTTCCGACCGCACAAGCAATGGTGCTATACTAAGGAGATGGACGAACAAGTCATTTGTGGAGTGATCATTTCTGTAGCTTTTGCAAAGGAGTACTTTTCAGAAGTATTGTCAGTTCTAGCCCAATTGATTTTCGCTTAGGTTTCTCCGAGTTAGGTTCCTGATCGGAGATTTCAAAATAATCCATGCACATTTTTCCTAATTTCTAAAAGGTGTTACAGCCAGCTTCAAAACTTTTCGTTTTAGTCTTAGAGAAGAAAAAAAAGAAAAAAAAAAAAGAAAAAAAAAAAAAGAAAAAAAAAAAAGAAAAAAAAAAGTAGAAGCTCTATGAAATGCATAACAACAAATTTTTCAAATCCCGTCAACTCTTAAGATCATTTAATTAAATTCCTTGGCAGAGTGGAAAATTTGTCAAATGCATGCACCCGGATAAATTATTACATCAGGGATGCGCTTGCATCTACGCTAAAGCAGGTTTTTCTTCTTGCACCAAAATCACCATTGCGAATGCTCGTACAATGTCAAAAAAACGTATATATAAATTCAATCACCCATTGTTTGAATCTGTTAGAAGTTCCACCTCAACTTCTCTGATCAATAACATCAATCAAACAGACACTAATACCTTTTTAGCATACGATGAGCAACATACAATGCAATGCACAAAAAAAAACCGCTCAACAACTTCTACTCAACAGCTGCACAAAACGGCATCCAACAGTAGCCTCGAACCAAACTGCCCAACAGGGGTTGCATGGTGCCATTCTGGGCTGCACAGAACACCACCGTTGAACTTTAAACGGACACTAAGGTCATACTAAGAGGTAGCCGTGCACACACAAACCAAGCTGTTACTCAATAAAAATCATTCTAAGAGCCATGCCCAAACATAAATATATCATTTTAAGAGGTAGCCGTGAACACAGTTACTCAAATAATATCATTGCTAATGGTGATTGCACTAAGGTGTACATGGAGTTACTCAAATAAATATCATTACTGACTATATTACTAATTACTCGGTGTTTGCGTCGGTGTTGCCAGACTCCTCAAGGTGAGTAGGGCTGGACTTGCCGTCAGTGAGGTTCTCCTCAGCATCAACAGGGCCAGTACCCTTCTTGGCCATATCGGGAATGTAGAATCTGAGATCGACTCGGAAAATAAGGTAGAGGAAGTTGGCGAGGGCCTCAAACAAACCGAAAGCCAGGTACATGCAAACGGGCTCAAAGATTCCAGATGTCTCACCGGGAACAGCTCGCTCCTCAATAAAGGTACTAGCGCATCGCATGGCGGCACCAGCAGTAAGCAGAGCAGAGGACAGGCAGACAAGGATCACGTTAGATAGCATGGAAGGAGCCTCGGGGTGCTCATCACTTCGAACAGACATGATTCGAATAGCATGGCCCATTCCATCAGGCTGGTCCTTGTATCGAATAGTAGGAGGAGAAGTGTAAGAGAAGGTTCGGAAGGACTTGATCCAGGTGGGGCTGACGGTGACAATGGGACCTCCGTGGATGGAGACCTTGTTACCAAGGAAGGCCAGGGAGCCAGGCTTGAAAATGTAAGCCAGGGCAATTACTGGAAGACCACAGAAACCCATCAACATGGCAAGCACGGAAGCGGCTCGAACCACTCTCTTACAGGTGGTGTAGTTGTGTTCGTTGAGGAAGTAGAGGTAAGGAACGGCCTGGCAGACAATGGCCATAACCAGAATACCAATGACCATGACGTAGAGGAAGTTCATAATGGCGTTGAACCAAGAGGCGGCTCCAGTTTCAGGGTGTCGAGCAGTGAAAATACGATGACCCAGAACCATATTCATAACGTTAATAACCAAAACAGAGGCAATGTTGAAGACGGTGGAAGCAATACCAACGTTGAGACGAGTCACGTCTTGAGCCCAGCACAGACGCAGAGTAAAACCAGCAACTTGGAACAGACCGTACATACCAAGACCAAAGGACATGTAGAACTTATGTCCCTTCATTCGATCTCGGGCCCACACGTAGAAATGAGCAATAGCGACAATTGAGAAAACGGCAATGAACACGCCACAAGGAGCATAGTCCTTGCTATCGGGGTAACTGCCAAAAGTAGCAGGCTGTGTCTTCATGGCCATGTCAACCATGTTCTTGGGGATATCCTCTCCGATAAGGGCCTTGGTCTTGGCCATAATCTCGGAGATTCCGGTTCCGGGAGCAGCATCCTCTGGAATACCAAGGATACCAAAAAGACCGTGTTGGTAAGGGTTGACTCCGGGAGGAGTATCAGGAAGATCAATTCCTCCTAGAAGAGTAGCCAACTCAGGATGGGGCTTGCCATCTTGGGGAAGCAGGGCCAATAATGCTGCAGACATAGTTAGTTTGATGAAGGCATTGGATAAAGGGGGTACCTGTTATTTATATAACCATCTTGGTTTGGTGATGAAAAACATAAGGTTTGCTTTGTTTTACTCCCGAACTTAAATGAAAAGTTTGTTTGAAGGATGTCATCAAGTTGGGGAAAGAGAGCTCCAGGTGGGTAGTTGGAGGTAAATGTAGTGATGCTGATAATGGGGCGGTGGCAAATGGACGATCAAACGGGATGTTTTTTCCTCCCTCCAGGGTTATTTGTTTTTTTTTTTTTTCCTACCTCCTAGGTATGGTATCACAAGATACACCCCCGCCCTGTCTTTGTTTCTTTGTCTGCAAAAAAAGTCTTGGCGGACCCCGCACTAGTTTGAAGACGTAGATGTGCGTGACTGAAGGCTGTGGTGCAGCTCCTCACTACAGAGCAACTCCATATTACAGAGTTGGTGTCATTAAGAAATCCACTATTTCTAAAATCATTATTATTACGTCACTACTGTTACTACACCATACCATACTCGTATGAAAACGATCTCCCGAAAGTTTGAGCACATCCCCACTTTGCGTTGAACCTAAGTCATTGAAAGGAAGGAAGACACTAAAGAGACGAGACAAAAAAAAATAAGACAAAACATTGTACATTTCAGAGCTTAACTTTGAGTGATATGAGTATGAGTTAAGTATGTGATTCTAATTTCCCCACTACGAAAAAAGTATACTCAACCAAACATCGAAAGGCGGTTTATTTCACCGGAATTTGATGGAGCTGGTACGAGTGTGGTGAATAGTACAAACGGCAACACCCAAAAATATTATAAATCGACCTTCCAAATCACGCATAGTGGGGCGACTGTTGTACTAAAACTACACTAAACAAATGATGCACATTTTATGCATAGTAAGGTTTGATTTAGACAATTCACCTTCCAATAAGGTAACGACAATCATATCGAGATATTGCAAACAGTAGAATATCTTGACCCATGCTTTGGTAACTGCCTCTAGTCAACTACAGCACACCTTGGCATCCCTACTGGTTGACGAAATAAAGTTCAGGCTGAAACCCTGATATCCCAATTAGGTAGTAGTTGCTGCACAACATTACACAAATTGGTGCCTCCTATAAATGCACGTTGCTCTCAAACCATCCCCAATCTGGTAAGACTCACCCATTACATTAACAAAAGAAACGCGACACCATCATAGACAGCCCTAAAAGCTACTAATCCAATGGTATCTTCCTCCTCGGTAGTTTTTGCTTCGTTTATTTTTTTCGTCGTAGTTATAACCCCACTCTCACGCCTCGTAATATTTACCCTTAAAATAGATGCCAAGATGCGGGGTCAATCATACATATAAATCCATCAAATTGGTTACCAACCCTAACATCTAGAGACATTAAGTTCAATTGCCGAAAAGAGTCAAAAAGAACCAAAAAGCAACCAGAAACAAAACAAAACAAAACAAAAAGCTTGAGCTGCCACAAAATAATATCGCGTTGGATGAGTGCATTATCATGATCCAATCATTAAATGTTCTCAGAGGTCTAGTCGTTTGCCTACCCTGTTTAGTGCAGCTGAGATATGGGCAGACACTAAACAAACTATCATTTAACGTTGTTGTGATTACAATAACATAAGGACAAGTTTATTATCGTGATCAGAGAAGCATCATGTGACTGTTTTCTTGGCTGCGGAATTATTCGGGTGTAGTAGTGGTGGAATGTTCATTTGTGTCTTTTCACCACCCATACTCATTGTGTTTCTACATGAAGCTGCGTTTGTACTACGTCATAGCAATAGTTATCAACCTTTCAAGGTCCATATCAGCTAAATTACTCACTACAACACAAGAAAATATGGCCTTACAATATTGCGGGTTACTCGCTAACGCTCAATGTATACAGTCTAACTTTAACTTGGGTTAAACTCCTTCTCTTTTTAAACTTCTATTTCTTTGTCTGATTTTAACCAATCACAATCCTGCTTATCGTGGGGTACGAGAACAGACGGAAACAATAAGGTGAAACCGTCAGGGGGTGTCACCAAGTGTAGTATAATAACCGAGTTGACGAAGAAATTGATTGATTTTGCCAAGGAAACTGGTTTATCTTTTATCGTTCACTTGTTTCACTACGGGTGAAGATCACCCCACAACCCAAGGTACGGCTGAGAAAAAAACTTTGCACTTGCTGGCAATCTGTAGATCTGACCATGCTGCCTGAGTTAAATATGCACATGAGCCATTAAAATCAAGGCAGCGAGAAGCCTTGTTGTATCAAAGCAATGTTGATGAGGAAGGTCTCGTTTGAGGCGTTTCCAGATCTCATCTCTAAGAATACGATGGCCAATTACAATCTGAGTGATTTTGAGAGAGGAGATGAAAATAATATGAAAAAAATAAGAAATAAATAAAATAAAATATAAATAAAAACATACGCATAACATGAAACGAGGCTTCTAAATTAAACACACTGTTGTTTGACTCGTCGTCTCTCATCAGCCACATAAACACGCTACACCGTTGTTTTCCTGATAAGTTATTTCTCGGGAATTGGACAAACCCAATATCTCAGGCTAAGTTGGAACAACAAAGAGTTTCTGCAGCGAAAAGTTCCATTGTTAATTTCATTCCATGTGTGCCTGGATGAGATGGAGACATTCTGCCTCGAGGCGTTTAATTCACTATCACTTCGGGCAGAGTTCAAAGCATCCCGACATTTCGTCACGTTCATGTTGCTCTAGCATAGCTCTCGTTAATCGTAATCTATCAAATATATAATCAAGTTCTCCAATAAATGGAGGTGAGGAAGTACCATAGGAAGATGATCATAGACACAGCCACAATTGCAACGTCTTTGAAAAACGCTTTGATGACATGTTTGGTGAATCTGCTCATGGAGACTGTTGGTCTAGACGACACAGGAAGAATGTAATTGTCTTCGAGAGGGAAATATCTGAATTTCCCGGTTAAACCTGCCAACTTGGCAGGAAAGAAATGTACGACAATGAGGAATGCCACAGAAGCAAACCCAATAAGTCCATATACAATAAAGGGCACAAATGGGTTTGGCATGAGACAAATTGTGGTTTTGTAACTTTTTCCAGAAATGCTTGTGTCAGGGTTCAACGATAACAACTGAATTCCTGGTTTGTTGATACCCATGGCCATAGAAATACTTTTAACAGTGTATTCATGAGCCTCATTTTTTTGCTCTCGGAACACAAATGGATGTTTCACATGACAAGCGTCATGATCATCACCAGAAAACACCAAAATAGGGTTGATTGCAGTCAGCAGATCATTTGTGACAACCGGGTCTAATTGAGTTTGGTATTGATGTCCAGCAACATAGTCGAGTTTGTGTCCCTTTTCACGTGAACGGCCACAGTTACTATTCTCTTCGTTTCGGAAGAATGGGACATGAGTAAGCACAATTGCTGGTTTATCACGTGGTTGGCTAGCTCTGAACGCGTCCACAAATTCTTTAGGCGGTTCATAAATCCGTGAATCATTTTTGTTTTCCATGGAAATCGTGTCGATTTGCACAAAAGTATGGTTGCCACGATCAAACTCTCGAGATAACGGTCCGAAATGCTTCTCAAATCGGCTCAATGCTAACGGGACAATTTCGTTTCCATATCCAATGTCGTGATTTCCCGGCAACGACCAAACCACATCCTGGCCGGGCTCCAAGCTGAAAACTCGGTTCCATCGATCAAACTCGGGATACCACTTATCGTCTTTCCATGCTCTTCCGCCATCAAAAAGATCTCCTAGAAAAACAGTAGTATCTGGAGAAAGATTTTTCTGAATGTAAACCCAGTTCTTGCGCAGATAATTATCTACAACAAACTCCGTCACCCGCATCAACCCAGCCGGTCGGCTTGGATATGTATGATCGTCCACTAATTGTGGGTCAGCAACCAAAGCCACTCTGTAAGGAGAAGTACCTCGAGCCCACTCTTCCCAGCCTGACCAACCACATTGCGATATTTTAAATGAAGGATAACCACGCTCCATCACAAACACGGTCAGCCAACACAAAAACACCAACCCTCCCAGGTAAGCAAATTTGAATCTGTGACGAGGAGTGCCGGTCACGTAATGAAAAAGACGCGTGAGTCCTCCCTGCGGCGACCGAGGGGTATGGGAAGCCGATTCGGCCTCCTCCTCGGGCTTTGCCCCACGATATTGTAGCTCAGCCATTGGTGATGTGTCACTGTAGTTGAACCTGCATATCCGTATCTAACTTTCTGTTGGGGTTAGGTTATGCCATGAAGGCTACACAGAACTCCATGACTGTAACGCCAAAGCGACTAATTTTTGGATATCTTGTATTATTGTGGTTCTACTAGGGAGCTATTCGGTTATACCGGACGTTTTGGGCAACTGTTTTACCGGATTCATGAAAATTGTGTTAACTTTAATCTATTGATACAGTAAGATTAGCTCAGTCACGTGTAATTCAAAAACCATAATCTTAATCTAAATATAGCTGTTGAAATTCTTGTGTAGCATTGAAGAAAAAAAAAAAAGAAAAAAAAGAAGAAAAGGCACTGCTTAACCTATTCCATTAATTATATTGTTGTTTTAGTAATCAAAATATTCGAATTCTCTTTGTCTACTTTGTTTCAATATTGGTGTTATGTACATAAAAACGGATGTGAATATCGTAACAATATGACAATGACGAAACTTTTACCTAGATTGTAAAGCTCCCCCCTAAAGGGAACGCCTTCAGAGTCAGATTTCACAAATAATAAGGCATTGTGTTCTTCGCTAGATAACTTTTTTTTATTGACCCTTTATCGCTTCAGTCAAGCAGAAATGGCTTGAATCAGTACTTCTCAGAGTGGTTAGAGTGGAAAAGAATCTGTCTCCAAACTCTCCAAATTCTCCAAACTCTTTACCCTCAAACTCCTTATTACATTGTACTACTCAGACGACCAAACCGCCGCATTACCGCATTCACCATCATTGGGCTAGGGTATGCGTTTGTATGGATCTTAAAACAAAGAACTCAATTCCACATTAACGTTACACTAACGATGATCCGCAAACCTCTCGGTTATGGAATCACAAGAGCATACAGCTCGAAAACTACGTCATGGGTTGTGTCGTCGACAATTACCGACAAGAAGTCTGTGTTCATTGGACGGGCTATCTCGATATCGTCGGAAGCTGATGCAAAGCAAAAGTTAGAGCAGTTATGGGGTGAGAAGTCAATGAAGAAGGCCACTCATCAGATATACGCCTGGAAAGTTGGATCTAACAGTGGATTCGACAATGGTGGTGAGGCACCTGGTGGCAGCAAACTCATGGAATTGATCAGCAAAAATGAAGAAGGAGTGTTGGTTTTGGTCACACGGTGGTATGGAGGAGTAGCTATTGGGGGAGCAAGGTTCAGACATATCGTGAGATGTGGTCAGGAGGCTTTGAGTCTTTTGAGTAAGCAGGGTGAAAAGCACAAAGGTGACAAGCATAAAGGGTGACAATAATGTAGGAAGAGTGCAAGCACAAAGGGTGACAAGAACAAAGGGTGACAAGCACAAAGGGTGACAAGCACAAAGGATGACAAGCACAAAGGGTGATGTCACTTTAAACACATACAGTGATCAGGGTATAGTTACCACACATTCCACTGCGCGAGGAAGTACATGTGACAATTTAATTGAAGAACTCTGTACAAAGGTCCAAACCAGTACCCCTCAGACACCTCCACTCACCCCAATCAATATAATTACTCGAAAACTTATCTATAACAGACTATGGGCTTTTACTAAATGACACTCACCTCAAAAAAATATAGCTGAGCATCAATGTGATTTACAACCCTAACCCTACACCTTAAATGGACTAAGCTATGCATAAACTCATGCACAAAAAATCTATCTCTATCATGAGATCGAGGCTGAGAAATGTGGTGAGAACAGTCAAGAAAACTGGCAATGCCCAGAATGATTCTGTTTTATCACAAAAAGCCAAATTGCGACAGGAAATGGACTATCTCAAAGAGTTACGCCAAGTAATGATTCGAGACTACCAGGGTCCTTCAGTAGTGGATTGTTTTGAGATCAAACACAAACGGAACGAAAGGGAGTCCAGTCGGTATAACAGCATCGATGTTGAGTATCAGGTGCCTAAAAAGAGCCAGAACTTTCACACCACCATCAACAAATTGTTGACCAACCTAAAGGAACAAACCCAGAGCACGCGACAGGCGAAGCGGTTAGCGTTTTTGAAACGTCCAGAAGCTCCACAGAAAGGCGACAAAGATTACGAGGCATTTCAAGCGACACAAAACAACTTCTATGCACAAATGCTGGCTTCGCCACCACGAAAAGAACTTTTATCAGGCAATTTATTACCCAGGGCTTTACTTGATAGTTTTTCGGTGGTTAAAAAGGAGGATGAAAATGGCAATGGATATACAGTTCCATGGTTCGATGGAAAGCCTATTGTTCCAAAACAATTGGCGAAAAAGGACGGAGAAAAGCTAAGAACCTCAGGAAAATGGTACCAACGTGCAGATTTGCTGAGAATGCAAGTGGCATTTGAATCCCAAGAGAAGCGAGTGGAACTAGCATCGCCGAGGGTCATGATGCAAGATCGAGGTCAGCGAGTTTTCACAAAAGAGGCACTGATAGATATGGGCATGAAGGAGAGAAACCACGTGATTGAGA
The DNA here is from genome assembly GCA_900519005.1 of Yarrowia phangngaensis. Lineage (NCBI taxonomy): Eukaryota > Fungi > Ascomycota > Dipodascomycetes > Dipodascales > Yarrowia > Yarrowia phangngaensis. The sequence goes on from ULGR01000008.1 coordinate 341,993, forward strand.
TTGTGGAAGAAGTGCTCAACGCGGGTTATAATGATTTGAGCAATATGCCAGATGTATCAGAAGAATCGCTAGTTCTTGATTTTGACTCTGAATGTTCTCAAAACTTTCATGATCCCACCAGTAACCGAGTTTTTTTCTCCACATGTGGCATGAGTCCTTCCGAATTTGGTCTCTCTGGAAATGTGGCAGTTCCTCTATCCCATCCTCTCATCAATTTGCTCCTCAAAGCTGTATATAGATACTCCATTCGGGTTCGTGGAGTGGGTTTTCTGGACAAACCTACCCGAGATAGAATTGCCCAGAGAAAGCAAGATATCATTGCTTTCAATAATGGCACATCCAAGAAGAATGTCATAAACCGAAGCATGGCTGAATCCAAGTGTCTTGAGCATGAGTTAGTGGAGGAAATTGTGCAGAGAGATTTGCAGCCCAAGAAGAGGAATGGGAAAAAGACAAAACAAGGGAAACGTTGAACTAATGACACAATCAAATAGATATTGCATGAATCACTAACATCTTATAAGCTTTAACGCCAAACTCTATTTTAAAGTAGTAAACTCCAAACTTTAACTCAATACAACACTTGTCCTTGATATCACCAAATACACACTTTACACAAAATGGACTTTTCAACCGCGCCGGAAAAAACTACCGACTCGTTTGACGTGCACATTAATGTCATTTTGCGCATAGTGGTCGCTCTGACCCTTGGAATATGGGGCTGGGCGTTCAATCTGCGAATCATGTCAAAGCATGGAATAGATGTAGAATCGATTCTAAGTCTCAAATATGTCCGACGCCCTCCTGCTTTTCGATCTGTTTATAGACTTGCAACATTCGCATCGGGTCTGTTAATCGGTTGGATCTTTTTATTTTGGGTGTCGTTATCGTTTGTGTCGTTTGAGGTGAAACAAGCCACTGAGTTAACCATTCTAGACGTGATCCCATGGCTAGGAATTATTGGGTTTGTGACGATTATTGGCGTTGGATGGCGCGACCGTGATTCTGGTCGATTCTTTTTCCTCAAGTCTCTCTTCCGGGTGTCCACTGGAGGACTTGATGTCCAGAATCGAGTCACAGACATCATCCTTGCTGATGCCCTCACAAGTTATTCACGTGTGATTGCAGATTTGGCCGTTTGCGCTCTCAGTTTATGGTACGGCATTACTTCAGTCAAACGCCCTGACCGGTCAGTGGGAGGGCAATGGTTCGTTCCATTTGTGACATCTATTCCTTACTTGATTCGTCTGCGACAATGCATAACTGATTATTCACGTGACGGACGTCGTTTCCACCTTGTTAACGCCCTCAAATATTGCTCTACTCTTCCAGTACTGATTTTGGGCACCCTTATGAAACAATCTCCCCATTTGCATAATCTGTGGTTGGTCGCAGCTCTAGTCAATTCTTCGTTTTCGTTCATTTGGGACATTAAATGTGACTGGAATTTGTCGCTGTTACAAGACTTGTGGGACGGCGAACTCAACAATGGAGGCTTGAGATCCACTTTGGTGTACCCCAAATCATGGTACTATATCGTGATAGTTGTGGATCTTGTTCTGCGATTTACATGGACGCTAAAATTCACTTCCTCCTTGAGTCATGTCCATGATTACGAGGCTGGTATTTTTGCGTTCCAGTTATTGGAAATTTTCCGACGATGGGTATGGGTGTTTTTCCGGGTGGAGAATGAGTGGGTCAAGGCGGTTGACAGCGGGGATGTGCGAAATCTGGAAGGAGGCATTCAGATGAGAGGTGAACACGAGGATTAGCGAACCAAGCGATTGCTGGAATAGTCAGGGTTTCTCAGCATCTCATAGACATTAGAAATTGCATTTTTGCAGCTTGATGAGTTCAAGCATGAAACGTGAATAATAAACTCAGCTGTATAAACGATTATCCTTTTGTAAGAGCACCAGTCAATTTTGAAGGTTGATATTGAACATGTTTTGTTGTTAGTGACAGTAATGGCTTCAAGTGATGGCTACAACTGGTTTACAGGCTTCTCGGTACTATCAATAAGAACAATAATACACAAGCAATTCAGATTTTATTCCAAACTACGTTTTACTGGTATGGCTCGGCTAATGAAGGGGTTCTGGAAAAAGAAGCTATTGACCAGTATTATTTTTCTCCAAACCCATACAACTTGCCAACCAAATGTCATAGACTGGAGCTAGCTGGCCATTAATACAATTCACAATACTGAAGAATCGATTGAAGTGAGCATGCCAAACAAAGTTTAACGCTCTGAAAAATGCCAAACGATCATAAGGAGTCTCCGGGAAATCATACCTTCTGTTTAAATGTTTTATAAAGTTTAACTTGATGCATAATAATGTCAACTTTAACTTAGAACCTATATAATCTAAACTCAAAGTTCAACAATAGAAGAATAAACTACCAAACAAAGAAACCGGCAATCTTACAGAACTTTGTGTAATTCACCAACCTTTTCTCTAAATATAGAGCTTCTTTTATTGCATTTTGAAGAGAGCAGAGGATGTGTTGTTCAGAAAATATGATAGTGTTGCTAGATCTAATTTTCCTGAATGGTGTTTGAATTTGAGATGGAGTACACCTTTCCTCTAATCTGATTAATTGAGTGGAGTAGACCAACGAGGCAACAGGGAAACAACACCTCTTTTTTCAACTCTCATGACTATAATATGGAAACTATTCTCACGGAGACCAACCATGATACAGCAAATATTGCGCCAACAGGCTTGGTGTTGGAATAACAGTTATACACGTTTTAAAAGTAAAAGTAACTTACAGCCATTGAATCACCAAACCCGAGTTTTATTGTTTTCCAGCTATGTGCGGCAACCCTTTTAGATCATAGCAAAAGAAGAGTTTCCAGAGACACCAGGATACATTCATGAACTCTAGTGACGATAGCTATATTCTAAATGAAGGCCGAATCCAAAACGCTCGCGGCTTTAAACGCACTTGAATGTCTTGGCTTATCTTAAGAGTTCATAGAAATAGATGAATGCCAAGAGTAGGGTGTAGAGTACAGGGAGTCCATTTCTTTTGAAGTTCAACTTTAGACTTACTCTCCATGAAGCCATATTATCCCTGCTTTCTAAGAAAGATTGGTCAACCACATCAAACGTACCTTCTAAATGTACATTGACTATACCAACTCTCACTAAGAGTAGAGCTATCTGTTTCCAAGTAGACAGAATTTCCAGAAGATCCAGGTCGTTTGAGATAAGCAGGGGCTGGTAGAGATATAATGATATCTCGGTCTAGAGCAGCGTATCTCATGATTTGGATTGTGGAAGAAAAATCGGCACTTTGGTTAGCAGTGTAAAAGTGTAGTCAGGGCATCTTTTGGAAAGGCGACGGGCGAAAGAAGTTGGGCCAGCTTTGAGGCTCGAAGAATATATCGATCTAGCTTGTATCCCTGAGTCTCTCGTTGTATTTGAAGACAATGTCCAAGTGCTCAACCAGTCCTTCACCTTCTAGGGAACGGCTAGATCGCCAAATGTGGTTGTCGCTGTTACAAGACTTGTGGGACAGCGAACTCAACAAAAAAACTGATGTTCAAAAACTGAAACCCCAAAATGAAAATGCAAACACAGCAGTCAATAACCATTGCAACTTCTCCAAAGTGAATCAACTTCAACGCTCTCCAGGGACAAACAGAGTGACCATCCACATTCCCATTTCACTATGAGTGGCATGGCTACAATTTCCGTTATTCTAAATTCACCAGTGTAAGATTTCACAACAAAGGCTAGTGTTGCTTCTTACATTAATTCTTTGAATTTTATTTTGAAAATGAAAAGTTTCAGACATACCTACAGAAGGTAGCAAGTGTTCGAAGATGATAATTGGCCTTTAATTACCCACTTTGTGTCATTCAATAATTCCTAACTTTCTGCGTGAATCCTTGAACAATTGCATCAATTACAATCCACCAACCAGACGTTAAGTATTATTATCAATATTTACTTACACATTACTTGTAGCACACATCCAGTTACAAGAATGATCAGAATGACAATACTGAGCCGATATTCATGTACAAGAGGTGATGATTGTCTTATAGAAATTCTCAGCAGAATCAAGCCATCGCCAGTGTCCACCATTGAAAGTAACAAAGACTTGGGAAAATAATTAAATACCCCGCACTTGATTAGGAATGTCTGCTTTCATCATTTTTGCAACCACGGTGACACTGAGTGACACCTCGCTCTGACCCTCCTCTGTAAATGTCGATTAAGGCTTCCAAATGGCTTTACGGGTGATCAAAGACAACTCTGACCAGCGTTTTGTTACTGTTCATTTATAATGGCTCAAGAATTGTTACATGTGAGATGTCATCTGGTTCCAGAAACATATTGTATGCCGAAATTGAAAATTGCACCGCCAGTGGACTACTATTGATGCCCTGAAACGTTCCAAATGTTCCGTTGGTGCCACAGCACTAAATGGATTGAACGGTACAGCCAGCCATCAGACACAAGTGGCAGAGTTACCAGATCTTCCCCTTTTCTAATAAAATGGCCAACATCGGTTATGCCGAGCTGTCTCGTATCAGTCATAGCCATAATGAAAGGTATCAAATGAATCAGCTGGTGCAATGGTTGTAAAGCACCTGAAACGTCAGATAACGGGTTGATGGAATTAAGTACCCTTACAAGTGGATTCTGTACCTATATCCTATTCTTCCACCCTCAATGTTGACCGAGGAAGAGTTAGAATTGGAGTTGGAGTTGGAGTTGGAGCTTGTACTCATCGGCCTATTGAGGTGGCAAAATGTTGGTGTTTCGTCGTTCTCTAATGGCTGAAGGAATAATTACGCGACTGAGGGCCAAATCTTGCGATAGTAGTTTTCATGTTAGTTCGAAGCACTATTATTATACGAATGACAATTGGTTCTGAGGAACCTGATCTGACTCTGATGTCAAGCTCAAAGGACATCGGAGCAGGATGAAACTCAATAAAGACAGGCATTACGAGATTTTGAACAGAAATTCCCATCTCTCATGATATGGGCTAAAAAATTCCGATATATCACAATTGAAAAAGTCATTGAAGTTGTTGGTTACCTCGGAATATCCAGTTAAACAGACAAAAAAGACCAGAATAATCTTATGTAGTGTGTTAAGGAAACACAGCTATTACCTTGCGGGAGTTCAATCTGGAATACGTTCTCAATTACATCTACGCTATTAGCCAAAAACAAGACCGAAATTCAGAAGGGTTTCGCCATCATGACGGGAATGGATGAGTCTACAACAATCACTCCTAAGTCCACTCGAAAAGGTGAGACCAGCGACCGTTCCACAAGAAGAAAAATACTTATCCGGTCTTACGTTTCCAACAAAGCCGAATCCTTGAAATGGGTCAACCATCTACTAGCGTGTGGAGTCGATACTGATTCGAAGACAAGAAATGTTTCAAAAAGGTACATCCCACAGATCCTAAATCACTTAAGGATTGATAAAATTACTGATGTTAAGTCACATCAGAAATTCATGAACCAGCCCAAATCTTGTGCGATGATCTTAATGAAGCACACACAGGCAATCATACACAAACAAAACCCCTCGAAGTCAAACCAGAGCTATCTCGAAGAAAATTCACAATCAAAAATCAACATAGTCACATAGTCGGCGATACTTGTATCAAGGGCGTATCACTATCTCTGAAATATCCTGTTCTGTTGCTGCTGACTGTAGGTTAGTCCGTGAAGCGTGGCTTCTAGAGTAGGACAGGATCAATTCTTGTTTCGTCTGGCAGTCATGGATATAACCGAATTACCAATATGAAGCTGTTCGAGATTTCCCATGGGTTGCTTCTCTAGAGCCAATTCTCCGGCAACAAACACAGCTTCCCTTTGTCTAAGGCAGCTGCTTTTATTGAGGCGATCCAGCGAATTCAGCAATACCACCGTATTCGTTGACGTACAAAGATGGTGATTTGCATTCAACACGGGTGAAAATGGTTTCTTCGTGACTAGCTGAAATCTAGCGCCCGTGTCATGATTGTGAAAAGCGACTGCAGATAGGGAGTCTTGATGCCATGATCCTCTCCCGGAAAACATCGACTGGGAACTCAAACCTGTGGTAGTAATTGTAGAAAAGAGAAGGGGCATGGGTGTAGGGGAGCCTCCAAGACCTGCTTTAGAAACTCATCTAGCGCAATTTTTTCAAATTCGTTAACATTCTGGACGACATAGAAAAGCGGTTGGGCAAACATATCCTGTAAAAACTCTGTAGAAGAAGGGCTTTGCAGAAGAATAGTAAGAGGCTAGAAATCTAGAGCTGGAATAGCTCGGTACCACTGGTACTATAGCACGTTCGATGGGAACGATGTGTCTAGGCCTGCATCTCGAAGACCCACTGTGAAAGATCGACCAGTTGATCAGCCTCTTTAGGAACCTTTCCTGGTGTGAACTCCGTGGGGGAGATTCGCGCATGTGGCAAGACACGTGGGCAAAAGATGGCTATTACACAGGTGACCTTGTGGATGCATGGCTTGGTGACCTTGTGAAGGGAGTTGAGCTGCTTGAAGAATTGATTAACTGGCACATTGACCAGAATACGTGGAAGGTACTCTGATACATGACAGAATAGAGGTAGTGTACGTGCCAATTCGTGCCCATTTCTGGATCCATGATGAAAGTAACCATCAGATCGATTGTTTGAGTGAAACTGCAATGGTGAATTCTCCAGCCGATCACGACTCCCAGAGATTGCGCAGTGATGTACCTTAGTGAAGATCGGAGAGGTCACATGGCTTCCTGGAGTTTCTGAAGATGTTGACATCGTAGATGTGACAGTCGTTGAAGTGAGAGTCGTAGATGTGGCATTCGTTGACGTGAGAGTCGTAGACATGACAATCGTAGACATCGGTGTCTAGGAACCCACATTTCCAGGTCCTGGAAGAGATGCAAGGAAAGATGGATGTTCTTACCAAGCTTCATGATAGATTTACATATCATATGTTGTAGTAATACACCATCAACAGGACAATAAGGAGAATGTGAAGGAATATCCTATTGAAGAATCAAGAAGCCAAACTGACGATAGCACTGGAGGAGGAGGCGCACTATTAGAAACCAGACCATAGCCTCAACCGTAACTTCCAAATACTCACAGTTGTATGCGATGATGGTGCTGAGAAAGTTATCGAAGAATTCAATAAGTTCCAATGGCTTGAAGGAAACTGAAGCATGCAAAGCTCCTCCGTGGTGAAGATGCGGTGACCAGGGAAATCCTGCATATCCCATAATAAGGCGGCTTGGCCCCATACGGAAAGCATCAAAGACGTGACGTGAATTGGCTAAACATTCCAAGTCAGTGGTGAATGTCCACTGAGTATCGATACCTTTAACTGCCACAGCATGGACAGCAGTAGAGAGGTCGTCCGACATCGTGGGCACGAGGAAGGCGTGCAAAAAGGCGGTCCTCTGTAGCAGAGAGAATTGTGGCAGTGGAAGTGACTTGGTGGAGAACCTGAGACAAAGATTCGGCCTCGTCGCTAGTGTCAAACAGCTTTTGGGCTATTCTATCCTTGTAGATGATCGCGTTGCAGTATTCTTTGAGAGTGTGTATCAAAGGCTGTTGTTTTATAAGACACAAATGATAATATCCGTGACACTTATCATTTCATTGTAATCAAAGGACCAAATCAGTAATTTCATTGGACCCGTTACTTAGCATTTTGTTAGGTAGCTTGTTAGAATAAATAAAGTTACTGAACCATTTCAGGAGTCACAAAATGTATGAAATAGGAAGATCAGTGAAAAGACCATATAAGCGGATTGAATGAATTTAAACTTGTCCATCTCTTTCATTCTTCGGCCTAACCCCTATTCCTGAAATCTGGCGGTTATCTCCAGAAAACTCGCAGCCCTTGAAAAAACCTAAATCTGAAAATATACACCCAACCCAACCACTCGAAGGGCAATGATATTTCGGGATTTGGGGGTTTTGAGGGCAGCTCGGAGATTTCCGATTACGCGGCCCCAGACGATACGATGGATCACTCAAATGCCAAATGGGGCTAGACCCTACACAATCACGTCTGCGCCTGATCAGGTGACATCGACTTACAGGGCAGTGATGGGGCTCCATTCTCAACCAGTGATGATCCTGACCACAAACGGAAACTCGGAGGGCCATGAACCACGTGGACTTACCCTATCGTCGGTGACATCCCTTTCGCTGAGGCCTGACCCGCTCGTTTGCTTCAATTTGCAGGTTCCCTCGCGTACGTCACAGGTGCTTCACGATCGTGGCGTTTTCGCTCTCAACATGCTTCCGGGCACAAAGGACTCGGTGAGAGCATGCCGATTTTTCTCCGGCGCGTACGGAAACGATGTTAACCCCTTTGCTGCTGAGCTGGACATTTTCACCAACTCTCAGCACTTCCACAACCTGCCCGTCATTCTGGACTCCATGGCTATTCTGTACTGCCAGAAGCACCAGGTGATGCGAGTGCACGACCATGAGATCTGGGTGGCCAAGGTTGTGGCGGTCGATAACCGGTCTTTGGTCCATGGTGCAGATGAGGCCATGTTGTACCAGAAGCAGCATTTCAAACAGGTGGGAAAGATGATTGACGAACCCACCGAGGCCGAAGTCGCAGAAGACGTGCGACGCGGTCTGTGTACATAGCTATAGATACCCGCTGAACCGGCGGTGAATTAACACGTCGTAGAAAGTGACAGCGCATAGTACAGAAACGCGCATGTGCGGGATGTAGAGACTCTGTTGATAATACACAATGACGATAATCTACTTAAATAGTTTTTGTTACTAATTCCACAACGGGTGATTTGACACATTCACTCTGAAGGTCAATGCTCACCAAACTGTTTCCTCTTATCAAGTTTGTTTCACGACATTCTCAGAACACGATTGAGAACTGGAAGCAGTTCATGAATTCTGAGTCTTCAGTCCAGGTGGGAACAGAAAATACTGAATTGAACAGCCACATGCTACTACAAAATAAAACAATATTATTATCAGTAATAGTTAATTAGCAAATTTACACATCAGGTAAGGAGGTCTGGTAGTAGAACATACCCAGCTGAAGAAGAATGAACAGACTGACAAATATTCACCACGTTATGGAATTATCTTTTAAGAATCACCATGGGATACATTTAACAAAATAGATTAGCTTTTATGAAACGTCTCAACCAACCTTAATCAAATTAAACTGAGACACATGTCTTAAGTTTGTTTTTAACATTCCCACTATAAATCTACCTTTTAACTATATTAATTGCGATAGGTGTTTGATTTATACCTAACTAGATTCTCTTTATAGTTAGCATATCTAGTTAGTCGTATTTCTGCTCTTCCCCTGGATGACGTCCACCCTGCCATGCATAATTTCTGTACTCCGAACGGAAATGGCAACCATACAATGATGAACCTGATGAGAAACGCCACTACAAGATGTAGTATCACCAATACACTTAAGACACCATGGTACTATATGTAGAAGCTGCTAGAGCGCAACTATGGATGATGTTCTATATAGCATAAGCCAGGAGTTTTTTTCAGTGACATGAAAGTTTAGACAATTAGTGACATATAAGAAATAATTCTCAATTGATTGGATAGCGTCTTGACTTTTCAGACTGCGATGCATGCAGTTTGGTTGGGGTGGTGAGTATCCCTTCAATACTCAGCTATGCACGTGCTACATCCGCTGAGAAACAAAGACCATATGTTACCAATCAAAAAAGGTTTAATAATAGGGGGGCAGTTCAATCCCATCAATGATGAGACCCATTTTAAAAGTAAAAGAATATGAGGGGATGCAGAAAGGAAAGCAATTATGATCAAGACTTATTTAATACTAGAACTACAGATATACACAGTTAACAGAAAAAACAAAAGTTGGCAGCAAAACAAAAGTTGGCAGCAAAACAAAAGTTGAAGCATACCTGTTGCACACTGCAGCGTAGTTAGACAGCAACAAAAAAGAGGTTATGCACTTCGTATTTCCGAAACCCACTGATCGGAAGGAACACTGTAGGAAGCCCACAAAGATGGTGCGGAGGCCGAATAAATCAACAGAGAAACTTTATTGTATTTTGTTTGTTATTAGGCAAGGCATATTTTCATCGTGCTTAAGTTGATTCATAAACAGATTGTGACACACACGAATCATTCCAAGGTTTTTGTGCGATAAAATAGCTTTATTCCAAGAAATCACGCAGAACAGCAAAGTTCACCCAGCCAAGCGAGAATTTAATACACTTGGTGTTAGTCTGGGATGGTTCATAAACTCTTGAGATTGGATTCACCGAATAATAATGGCGATTAGATGAATAAGAAACCAGCATATTCTTGGAAAGTTGAAGATAATTTCAAGATCAACTCTAGAGCATGTTTTTTGATAACTCAACCTTAAGGCTTAAGGCTCTTTGCTACCAGGCGAGCTGTATGACTAACACCAGCTGAACATTGAAACATATTTAGAAATCTAACCGGATCGCCCAACAAAGAAACTCATACCTAAACGAGTGTTCTAGGCGCGAGTTTAGATATACTTGCCGTCTTTGTGTCCCATTTTAAGTTAGTTATACGAACCATCATGATGCATTGTCAAACAGCATGCAGATGTGGGGCCAGTTCATGTAGCAGACAACACGTGTTGTTCTGACACACAGCTGGTATTTTATTAAGTTGTTCAACAGACTAAACCTTCCTTCAGGTTCGGCAATGGTGGCCTTGTCTGTAGCTCCTAAGACAATGCACCAAGACACTCTTTGATCACACAACCGCCAAATATTCCAGAACGTCTCTTTCTATTAGCCTCCATTAGCCTCCATTAGCTTCCATTAGCCTCCATTAGCCTCCATTAGCCTCCATTAGCCTCCATTAGCCTCCATTAATCTCCACCTGCCTCGTCCACCCGTCTCTAACACTTGCCTCTAACACCTGCCTGCCTCTAACACTAGCCTCTTTCCACTAGTCTTACACTTCCTCGCTTCAGGCGAGTTTAACCGAATCCCAACCTTATTTTGAAAATAAAGTTTCTCACATCAAACGGCATTATGCAAGATATAGCTTTGGACAACCATACATAATGGTTATGCAACTGTACATTGTCAATTTTTCGAAAGTGCCTGTGGATCTGTGGATTACGGCTAGTGTGTTTGTGGTCCTCGAAGCTTGGGTCACAAGCTGGTGTAGTAATATTTACGGTTTGCTTGTGTAAAGAGTGCTAAAATTTTGGAAGCAACCTTGTGCGGATTTTTTAAAGTTTATGCACCTCTGTATGTCAGAGCAATACACCTACATGCGATCGGTGAGGCGTAAGAAAACACGCCTTTCTTTTTGTTGAGAAACTAACAAATGAGAGCAATCCAGTTCGCTAACAAATATATTCTCTAATTTACATGATCAAATAAAACCTCTGTCCAAGGCCTGGATGGCCCTAGTGTCCTCACCACATTGAAACTTCTTGTGGGGACCTTCTGGGGTTTGTAACAATGAATCCATTGATGGCAACTCCAATTTAAGCTGCTTAGCCAAAGAAAGTTTGGGTGAACAGGATCTTTCACGCTTGAGCGACGTCCGTGGAGTTTTACTGACACAATTGCCCTGCTTCTGGAACGTCCCACTAAAATAACCATTCCTAGGGTCTGACTGAGGACTAACGTCCTGATACGGACTTAGCCGGCCCATTTTCGGCGTCAGATGTTCTTGCTTGGTCACCATGTCTAATCTGACAGGGGTGTCAACTGGTGAATGAAGATCTGGAGGGGTCACTGTTATTGGCGGGGGAGGAGGCGCAGAATGGCCTGAATGGGCAAACCCAGCTGTGTTGTGGTAAAAAGGTATTGGCTGAGGCGAATAATAGTGGTATGGTTGCTGCTGTTGCTGCTGTTGCTGTTGTTGCTGTTGTTGTAGAATGTGATTTTGAGAATCTTGGTAAGGATAGGGGTAATAATGGGAAAATGTTTGTGGCGGTTGATTTGAATAAGGCTGAGGTTGAGGACTATGAACCTGCTGAGGAAGAGGTGCTGGTTGCCCAACTAATGAAACTCCAGGAGACTTTCCCTTGGGATTGTTATAGAGGTCAATCAAAGCACTGGCATCGGGGTACAAACCAGGAGGGATCTTGATATGCTTCAATTTTTCATCTTCACAAGGTTGAAGCAACCCATCCGCGGTCGAAGACCGGGTGAAGTAGGATATTAAATGAAGTTTAAGATCCGTAGACGTGGTAATACTGAATGACTGTTTCATAAGCCCATTAGCTTTGTATCTATAGCCTTCAGGAGAACTGGAAAGCTGGGCGGAGTCAGCTTGTGATTTATCGGACTTTGGCGACTTCCGCCCCGAGTTGATGTCCGCAGCATCGCCAGTATCCACTGGTTCTATAGGGCTAGAGGTGACATGATAAATGTCTCCACCCTCTCGACGGCCCTCCATCTCTCTGTAGGTGAGAAAGCTGCCACTGACTCTACTGGCGCTCCAACTCTTGCCATCAGTCCAGCGTCTCATGCCTGCTTCTCGCTCGTCCCATACAAACACAGATCCTGATCTGATAGCAAGCCTTTCTTTCTCAGTCAGGCGTCGTTGGACTCGCGGAAGAGTGCCAAGCCGGCACGCCTCAAACAGAATAATAGCATCCATGGCAGACTTGACATGGCCATAGTAGGTTTCCATGGTCATAAGAGATGAAGTGAACTTGGCCACGAATGAAAGAAAATGGGGTTTAAAATAAAGTAGCTGGTCAAAACTGTAAGATGTTTCAAAACCAAACTAGGAAATAAAGGGTTGACAGACTCCACCGGGGTTTTACAAAGTGATTAGCTCACTTTGGAAAAAATAAATGCAAGGCAAAAAAAAAAGTAACTGGCGCGCGATAAACTTAGTCACAAAGTCGTGGCTCCGTTATTAATCGTTGCGGCTGTGTTGTTGTGTTAGTTGTAAGGTTGATACTCTCCTAATAGGAACGACAACACCACATATTTATAAAACTGCACTACACATCAAAGGCAGATATTTTAAACTAACCCAAACGGACTTTAATCTTAACCTTGTTATTAAGTTATCTGGGTTTGACAATAGAGTTTGAAACATTTTTAAGCTCCAGGCTAGGGTTAAGCAAAACAAAGAAAGGGTGAGGGCATAACACCTCAACCTGATGACCCCACTGCGTCTCTGCCAAGCAAATAGGTTCATTTGAGGCACGATTTGCCAGGTCTATATTGAAGAGGCACATTCCTTAAAACTATATTTTCTCCACTATGTTCGAACTCTATTTTGTCGTATGAGTGGGGCTACTCAGAAAGAGAATAGACCATAGTTTTTTTTAATTCTGAGATGATCTTGTGTCTGTGTTTATTGTTTTATGTTCTCTTTATCGTAATGTCTTCTTCGCTTATCATTTGTTACTGTATTTGATTTGATTTGATTTGAATTGAATTGAATTGATTTTTTATTTTTTTTTATTTTATTTTTATTTTTTTTTCATTTTCATTTCCGTATTGTTTGTTCTTTTGGGCATTTTGTATCAATGCAAGGAAACCGAAATTGTCTGCAAAGTCCAGTCTGTTTGCAGCAGCCTTTTTTCCATTGATAACGCCATTTTCTATAGTGAAGAAACATCCATTTATCCGCTTATATCGCCTACAAAGAGAAAACCCTTATCTCTTCTGTCATTTTACACCACTAAATCTGAAACCTGCTTTCAAGGAGACCCGTTTCGGTTTTTAGCTCACAATAAATGGGCCCATCTAAAATTTGCGGAATCCGCATTTTATTAATGCCATGTTAGTTACAGTACACTTCAAAAGCCGGAATTGTTTCGGCAACATTGCATGCACCAAGCTACAGTCATAAACATCTCCAGATCAGATAGCCCTTGCTGTTGGTTAATGCTGGCACTATCCCAAAATTTCAAGGTTCATGATGGAAGAAAAATGCTGTGTTTCACTTCCAAATGGTACACGCCATAATGGTAGGAATGATATTTATGTTTCTTTAAAATTTTTCTTTGTTGCTCTAGATTTCGTTAGTAAATGGCTGCGCATTGCCAAGACGGGTTGGCGTTGTCAGTTCAATTGGGATATTGAATGAAGTCAACATCTCCAGCTCTCCAGAATTTACTGGCCCATAATATAAGTGGCTAGGAGTGACGTCATATAAGCAGATTGGTTTCTTTTGCGCCAAAACTCTTGTCATTTTTTCGACTAAGAAAGGGGGTTTTCATTTACTTCCGCCTTTAAACCCAATAGCTCGTAAATCAATAGCAACATTTAATTTGGTGTCTTAAGCACACGTATGTGAACCCTTTGTTTTGAGAGTTTTCCATTTAAGGTTTTGGGAAGATAACAAGGATTGGTTTCTGGGTTAACAAGCGAAACATCAATAAGAAAAAGTCTATCCTAGTTAAAGTTATGGTTTAAATAAACCACCTAATGGGCCTTTGTTCCGAACACGCCTTGAGATCTGTAACTACGACATAACCACAACTGAGACATCTGGCTGTAATGGGACAAAGATTCGTCTGGTGGCTGAGTATAATTCTCAACAGATGGTCCAAGGTTAATTAGACTTTTTAGTGGAGCTCTATTCTGTATTCGGTCATACATGAGAATAGGGAAAGAAACAAGATAGGAGAATTACGAGGGAATTCAGAAATACAACTGCAACAATCTTTTTCTTCAAAAAACTTGTTGTTACAAATGTATGCGACCTAATAAAATGAGACCATACTAAAATGGAGTGGTGCAGCTATGCGTGACTAACTGTTGCGGTCTTTCGTTTTTTATCTTGTATATCGTTTTGGTCGGCAACGCCTTTAAGCTTCTTTCCACGGAGAATTATGCTCGCTTCAAAAACTTTTGTTTAGTCTCTGTTTCCTTACGCTAATCTACGACTAATAATGGATACTGCGCATCTTGTTTATTGAGAAGAACTTTTGAAAAGAAGATAGATAGATAAAAGACAAAGTACCCTCTATGTCTAAATCTTGAAGATAGATAGATGAAATACCAAGTAACCTCTATGTCTGAACCTTGCAACAAAGCTTGCAAAATTCTGGGCAGCATCAGTGTTTCCAAGTTTGCTTGAAATTATTGGAACCTCAGTGATAAAGAAATGCATGCAGTTATTGATAACATTGACATAACTTAGTCAAATTATACTAGTTTGAAATACTCTGTGTTTTACCTCCCTTGGTTTAATGTGTTTATTCCGAGGCTTCTAGTGACAATCTCTGACGAGACACTCACTCATGACATCCTCTCCCTCCACACAATCCTGGAAATATCTCAAAAGATTGAAGCAACTATGATGAGATTTTATATTTTGATTTACTCTTTTCAACCAACAGTCATAATCCCTAATTGGGTAGAGTAGCCGTTTCATGGAGAAAGCTCTAGTTGCATTGAGACGTTGTGGTTTAGTTAGATTTACGGTCTAAAAAATTGGCTAACAATACGAATTCTTGACTGGAATACCATATCTACCATATCTACCATATCTACCATATCTACCATATCTACCATTCGTCCCCGTGATATCGAAGCTCTCCTCTGAGTGTTCTCAATTGGAGTCGTTCTGGATGTCTGGAAAGACCTAATAACCTCAGAAATCTAATCAATATAAAGTATGCTTCAAATTATGTAGGTATTTCGGGTGTTTATTTTTTCTTCCCGTCTCCACGGTCCGTGTTGTGCCGTTTCACGATTCCGTCGCTGTATGATATTAGCTTTTATGCTTTTTCTCAGGGTTGGGAAGCTTAATGAAAAACTATAATCTTAAGAAGATTGAGTTTATATTTATTAGGGTTCAACAAAGATTAGAGTTCTTCACCAATCCCCACAAACTAAGTACCAATTAGACTTTCCATCTACGAATCAATTTATCAATTGATGGGTTGTACTATTATTACGGCCATACGGTCATAAGATAATAACAGATCTTTAATAACATGATCAAAGTGCGTTAACTTGATGTTTGGATGCTCTATCCACTAGAAGGAGTTTGATATACAACCAAAAGATCCATTGGATTACATTTTCACATTCTAACAGTTTTATGCAGATATTGCCACTTGCTGTATGTTGGCCTCTGCCTGTTACTATCTTGCAGATTATGAAGAATGGAACATCAAAGTGGCATGCTGAATAATGCAAACAGGTCCGTCTACGCCATGCGATAAGCAAACAGTGGTGAATACATAATTTCTTGTTGGTTTTGGTCTGTAGTTTTTTTTTTTTTTTTTATTTTGTTGTTGTTTTTGTTTTGCGTTTTTTTTATTTTGCCTTCTCGTTTATTTACCCGTATCTGTAAGTATACTTTGAAGTACACCAACGCTGCGTTATTCCAGGCATCACACAAGAATTAAATTAATTAAAGGCATCACATTTTTCAGTTTTAACGTTGAAATAACCAGTAAATTTTTGAAATTACTGTCGGAGAATCCCTCGGACGTTCACCCACAGTTAGTTACCCTACCGCATATTAAACTGTTGGGTCTTCAAATTTTAAGGTGACCAAAGTTTAAAACAACCTAATTATATAGGGTTCTGGGGACATACGATACGAGTTGTTATTTGACTTGTTTTTTCTAGTTTGTGATCACAAAAAATTGCGTCCAGGCGGAATTTACAATGTCTCAGGTTTACCAATGAGTTCTAATCGATTATTAGAACGTTATTCAGAACTGTTTGGTCAGTGACTTTTCTCGGGAGAATTCATTAGTATTGAGGCATGAATAGAATTCTGATGACATAAGCATAGTGTAATCTCAAATAGTGTGTGTCTCGTGCTCTTAATTGAGATTGAGAGCAAACCCTAATACTACTTGAACAAAGCTAGTTTGAGACATCCTAATCAATCCTGTGGAGGTGAGATGGTTCCAAAGGTTTACCAATTCTCAACAAACACATTGAAATGGCTGCTTTTGTCATTTTCAGGACATAAAGAAAGAGTATCGTATATTCCTTTTGTCCTTTTGCGAACTGCACCACTGCAATCACATGTTAGTTACCTGAATCAGCGAAACCATTGTGATACTAAAATGACCTCTGTACAAAAAAAAAAAAAACTAAGCTCTCAAATAAAACAGCTCTCAATGGTGGAGCCGCTGAGTTCTGCAGGCGGATGGCTTCCATTTGCTGTGTCGTTTTTCTGCACATGTGCAATGCCTTCTGGTTGTGGTTTTCTGCTTCGTCTAATGCTCTGAAGATAAAGTCAAAAAAAAAGGAAAAAATGAAGTAAAAAAAACAAAAACAACTCAAAATGCCGCCTGATTGGTTCTCATTCCACACGCTTCCTATGTCTTGACGAATGTCTTATTTCCTGAACCCAGGAATGCAGTGCTGCCATGCCACAGTCTTTAAGGTTCGAGGTTTTGTGTCACTGTGGAGACCAATGTGAGGTGACACGAAACCAGGAGCCAAATGAACTGTCCGTAATAGTAACCGATCAAATAGGGCAAGATTGTTCAGCCGTACTAATTCTAGGTAGTAGATTTGGTTAGAGTTTTTGCCGCCCATGGTTGGTGAGGGAAGAAAAATGACATGGATGCTGTTGGAAATTGATTGTGTCATCTACGTCATTCATTGAGATGATATCATTCTAGCTTTATCTTTGTGTTCCTTTTGCTTGGTTCTACATTGTAGTGTGCGTTTTCGTTGTTATACCTTAAGGCGAGAGAATTGAGACCGTTGAGCGAGACTCCAGAGCGGGTTTCGTTGGAATTTTTCGTAGCTCTATGTTGGAAAAAGTTTTTATTTGAAAGTAGATCTCATTTGAAAGTAGCTCGTTTCACTGATTATATTACGAAATGGCTTTTTGGGAAAACATGCGGTACCTTAAAGTTAAAGGATTTTCTAAATAGCCATGTGTGCTCAAATTGTTCAAGCAAACTTCATGTTGATTGTCAAAATTTGGTGAGTGATGCTCTCGTGACGACCTGCTGTCTTGACGCCCAGCTATCTTTGGCGACACGAGCGATGGACCTGAAAGCGAATTGGTTTGAAAACTGTTATGGACAGTCTGAAGAGTTGGAAATGCCGTGCTGCCACGTTGTCTACTTTAGGCAAATAGTACACATCTTCACAGATTGGCTTGACAGACTTCGTTTTGAGAGCCTGTGCCGCTAGGCGTTGGATCTCTGTTAGCTGGTCGTAACGAGAAGATTTAGCTGGTCTTAACGCGAACAGTTAGATAATCTTAACGCGAAGAGTTGAGCTCTGAAGGATAACAACTTTCGACAACCCCGAGGTAACACTATTCAACTCACACCTTCAACAGTATCACTGTTACAAAATGGTTTGTATCTTGAGAGACTAATTTTCATTTACTGGGTTCTTTCCAATCTCACTAAAACGGAAACTGGCCACTTAGTGACATGGCCATATATCTCCCCCTCTAGATAGATCTCTCTACATCATATTTATCATAAATTTGCAATGCTGTAACATCAAGTGCATTGGAAAAAGTTCATTGCCATTTAATCCAAGGAGACGACTCCTGGGACTTCCTTGACTCAATTGTGCGAACCGATTTTGATCATAGAAGACCTCGGAGAGCATTTGATATTGAAGAATGAACAATCAAATAAGTCAAATGGCCGTATCATTTGAAATGGTGGTTTTAATGAATCATAGAGCCTAAAAACTCACCCAGTTTCCTAAAAATGCAAAATGTGACCAGTTTATGATGCCAACATCGCCTCATTTGTGAATCTCCACATTTGAAGAATACGCCTTAGTGCTATACTCACTTGCAGTACTAAACAATCATTTCTAGACTTTGGTCGCGTACTGTGCGATTACGAGGACCATTTTAAAAGATTTTGTTTTGTAGAAGTCAAGAGTGTATAATTCCAAAAAATTCTGTGTATTGATACTATTTTTGTAAAATCCATTCAAAGTGCTATTCTCCTCCCATCTCTTGTTATGCAGAATGCATGACATAATGCAAGTTTAGTATGGTCAATACATAAGGCATCTGGGTAATTATTATTCGACCAGAACAATGGAGTCCGAGATAGGACCTAAAATGAGAATAATTCTTCTCCTGACATGAAGTGGTTATAAGTCAAACCCCCTGATGTGAGTCCAACTAATATTTGACTCAAGAGGTATTCAAAAAAAGGGGAACCAACAAAGGAAAGTATGTGAACAAAGGGCAAGTGGAGACAAAGCTTGCATGTAATGGTTCTTTTGTCTACTATAACCTTTGCTTAAAGGAAGTAGCAGGTCCCCAAGGTCTGCATATGTACATAAGTTCAGTTAGATTATCCTCCAGGAACACCCCAGAGAGCTTTACAACATCTCTCGCCCCCTTACCCTCCAATTTTTACAATTTGCAGCTCCCACAATCCCTCTGTGTTATCTGGTCTCCTTAGTGCCATAGATGAACCCTAAACTCTAACTATATAGCTTAAACTTGAGTAAGCTTTCATACCTTAACTTTGTTCAGGATATAAACGTTGATTTTATTTAACCGTCTTTAACATTAAGGTGTGACGTCATTTAGGGTTTCGGTTTTGCCACAAGAACTTTGTTCAATAATTACAGTTTAATTTGTTGTCACGTGTAATGATTCCCTGAGTGGGTACATCACACGAGGCAAAGGAAGAAGGGTAAATAATATATAACCAAAGCTAATCTTTTGTCATCGTTGGACAGTAGTAGAACCCATGAGATGCATCTTCTCATTGGTTCGTTGTCAATTAACGTTTAACCCCACATAGTAGGTAGCGCTGGTAACTCAAAGCGGAAATGCCCAAACTAGAAGGTGTAAACGCGAAACTATTATAATCAGTCTATAAATGTGTCCGAAATGCTGTTGTAGACGAGTCAGTTCTTTGTGACTTTCAGTTTTTGCCCAGTTGCATGCTGCTTTTATCAAGTTGAGGTATTTTCCATTTTGAGCTATTTTTCGCTTTGGTTCAAGCAGCCCTCTGGTCCAACATCCCTTAAGGGACTCAAGAGTCTTCGGATATTTCGGAGGTACCTCTATTTACCTCAGGAACACTCTATGTCACGGTTTGCCGTAAAAAAATGCCTTTATCAGGACTTGGATACAGGCAGTGAACATTCAGGCACTTTGGAGGTGTTCATGCGGTTGTACTCAACAAACTCAACAGCCTTAGTTCATGCAGTTTCCAAGCAGGTGTCAGTCTGCACCATGTCTGAGGTTTTCTGAGGTAGAGATTTCAAAGTTGGATATTATTACCAGAGTGATCTGAACAGTTTCAAACGGTACGAAAAACCTGTTTTCGGACTTCAGTTTTGTGAGTATTTGTTTTAACGTCATTTGTGCGAGCTACGACTTGAAAAACACTTGTCAACTATGAAATTAATGACTTGATTTTATGGTCGTCGACGATGCCATCAACAATTTTCTAATTACACGAGGCGGTCTGAAATCACGTATAAAGCGCGTGTCCTCCTTTTAACGTATCCAAGTATTTGTTTTGTCGAGTCCACAAGGCTTTACATCGCGCGATAAGTTGTCATCTTCATGCCAGACGCACGGTTCAGAGTTGCCTTTTTGAATAAATCCTAGTCAATCAGTTGCAATTAATTTTTTGACAAGTCTCGAACCTGGTAATGGTCTGGCTGAATAAAGTCAAGGGCTCGTAAACAGAAGCCACGTAAAAGCGACACGTGTGATGCATGCACAAGGCGTGAGAGCTGCAACATCTACGAGCACCGTTGCCAGTCAAGTGATAGCCATGACTCTACTGAAATTGACGCAGAGACATGTGGCAAGAACCCCTCAGACCGTTGTGCGCCTCAACTTCAGACACAGTTGGAGTTATTGGCATTGTGACGTGAATGAGTGTGAAAAGATACGTCATGTCTTGCTTCTTTGCGTCTTGCTACAAGGATATACGGGTTGACACAATAGCATCAAATTAACATATAGACATACTCTCTCTTAAAGAATATCCTACTTAGATCATCGATGTGTGGTTGGATTCTAGCTTTCTCTTTTTTTTTTTTTTTTTTTTTTTTTTTGTTTTTTTTTTGGGGTTTTTTTTTTGGTAACTTCGGGCGCGAAAGAAACAACAAAATAATTATCATTTTTTTAACCTGTGGTTGCGACATTATCTCTATCAACCTCTTGATTCAATAGATGAGTAGTCTCGATGTAACCTTTCCGTTGTCGAATGAAATCCATGAAACATATTGCAAAGATACAAAGGTGATGTGTTCAAAGATACAAAGGTGATATGTTCTTGTTGTTGTCGAGATTGATACCGCCGTAGAGATTATGCTGTTGAGATTGCTCCACATTGATGAATCATTCAAAAGAAATATCCAGCAGAAGCCGACAAGAAGGAAACATATTTTTCATAATGCGATACGGTATGTACGTATCTGTTGGCCCGTTACCATTCAGTTCACATACTCATATGATCACACAGTCGTCTTAGAAGCTTGTCAAGAATCAATCAATCAGTCTTCTCAAACGAATTTGCAAATTCTCAATCAACTTAGGAGGTAACGGTTCCATAGTGTTTTGTTGCTTTCTTTCTCAGTCAAAAAAGATGTGACTTTTAGTTGTCGTCGCCAGTGTCAACAGGTGTATTAAAAATTACATCAGATAACAAAGACATGAAAATTGTTGGGTGTTTATATTTCTCTGTTCAGTACAGTTAGAGTTTTTCTAGGATGAAGGCGAAACCACCCTGATGAAGGAATAGTGTGGGGATTTACGCATGTAGTCTACAGTACTTTATTCATGTTAATAGATTTTATCAACAGAATACAATCTACTCTATCAATTCCTCCAACTTATGGCCAAGGCTTCGTTTGCACAATCAGGCATAAAGTTCAAACTTTGCCCAACTAAAATGCCAAAACTGTAAGAGGATGTCAGAGGCGACAGTTGAACTTTGACATGATTGAGCTCTCATTGGATGATTTTCAAAGACCAGTGGGTCTTTAGGGACTGACTTCATGGAACAAAAGACCCCATTGAACAGATGTTACCATGCCGACCAACGACTTCATCAAACCGACGACTCCATTTAACCAACGACTCCATTTAACCAACGACTCCTGAATTCCCAGTGTTTTCCAGTTCTCTTGATCGAGACACTGCAATGGCAAAAGTTACCAGGAGACCGTCAAGACTTGTAATCCTACTGGTACTCTGCTTTTACCTCACCCCATTTTCATCTTCAATCCTGACAGGGCTCAACATCATAGAAAAGCTGTAGATAGTGCTAAACACTCAGGTGACGTCTTGCAGTCGCTAATACAAGGGACAATAATGCCGCAACGTATTTTTCAAACAAAAAAAATGTTTTCGGGGGGCGGCTATTTCGTTTTAAGCTTAATGAAAAGTGAAAGATGAAACAGATTAATCTGGAGCGAAATTTAGTTTATAGAGTTTGTTCACCTGTTGATAAATTAGTTCACGCTGGGATTATTATATTATTAATAAATGACAAGCACGGTTGGTGTAAGTTGAAACTGATTAGGTAACGAAAATTGAGGCTGAGAATTATTCTTCCATCAGATACTTATCACAAGTTATTTGTCCCACCAGATCATTGGAGTACACTGATCGCATTTAAGTTCTTTATGACTCCGACTTGCAGTGACAATAAACGAAGCTTACTTAAAAATAGACTGTTGCTCTCAATTTTGAGTAGACAATCAAGATTAGGCTTCATTTACTAAATATCTCATACGCATTATCCAAGGCAATGCCGAGGAAACTTCTTTGTTAATGAAACTACCAATAGCGATCCACACTGACGGCGTCTAGTTTACTTGTCAACCCAACTTCTTCGGAGCTATCCGTATTTGGTATAGTTTTTTTGATGAATGGGTTTACTATCCATTAACGCATCCGATTAGTTGTGCGGAATCTCGGAACAGGATTTAAGGTTCTTGAGGCTGATATATTTTCTTTGTTTGAAGCTAAA
This sequence comes from Yarrowia phangngaensis, assembly GCA_900519005.1. Lineage (NCBI taxonomy): Eukaryota > Fungi > Ascomycota > Dipodascomycetes > Dipodascales > Yarrowia > Yarrowia phangngaensis. Next base: position 364,898 of record ULGR01000008.1, read on the forward strand.
TTAAGGTGATTTTTGGCTTACCGAGACAAAGAAATAGCCTTTGTTCCTTGTTTTTGATTTCTTTCTTTGTTTTTCCAGTAAGGCTTTAGCCCCAACTGTACACAGTATTATATAGAGAGAGAGAAATCTTACGAAGACGGAACTCTTTCAAAAGACTGACTTCTCCTGACTTTTTTCAGCCAGTTCTTCGAACTGCCATTACCACACTCAGTTATCCTTTCGTTTAATAGATTTCAATTGTTCGAGTCAAACACGTAATGTGCCCTATGTTTAAAATGATAAACTTCTTACATTATGCGTTGCTTCTACGATTTTCCGACTTTGCTCTGCTCTGAAACATTCAACTAGGTTTTCATCTGGAAGACCTCAAAGAAGCTACTCCCTCAATTCTGTACAAAAACTAGCGAACAAACTGTTCACAGCTACAGATCCACCTTATCTGGAACAGTCCTCTATTCCAAGCATTGGTGATACTTTTTTGTGGACATAGATTCAAGGAGATCGATGTAGAGGGAGATTGCTGTGGAACCGAAACTCAACTTAAACAACGACCTTTTCATTGCAGGAGAATCAAGACGTTCCTACCTTCGAGAAACCTACAATGGACAGTCTTACGAGCACCATGGCGACAGCGAGTTATTGGTTTGAATTCTGTTGAAAAACTGGAGGTGCTTATAGATACACAGACGACTGCAGCATTTTCGGACTTCACATCATTTATTTTTTGGTAAGAAACCTCTTCTTGCTAAGTTGTAAATACTTGTGGTGTTGCTTGTTGCGGCCGTTGTCAGGTCTCATTTTTTACACCAGCCAGGACAATGACACAGAACTGTACCTCGCCGAACCCTTATTTGCTCAATTTTGGAGTTTGAGAGCCGAAAATCTCAGGATACTGAGATGTGGAATTAAAGGGTTCACATTAGACGTCGCCTCTCCACTCATACGTTTTTAAACCCACGATATTATAAACATATGCTGGTCACTTCCTGAAAGGTGCTCCCTCAATGTTTAACAAAAACCCAACTTTTACAAAGTCGATTCAAAGGGCAAGTTTATACAACTCTTTTCGAGGTCTGAAGTCCCACTATACCCTTCTTTGGAAAAAAGACTGTGGTCTGTGATTCCGCAAAACAGACACTGGATGACGACAATGCATTCAGTCGTGATCATCGGACTAGTTGTGATTTGTCTGTAGTGACCCTTTAGGTGCAAACGCCTGTTGTGATCACTGCAGTAGATTACTAACTTATGATCAGGCGTTTAGATGGGTTCACCTTTACTGTCAGGAGTTACCTGGGATCTCTATCTTGATACAAGATTCTTTTTTCACTCAAAACTTGTCATGAAATATTGGCTCGCCATGCCCTGAATTTTGGCAATGTCCTGTGAATCTTTCTGTTCATTCCGACCGTTGGTATCATCCTCCTATTTCGTGAGTTTGTGTAATCTAACTTGATGGGAATTCTATGAACTTGTACCAATGTTGAATGATTGCTTTCTGGAAATACTGTGAAGGAAAGTTGGCATACCGCAGTTTTCCTGGATGCTGCAACAAACTAAGATTGTCAAGAGACAACTCTGAATTTAAATTTAGAGAATATATGCGGGGCGCAGGGCACTGCGACTGCTTCCTCCCACGGTTGATCAGCAAAGTGGTGAAGAAAAGTAGACCATAACAGTGTTCTAGTTTTATGCGGTAGTAGGGTTCCATGGGTTCAATACCTACAAGCACACGCTTACGTTCTACTTTTTGCAGAGAGTTGTTGCCCTCATATCCTGGGCCGAAAGATTTCAGTAGGATTGGATCCATCCAGGAAATGTCGATAACAAGGACGTGTGCTCGACTCAACGCGTCTTCCATGCTGGGCCATTACCAATAACTGAAGATGCAATAACTGAAGATGGTGCATTTCGTCACACCAATTGAGTTTGCAGCTGTTAAGGTCGCGTTTGGTGCTCAAATGACTGCAACAGTTCCAAGGCGTGAGGGAAGTAGCGTGTCTCTGCAGGTGGAAGACAAGGAGCCATTCTTCACCAAAGCGTTGCTCGAGGATGCCACCCCAATCCACACGGCTAGCGTCAGTGATGAGACGGAATTCGCCTTGGTAGCTTCAGAAAACTATGAGAAACCGTCTCTTCCTGGGTCAGATCGTACAAGGGGTTCAGAATAGACCAACTTCGAATCTCTTTCACTTTCTGTGAGAATATTGATATACAGAAAAAAAAAGTTTACCAGAGAGAGTCGAAAAAACACCCAATTCATTTCCATAGCCACAAACAAGACGATTTCAAGTTCCCTTTGAAAAAGAGCACGTGAACTGAATATAACTGGCCACCGTTGAATGAATAAATGACTAACTGTTAAAGAATCGGACTTGTGGCTAACTAGGAGTATGTGTCACAAACACGCTTATCAAAACATAATCACAAACTTTATTTTTCATGCATAACCGTAATGTCTTTTTTTTTTTGTTTCCCATTTGTGCTGATGTCCAAAAGGAGCAAAGCAATGAAACGACAAAACAAGCATTTTCCAAACTGTGAGAAAATCTGTTTGACAGTCACATTGACGTTGTGATCGAAACTTCAATTGTGAAGAGAATCAGAATGTCACCGTGACAATCACTTTCAAGAAGTAATCTACCTCAGAGCTTACATTCAACAGTTTTGTTTGATCGGTTGCGCTAAGAATCGCAGTTCAGTAATCATGGTAAATGGTGAAGTCTGAAGTATCACAATTGGGGCTCTAGCATTGTGATTTGTTGCCTTGGTTTCATGACGAAATTCAGGATGTGAAATCTCAAACACACGAACCAAGCCATAAACAGACTCGGTTGGGCAGCCACATCGTGTACACTTGTTTACCTCATGACCATCTCGAGTTGTATTGTGATCTACATTTTGCGTTCCAGCCAATCCGTGATGAGAAAGTCGGTTAATTATTTGCTACGTAGATTGTGTGCGGTTTACTACCACATCGCCAGGCTATCCACATTCCATTGACCCTACAATTCTAGCCTGGCCGAGTATGAACAGAATACCCTTCATCAAGGCATATTCACTTGTATTCTTAATTTCATACCCTCGAAACCACCAGGACTAAAAGTCCACAAACAACTTGCCATATGGATCTGGACACACAATTCCATAGTCCCACTCTTCCTCTGGATAACTGTCAAACAGCGACGAGTCTCCCACACCACTCTGAATAGGAGGCTCATACGGGGTCTCGATGTCCTTACTTAACAGCTTCTCCCAAATAACCTCACTGAACCAAGGATGGTTCTTTACATCCTGTGATCCCCCCTGAAGGTTTCCGTATCGCCGTGTAAGATCCTTGGTGATGAGTTTTGTCAGCAAATCGGTGGCATCAGGGTGAAGGTAACTGGGGTATCGCACGTGACCCATTAGAATGTTCTCGTAAGTTTTCATGGGGGTGTGATCATAAAACGGAGTGTATCCCGTCAACATCTCATAAATCAAAATTCCGAGAGACCACCAATCCACAGATTTGTTGTAGGCCTTGGTGGTTACGACTTCGGGAGCAATGTAATCCGGAGTACCACAAAGAGTCCATGTGACATCCCTCACCTCCTTGGCAAACCCGAAATCGGTGATTTTGATGTGGCCGTTCTTGTCCAAAAGAATGTTCTCTGGCTTGAGATCTCGGTATATGATGTCATGCGTATGCAAATACTCCAGGGCCAAGGTGACTTCGGCGGCGTAGAACTTGGCCACGGGGTTAGGGAAACGCTGACTCTTCCGCAGCAACGAAAACAATTCTCCACCCTCAACATAATCCATCACCATAAACAGGTTCTTAGAGTCCTGGAAAGTACCCCACATTCGAATCAGAAACGGATGCTCCACCAACTTGAGCATTCGTCGCTCGTCATTGGTATGCTCCACCTGTTTCATCTTCACAATCTGTGCCTTTTTGAGAACCTTGATAGCATAATACCGGTGGTTATGAACTGATCTCACCAGATGAACCCGGCCAAATGACCCTGTTCCCAGCGTTCTCTGAATGGTGAAATCCGTCAAGGAATACTTTCCCTTGGACACTGTACTTCGACTTGCAAATGGTGTGGCCATTGTGTTTGGTGTTGTTGACGGGTGATTGGTGGTGTAGGCCTCGTCGTCGACAGCAGCTTGTGTGGTGTTGTTGTCTGCCGCATTTGAGTTAGGGTTTAGGGCATTATTGGGCGTGGGCGTGGGGTAGTTGAGGTTAGGGTAGTCTGCTACAGAGACCAGATTCATTGCGTCCAAATTTCGTTTTTTTGGGATGGTGTGCAAAATGTGGAGTGCAGCCTTAATTGGCATTAGTGGGGCTGGAAGTGGATGCGCGTCTTGCTTTTGTATTTATACAGACAAATGTGGGTTAGGGATAAAAAGGAACGATATTGGGCGAGATCTGAACATGCAATGGTGAATCAAAGATTATTTAATCAAAACAATTTCGCCTAACTTCTATATTGTAATTGATTGTGCCAAGTCAATACTCGAATCTCTTTAGGCCACTCAAAGAAGCATGTGATGATGATGTCTGTTATTATGCAAGATTGGTGATGTAGTGTATTTGGCCATGGCCACTCTGAAGATCAGTAGTGGGGATTTTTGTGATTGAAACAACGTAATTCTTTGTTAATCTACCCAATCAAATATCAGAAGAATTGCACAATTCCCCATGGGTCTTTGTGTCCGTTCCCAATAGAACTGTTATCAGGTGGTGTGCATATCTTTCATGCAATGCTTAAACTTTATGGTAATTGAGGAAAGTTTAGCCTTTGAGTGAGTATGTTGAAAATGACAGCAGTGTTGAATTGGTAGATACAATCGAGATTAGGAAGATTCGCAGAGTCATGAACACAAAAGCACAAAATCTTTCGACCCTATTCATTACGGAAAAGGAAATGCTGTTTTTTTTTTATCAAATTGCACCATTGCTGAAGTAATTGCTGCCAAAGATGCATCACATCAGGCTTCGCAGTCAAATTATGCTTAATGTGTGGCGTGAAGAAGCTAGATCATAGGTTTTATGGATATTCAGGCGCAATGAAGACTTTTGTCACACGTGAAACTTCGTTTTGGAAGTAAGGAGTTCAAATGGTTGGACTCTTTTGACTGCAAGGCTAGACTGGAAGGCTAGGTTATCAAAGATATGGCAGTATGAAGAACTTTCTTATTGAGGTGATGGCGCGAGGTGATGGCGTGAGGTGATGGCGTTGGCTTCTCTCCATATGTAATCCGAGTTACAGGACCGATTTTTCGCAGGGCGTTGGTTAGTCTATCATGTGTACTGGGAAAGGCAAGGCTACAGCAAAATATATATATTAAATAGAACCAGTTTCAATTATATGGGATAGCCTGGTTTTTGATCAGTCATTTTGTAATTGGGGCTGTCAAAGTTTGGTTGTTGACATTGCCGTCTATAACCGAGGTTCCTGCAGGCATGAGGTGTGCTGCGCCCGCAATACAACTCAACACGCACACCATGTTTGTGGTCCATTCAAGAAAACTCAGATGTCGCTAATTGGCACCAATTAAAAGAATTGGCATGAAAATTTGGTCTATTTTCGTCTGACCACCAGGAGGACGCATTACAGTACCTGTGACCAAGAACAGGTTGCCGTTGGCTCGACTTCTCTTCTCGTCAGCTAATGAAACTCATCCTGGAAACACCAGATATGCTCAAAACAGATTAGAACAGATTAAGCAGCAAGGCCAAGGATAGAAATTTTCGAAGAAAAAGCTCAAGCTCTGTTCCCGATCCCATTCTGTTGCTTTTGGATGATTTCACGTATCATTGTAATATCATTATAATGGTATATTTTGCTTCACTACCATATCATTATTATGGTATCTATTACCTGGCAAGATTTTAATCTTCTTGAAGCCTGTGTAACATCTTGGTTTCTGATCATTTTCTCCCAGTGATTGTTTCAGAAGAAAAATCAAAACTTCATTGTATAGAGCCCTGAAGTGCCTCACGATTGGTATATCTACATAACCTATAAATTCTCTCCATTCAGAGGATATGGAGAGAGAATTCGCCTACTAAGCAATTGCAAACTACCGATGACGAAAAAACAAGTAGATCCAATGCGTGTTCGAATAACGTTTCACGTTCCTCTAAATGGCGGCTTTGTGTTGATTCCAAGTTTTATCCAGAAGGAATCCAACTAACATAAATGATGATTTTTCATTGCTATATCTGTTGAAAATACGCAGTGAAAAAACCCAACCGTAGCCAAAGATCATTTTCCATGCCTTCCAAGCCCTTCGAAGTCCAATTAAACTTTTCCCATCACAAACCCTGCAAGGTTATCAATGCTTGTCCAAACTTTAATCAGATGTAATCTTGTTTAATACCATAATGATAAGATTAAATTAAAACAATATTTATGGTAATTTTTCCTCTCACTGAGATGTTGTTTCTGTGCCACGCTGAAACTGTCATATACTGGTGTTGTTAATTGAACAGCCCCATGGAGAGCTCTTTTCGTACCCTCATATCTAGTTAAAAGAATTTCAGTGCTGTAGAGAATCATGTGAGACCAGAAAATCACATCAAAGAGTATGATTAGTAATTAATTGTAATTCATCTCTTATTATTCCTGGGAGAAGTGGCTAATGGATGCTTACGTCTCAAAGGGAAAGGGGATAGAATCCTACCTATGCTGATGAAAATGACATTTATGGCAGCCATGAAAATCTTTGGGGATTATATTCAACAGAACCTATAATTGTATCAGCTAGTCATAAACTTGACTTTTTTTCAATCAAAATCGTTGCAAATTGGTGTTGTTAATATTGGGCAAAAAAACTAGGCCTGTACTAAACTCGTTCGTAGCTGTTTGATAATATGTATCAACAGCATTTTTCTTTTCGATAACTCGAAATTCAATGACGCATCAATTATTTATGTTTGATCCAGTGGCCGGTCAAGGTAGCATAATCCAAAGGGTAGGTAGCTGAAGAAACATCAGACTCAACATTAATCCTCGGGGTTAGAACACCTTGAGGAATGTTGCAGATTTCGGAACCTTTAGTTACAATTATTTCGAAATCACACTAACCAGATTCGACGAAAAACAGGATTACAGAGCAGAGAATCATCAGAACGTTTGGCAGCGGCCATAAAATTGGATAAAGGTATTTCTTTTCATTGTAATATCTCGGACATAACTCTCACGTTCTGTCCAATGAAAAGGTCTTAATACCTCAAACTGGCTAAAATTAATTGACTATAACAATTGATTGCAAGCTTACTACACCCTTCAGGAAGCTTTTGAATTTGATGTAACAACGATTTCGATTCCAGAACTTCTTTGTTCTCTTTAGAGTGTTTTAAGCTCACAGTATAATACAGCATGGTGTAGCAAAAAAAGAAACATCATAGTGTGATGTACCTGAGCTATTTCAGAACGAATTGAAAAAATAGATAAGTCAGATGAAGCCAGGCTATATTTATTCTGCGTTGCTCAAAATGGCTGAACCCAATAAAGTTTGAAGGCAACGTCTTCTTTACTTCCGAAACCCTAAATTGGTTTGGCTTTACTGCCGAGTTGACGAGTAGACCCTGACATTGTCAACACAACTAATAGAATGGGAACATACAAAGAAAAGCCCCAGTTTGTGGTGAGTTTTTGTGACTATGTGGTTATAGCCATGAGGTTTATACGACTTTGTGAAGCCCACACGTTGACTAAATGTGCAATGAGTTGGTTTGGTGGTATTGATCTGTCAGGGTTGATCTGGCGAGGAGAACGATGAGTTTCGAAAGGAGCTTGTTCGAACGTTTATTAATTCTTCATTGGACAAATTTCCTCGTGTTTAATTGATTTGACGCGTATATTTTGGATACACAAATTGCTAATCTGTTCTTTGACTCGAATTAACACAGTTACAAGCCCCATGGTTCCCCATCATAGCCACACTAGGTACGGCCGCGACTTATATTTCTGCTCTACTGGTGGGTTCATTTTTGCATTTCCGACATCACTCTGAAGAGGCATTTCCAGGTCTTTCCAGTGTGATTGGTGGAAAGTACCCTGAGAGAAGTATATTCCAGCTTGGTATGGCTGTCTTTCTTGGTGAGTAGGTTGAAGTATTTCACAGCCATTAAACCTCTTTTGTTAACACAGCACCACGAATAATCTCCACGCTTCTGTGGTCACAATTAGGAGCTGCTTCTCCGAATACAATTCTTTCGAACATTGGATTTTTCGGCTCTCTAAAAATCGCTTCCATGATATTCTTCACCTATGTGTCGATAGAAGACGATGCAGCCGCTCATCATTATGCGTTGGTATTTTACGTCGCATCCACGGTCGCCTGCATGTATGCCCAAACTGTTTACTCAGTATGGAAACGAAGTGAAGCCACAAAACCAAGAGCCATCACATTTGTATCATATCTCCTTCTGTTGATCATCGTGACGAATTACTCCATCAAACACATGTTATATGCTGAGTCGGGAGCTTCCACCAAACTGTCACTTGCTGAATGGATCCTGGTTGGCCTGGATGTCTCTTTTGACTACTATTCAACCACCGATTTTGAGGGAATTAAATTTGAGGTGGCAAACTTGAAAAGAGCCGTTCATTTCATGGTTTGAAAATATATAGATTACACAGTAATAAGTAGTCATAGACGAACTCCATATTCAAGCTGTATATCTGGAAGCCCCTTTGGGGGGCCGCGAATTAAAAAAAGGCGAATATCAAAAAGCGGAAAACGATACGAAAATAATACTGGAAGAAAACTACGCCTCACACTTTAGTCCCCGCCAAACTCTCACTCCAACTGTTGTCGAGACCAGACATTCCCAAGAGTTTTTCAAAAGCACCATTGCAATTCTAGGGACGTTTGTAAAACAAATGAACGTGGTCATAAATCTGTATAGTTCTAGAGTGTCACAATTTGCAAGAATCACAATGCTTCATATTATAGTTTCCTCGTTGGCTTATATTGTCCCTTCAAATGAAACAGTTATGTTACTCTCTTCTGGAATAGTGCATTAAGTGCCATTGATTCAAAAACAAATTCTCTAGAATAAAATTCAAAATATAGACATGTGGTGGAGCAGATCGAAAAGTCACTGTTCGCTTTCCATCAATACTCCTTCACCCTTCACACCAGATAGCTTCTTCTATGTAGTCGATGAGATAACAAATAAGGCAAGCAGTTGTAAAGGTAAGAAATCAATCAACAATTTACAGATTTCCCCAGGCTTAAGAACAGGCTTTAAACACTTTTGATTCAAAAGGAATGTTTTTAGTATTGGTTAGCATTTTTGGCTATATTGAATATTAATCAAAAAGTAATGATAAATAAAAAATAATACGAATGAAATACTATACAATATTTCAAACACTGCTTCCTTTACGTATAATCACGATTCGATACAGGAGGGCCAAATATGGCAACACCAATCTGTGAGATTTTTTTTATTCTCATACATTCAATTGACTATGCCATAAATATGAAATAATTCTAAGTAATTGAAGTAAGTCTACTAGTAGACTGTGCCTAATTGGTGTTGTCACTGGAAAACTGGTCTTAGTTTGGTGTTGTCACTGGAAATTTGGTCGACTTGAGGTTGTAACTGGCGAACTGGTTAACAGGTTCGAATCATGTTCTCGGAAACAGGTTATTCTTTGTTTTTGTTTTCTTTCATTCTCTCTTCTTCTTCTTCTTCCTTTTGTCGTGCTAGTGCCTCTCTTATCCTCCTTTTTGCGGTTCTTGATGCGTGTTTTTTTTTTTTTCTCTCATACATTCAATTGACTATAACATGAATATGAAATAATTCTAAGTAAGTGCGTGATTTTTTTTTTCTCATACATTCAATTGACTATAAAATATAACATAAATTCTAAGTAATTGATGTAAGTCTACGAGTTAAACTTTGTTCAACAGGTTATACTTAACAATTCAGACTTTCTAGTTAAAGAAAGCAACTGGTGGTCACAGGTTAACGTATTTGCGTGTTTTTTTTTTTTTCTCATACATTCAATTGACTATAACATAAATATGAAATAATTCTAAGTAATTGAAGTAAGTCTACTAGTAGACGTGACATTATTCATCAAAATTTATTTTATATACAACTGGATTTTTTCAAAAAGAAAAACCGGCAACCTGGCCGAGCGGTCTAAGGCGCCAGGTTAAGGTTAACTCCTTAACAAATATCCTGGTCTCTTCGGAGGCGTGAGTTCGAATCTCACGGTTGTCATTTTTTCACCCTTCAACTTCCTTTTTGCTGTTTATCCTCTTTATTTTTGTAGATTGAACCTAGGAAGATGACCTTGTTAGACCAAAGTCTGCGAACCTCAAAATGTCTAATGTGTATTGTCTATATATCTACTTACGGTAGACATGCTGAGGGGAAGCCTGGTGGTTGGGGAAGATCAAGGTGTCAGCGATGACGACATTTTCCCGTCGAGTAAGAGCGTAGGTAATAAATTCGGCAATATCATCAGCGACGAGGGGTTCAGTTCCAGCATAAACGGCATCAGCCTTGGCCTTATCACCTCTGAATCGCACAACGGAAAACTCGGTTTCCACGGCACCAGGATCAACTTCAATAATTCGGATTCGAGTGTCAATGCTTTCTTTTCTGAGACTCTCGGTGAATGATCGAACAGCAGCCTTTGTGGCACAGTAAATACCTCCTCCAACATAAGGTTCTCGGCCAGCAATTGAACCAATGTTGACAATATCTCCGCTGTTACGTTTTCGCATATCTCCCACAAACTGTTGGGTGACAGAAATCAGACCAAGAACGTTGGTGTGGAACATGGTCTGGATATCAGGTTGAGCAATAGTTCCGATCTTCTCAGTACCCAGAACCATTCCAGCGTTGTTGATGAGCACGTCTACCTTGGAAAACTCCTCGGGGAGCTTGGAAACAATGTTCTCGGTCTCCTCGTGGTTTGACACATCAAGCTTGAAAGGAAGAACCTTGACGTCCTTGTAGTCAGTCTCAAGCTTGGTTTTAAGCTCATCCAGACGATCTGTTCGTCGAGCAGCAAGCACAAACTTGAGGTTGCCTTTAGCGGCTTCAGCAAGGGCGAGAACGGTAGCCTGACCGATTCCCGAGGATGCGCCAGTCACAAACACAGTCTTGCCACTAAGTCGGGCAGCAGCTTTTTCTCCAAAGGACATGATTGATGGTGTGTGTAGAGATCGTGTTAGAAGAGTAACAGCAGGTTTAAATACACCCCGGACTATTGATAAGGTTGGTTGCATGTGGTTGAGTCAGAGTTGATTGGAAGATAACCAAACTTTGTCTTTGGGAGGATGGACTAGGGGGGGTTATATAGTTGTGGAAAGTTACAAAAGTCGTGTGAGAGATTACTATGGGTGTTTGTGGACAACAATTTTAACCATTACTTGATCAGAAAGAATTTTTGTAAATGTCATCATGATTTATTTTTGCTGATGAGTATCAAGCACCGAATTAGGTTCGGAGGAGTGGGGGAAACGGGCGGCAATCACAATGCGAGCTAGAGTATGCACTTATTCATGCGAGATTGTACAAACTGATATGCTATCTGTTACGGAAACAGTTTCCGACTAGATAACCGTTTTATGATGAACGATATGATTCATTGTTTTTGTTTCTTTACACGCAGTAGGCTTAAGATTACCGTTAATGCGCAACTATCGTATAAACTGAGGAGTAGAAATTAGGAATCTTGGAAACTGATGGGTTCTGATTGGAATATTCCTTTTGTCGTCTTATCATTTGGCCATTCTTATAATTCTCTGTTAGTCCTGAGGGTCCTCCTCGTCATCTATCTAAGCTACGAACTGATTTCTCAGATTAACCTTAAGATATTATCAAACTTTATCAAACCCCAGAGTGACTAACCAAGTGAGATAGTAGTCAATAGCTACAGTCAACTATTCAGCAATAAGCGAGTTGTTCGACTAATTAATTTCCCCACAATTATCACTCCGAGGTGACCAGAACTCTTTGCGCAGTCTGGACTTCGGAGCTACTGATGGCCAGTTATCGTTTGACGATAGGTATGCCAAAATAAATATAACGATCCACATGGGATTTTTTCTGAAATAGTTTGTATGGCGAAGTATGGCTACATGGAATTTTCTCTGAAATAGTTCGTATGGCGAAGTATTGTTACCTGGAATTTTCTCTGAAATCATTCGTATGGCGAAGTATGGCTACATGGAATTTTCTCTGAAATCATTCGTATGGTGAAGTACAGTTTTGTAATTAGGACTTCTTGGAGCACAGATTGTCAAGAACTGCCTTGGGTCTTAGCTCTTATAGTGATGTATTCAAACCTAGTGTATTTATGACGGATACTGTTGAGTCGAACAAAACTTCAGTTTAAAAGGGTACTGGACATGCATACCCCAATAAATGATGGCTGACAATAGGGTATAAATAGCGACTCTTCTACAGTAATGTAATATTTATTGAACCTCATTTACAGTTTATCCCCCTGAGTCTGAGTGTAAATTAAAAAAGTTTCTCGAAAAGTGAACTGACCTTTCGTGCCAGTTTGTTATAATTAGAGTAATATTATTCATATGAAAAATTAATATCAATTGCCTGCTTTTCATGGCATTCCTGAACGGCCACAATAGCTCTTGAATATCAACAGAGCTTGGAATCCTGATCCGCTTAGAAAAGCAACTCTCATGTTACACATTCAATGCCCGTTGTTACCATGATGTTGCTTGTTTTATCATCTACATTTAGCTCTGATTTCGAGAACAGAAAGGCTAGACCCTCCCAACGAAACTCAACAGAATAATAATGTGTTGAGAGAAAGGAATGCAGGTGCCTGAAATCAATCACCAGTATCATTAAAATAGGAACAGGCAACACTGTTGCATCATGCTGCATAGTTTGGAGAGAATTGGAAAAGAAGATGGAGACGCCTGTGCATCAACAGATTTATTTTTGTGCCTGGAAGTAATGTGGCATGGAAAGAAAACTATGTAATTACTGCCCGTGGGGCTGCTGGATAGGAACTTGGCTCTATCAAAGCGCTTTCCGCTTGAACACTGAAAACTGGCGTTTTCGAAACTACAAAAATGATATTGTGTTCTGAGCAAGCCCTAGACATTATGGGCGATTTCTGGCTGACCAACCCGTTGTGAAGAACGAAGAATCAATATTAAAATATTCTGGTATGCTTCCCCTGCAGCATTAGAAGGCATATGACATGTTCTCCTACAGTGCATTCTGCAATGGCTGCTGCAAGATTGTAAGGTGATTGTCATTAAGATGTATTGGAATAACTCAACTCTAGTATTTCGGAAAGCTTCACCAGCCAGGTTATGCATGCACTCCTGCCCAGAAAAATCTATTCATATTAAATAAATCAGCCAAGTAAGGTGGAATATAATGGGTTAGAATTAAAGAAACTGGCTTTCATTACTCTCAAACACAATCCATTCTTTGTAGGAATGCAATTTATTCATCGTGCCACTTTGGGAATAAGGATCTTACGATGTCTCAGTGTTGATCTTATGCTGTTGTAATGATCTGATTGTTGACCCTTCAAGAGTGGGGTAAGTTTTTTGCTACCAAACTCATTATTTGTAAGCTTATACCTGTTATGGGTGAGGCAAGATAATGCAGCGCGTTTAATTAGGATTCTTTGTTTGCAATCACTGCCTGAGTCGTGTATAAATAAAGTTTGTTTATTGATCTCAAACTCTAATTTCTTTGTGGTGGCATGAAGCTAACGCCACGTTTCTTAGTATGCCAAGACCCAGAAATAGTTAGAGAACTCATGACCAATACACACACACAGGGATGACCTTTGTTATATGCAATCATAGTTGCCCTTGAATCGATATGAATTGCCATTTTTCTTGTTCCCCTCACACTCAGAGAGCTGGATCATTAAAGAGACATATCGAAACCATTCTGTAGGTTGACTCATATTGAAGTGATGCCCAGACCACATCATTCCCCGCAGTTATCTGATGCCAAGCTCGCGAGACGGCATTTGAAGTGCCACTATAAAATCGCTCAGTGCAATGCATCGTACGATTAAGATTGATCGTACGACAGTTTGTGTGTGTGTCAGAACACACACTGCAGGCAGCACATCTTACGATTTGTAAGTAAGGCAGCAGCTAAAAAGCTTGAAGACAAAATGGTAACTTCCGCTTTCAACCTTGCCAAGTACTACGCTATTGCCTAAAACACATCAAACAGGCCAGAAATTGAACCAGCCGATTCACCAAGCACTGTTATGGTGATTCTTTGAACTAGGCGGCGTCTCCAAATCCGGTATATTTGTGGGTATATCACAGCAAACCACCAAACAAGAGTAAGGCGTTCTAATGCACAACTGGATGCGACAAACTCATGCTGTTAGATCGCACGGAGACAAACATATACCACAACAACAACAACAAAAACAACAACAACAACAACAATACCACCACCACTACCAACAGCAGCAGGCTGGGGCTTTCCGCGTTCAAATCCCGACTTCATGACCACCAATTGAGGTCCTCCATGCTCAATTATATCAAGGATCAGCTTGTACTGCATCTAATTATATACCCTCGCCGAAGTTATCAATTTCGACCTCTACCACACATGCATCATCACCTGCGCCATGTCCGCCATGTTCGCAGACCATCACCTCCTCCACCTAAGCCCACTACTAAAGAGGTTTGGGAGCAGACTACAAGCTCGGGTATTCACCTAATTTGTTTCATTGGGATGCATTGGCTCTTGCCTTGTTTTGTGTCCCTTATGGTTCTCATATACCTGGGGTCTTTTGCCATTATATTTATAAACCTGACTGTGGTTGTACTACTTGCCTGTTTTGCATTTTAACGGAGAACTAAAGAAACGCAGATTTAGCTCCTCTTTTTTTGGCGAGTTTGCCGTATTGATTATTTATATTCATAATTTATGATTGGATGGATTGGTATATCAGTTGGTTTGGAGCCATTCTATCGTAATGGCAGGTTAAACCTGTTTGTTGCAAACAGGTTTCCTAGAGTAACGATTTTTTCTAGCCTCACTCAGAAATGGCGAGGATTTTATTAACATTTTTCAGCTTCGAAATTACACACTGACTTACTCCCAGGATCGATCTATAAATCTTGTGACTGACAAAAGCAGGAAAAATTCGAGCTTCTCATATGTGCAATGGTTGCATCCGAGGATAAACTGATGTAGCAGCCGGTTGGACGTTGGTCACCTAGAAATATCATTACGAAAGGTAGATTCTGTAAAAGTAATGCATCAAAAAGTAGGTGAATTGTGACCCAGTAGAGAACTTGGAAATGCAGGTAACCTGGTCCACCTCAGAATCAGCTGGATAGCTCACCAAAGATGCAGTCATCCCATAGTAGCTGTGGATGTTATTTCCAAGGTTCGTGACAGTTCAAGTTCATTAACCTAACTGTCGCAGTTCGTTGTGTTGTCAACAACGATCATTGCAAGTTCAGCGAGTCTCAGTGATACATGATCATAATTCCAATGACATGCGAATGGTGGCAATTGGCATTCCACAATCTTTGCTCTTGCTACTTACAGCCATCGAAAGCTGGCTCCACTACAAACTTACATAACAAAGTTTAATTCCCCACTAAAGTTTCACAAGCCATCATCACCACCAATGGCATGCGGTTTGTCACGTTCAACATCTGTGGAATCAACAATGTGCTGAGCTACCACCCATGGAACGAACAGAGATCGTTCGAGCACATGTTTTCTGTGCTCCAGGCCGACGTGATATGTCTGCAGGAGACCAAGCTGCAGCCCCATTTACTCACTCGTGACCAGTGTCTTGTTCCAGGTTATGATTCCTACTGGTCATTTTCCAACACCAAAAAAGGATACAGTGGCGTGGTTATCTACGTTAAACAAGGCATCAAGGTGTTTAAGGCAGAAGAGGGGATAACTGGACAGCTTGCGTCTCCTGATTCAAAGAAGGGATTCACATACAAGGAACTCTACCATCGCCAAATGGAACGTGATGGAACGAGTAAAAGCTGTATAGGAGGTTACCCGGAAGAAGAGGATCTACAAAGACTTGCTCAGGTAGACTCTGAGGGTCGTTCTGTGCTCCTAGATCTTGGGTTTTGTGTGTTATTTGGATTGTATTGTCCAAGTACTGCCACCGAAGGAGAAGAACGTGACCTATATAGACAGGATTATTTTGAGTTGTTGGAACAACGTATAGCTCTGCTCATTGAGGCAGGGCGAGAAGTGGTGGTTATGGGTGATTTAAATGTGGCTCGAGAGCTATATGATTCCGCAGAGGCTATGCAGACATTATACAAAGACAAGCAGATATCATTACCGACAGTTGTGGACAAACAGGAAGGTAGATTTGTGTCTGAATTTGAGCGTCTGAATCCTGGAGCATGTCTCACCTGGCGTGATGCCAAAGTGGGACGTCGGGTCTTTCATCGGCTTGTTCCAGAGCTATTAAAAGATTCTTGCCGCGATAAACATCCTAGTCGCCCTGATATGTATACGTGTTGGAATGTGATGATGAACTATCGGCCAGGCAATTTCGGGTCTCGTATTGACTATGTACTGGTTTCCAAGGGTTTAGAAGTGGAGGAAGCGGATATTCTTCCCGATTTGGAAGGATCAGATCATTGTCCAGTTTATGCTGTTGTTAAAGAAAATATGGAACGAGACAATCAGCCCCAAACATACACACGTCCTAAACTGTTTTACGTCACTGCCAAAAAGTTTACACAAGTTGGGTCAGTTGTTTCTATGTTTAGATCGGCCACACCACCTACCAAAAACGGCGTCTCCAAGCCGAAATCTATATCCAGCAAATCTGTTTCCAAAAAACAGGCAGCCATCTCTTGCTTTTTCCGAAAACCTGACCCACCCATTAATACTTCTTTGTCCCAGATGCAGCCAAACTCTAAACCAAGTTTTGAACCTAAAATCCCAGATGTGAATGAGGCAGACGAACAAGAATGGACACAAATAGCAGAGCGGGCTGAGGTAGCGGAAAAAGTGGCTTCGCAATGGTCGAAGATCATGACAAAAAAGCCTCCCCCTTTGTGTAACCACAATCTTCCCGCAGTACTTAGAACTACACGAAAGAAAGGACCCAACCAAGGTAAACACTTTTGGGTGTGTGGGCAACAGCATTCTTTACAGTTGGCAGAAGATAATGCAACCCAAATTACAAACGCAAACACTAATGCTAACCCTAATAATGCAAACAGTACGCACACAAACCAGCAGCAGCCCATCAATCCTCAAACCAGGTGCAATTTTTTTCAGTGGAAGTAGCATTGATCTATTTATTACTAAATAATGCTATTGTTCTTTTTCTGTGGTTTGTTTGGTGAATGACCTACTCCCATTGGCCGTTAGCTAACTTAGCAAGCCTAGGATATCCATCTTGTCCCAGGGTATGTAGTTTGGCGTTTTGATTGAGCTAATCTGATGATCTTTGGTTGAAAGTGGTTTTTCTTGAGGTGAGAATAGGTAGGGCCTTGTCGAACTGTTTTCAAGTATATTTGGATGGTCATAGATGGTTGTGGCAGAGCTGCCTAAAAGAGCTGTCAAAGGGCCTATTTCTTGCGAAATCTCAAGAGTAGGAGCGAGGAATATTTTCAATGCACGATCTCTGTTTTTGGACTTAGCTGGCGTTTCTTTTATAACTTTTGCCTGTTTCTTTACCTTAACCCTTTCGTTTGGTGTGCAGAGAGGTTTGGTAGGACAGTTTGGCGCGTACTCTGGATAATCAACTTCATGATAGATTGCTTCGAGATAACTCATATATTTGAACCATCTTGGAACTATGGGGTTAGGTATGTTGGAGTTCCAAAGGTAGCTTGATAGCCTCGAAACATATCCAGGGTGGGTTGCTATTAGCTGACAACATTTTGAGGTAGCATTCCTAAACAGGATGAACATGTTTCTAGGTTTCAAGACCCTTTGATCATTATTGTTGTGGGTTTCGATGGCGACATGTGGTTGTTTAACGAACAACCCTTTCTTTCCGTCGTACTCCAAAAAATTCAGGGAAACCTCAACGCTTCTAGGTTTCTGTTCCAGAATAATTTTTGATTCGCAAGACTTCCTGTTAAATAGTATTCCGTCACTAGGAGGTTTCTCTGTTGTCCGTAAAGAGAAAATGTGGGAGTGTAGAACTTTGTTGTTTGGATTCAAGAACATGGACATTTTTGATTAATAAACTTGTAGAGTATGTACCAGTGGAAACTTGCTAGTCTATATATAAAATCTGTGTGTGTAGTTATGTGGAAAGTTTGTGGTGAGGCAAAGACCTTGTGCCAATGTTTAAGATGATGCAGAATTTAAAGTTAAATTCATAAGTACCTGGTTGCATCAGGCTTGTTGCATCAGCCTCACAAGTCGTATCGCATGACCCATACTGTCTAGTTTTTTTTTTATTTAAGATACATAAATAATCTAACACTGGAATTACCTCGTCACATGTCCACCACAACACCAATCGACATCTGGCGTTGCCAGCGGTTAATTCTAGCAATTCGAAAGGGTGAAGCCACATGCCAGAACCTTCAAGCTACGGATGGTAGCGTCAGCAAAGCCTCAAACTGGGTGGAAGATATTTCTTGTTTGCCTGGAGATCTTGATGAAGTTGAATTAGTTGTGGCAACAACTATATGGACCTTCCTAGAAGGGATTCCGGTAGGATATAGGAACAAGTATGCTCAGCTGGTTCGTCACTACACAGGCTATATCCAGGAACTGGTGCCACAAAGACTGGTGAGTACATGTAAAGGCACAAATGGGACCACCATATCAGTATATTACTAACCCAGAAATTATGGACGACGCAGAAATCAACCATTGGGGCTAATTGGGCACCTTATGATATCTGCAATGCCACAGCACTAGAACTTCTTGACGATTACATTGAGCTGGTAACAGCAATGGATAAAGATAGTAAGGAAGCTCAAGAATCAAATGGCAATCAAGAACATATTGAGGGTACAGAAACTGAACCTTTTCCTAAAAAGGTGCGACATAGACTTACCAAGGCTGTTGCGGACTACCTAGATATGATATTCCAGATATGCCCTCATCCGACACGAACCGAAAGACGCGTGATTGCCGAGCGCTGTGGTATATCCCTTCACCAAATCACACAGTGGTTTAGAAATCGTCGATTCAGGGAAAACAAAGCCTCACATAATGAAGACCCGTTATCTCACCTTCCCTCGCCCATGGCAAGTCCTGACGATTTTGATATTTCTTCTTTTCCTGGTCATGGTATTATTTGATAAATGCATCTTGCTTTTAACGATTTTGTTCTGAATTGGCCTCGATTAGACATATTTCACCAGTATTAACCCTAGCTTTTACATGGCTTGTCTAATTGTTGCATCCATAAAAATATCTCAATTACTCAATGATTGCTTAATTTTGCACTCTACAATAGCCCCGTAGTACTATGCATGAAAACTTCATTTTTGACTGTCTGGCAACGCCAGTCAATGCTTCTTCTTTTTTGAGATTCCTGGATATATCATCACCAGAATTCCAAATGTTCTGGATAGAGATTTACTTCAGAGAATAGCTGATTCCTTAGCGTTATTCCATTTATAGTAAAACTAAGAATAAATTTGTAGAATTACCCAAAAGACTAATTCATGAGACCTAATCGTTGCTACCAAAAATAGTAGAGAGGGGTACTTGTTTACTTAAACGTCCCATAGTAATGAATATGATTCTCTATAGGTGAGAAAGATGTTTCCACTCAGGTTTTTCTTGCTTTTCTTGCAAATGCCACTCCACAAGACCAGGTGTGAACTACTACCATGAGTCTTTTATTTTCAACTATTTATGTATAAGTAGATTACTCAAATAAATAATGATAACCATGCATTGTCTGGTTCTTACCAAATGTGTCAGTTGTTGCACTTTTTATGCAATGCTCTTATTGTTTTGTATTTATTCTTCCTATCTAATAGCTTTCATTGAGCCAAGGTAAAAATAATTATTTACAAGCTCATGGAATTCTGTCTGGGACGTTCTACTCCCAAAAAGGCCCAGTTTTACTTGCCGACTTCTCAGATGTTCACAATACACCATTTAATTACACTATAAGAAACTAAAAATTGAGGGGGGAAAAAGAGAGTGAAACGAGCATCAAAGCTCCCACAATAAACTGTGATAGAGAAGAGAATAGCGAGAAGTTATAATTCGATTTAGGACACCAATAATAGAAAAAAAAAGGGACCATTGCAAAAAGAAGAGGGTC
The DNA here is from genome assembly GCA_900519005.1 of Yarrowia phangngaensis. Classification (NCBI taxonomy): domain Eukaryota; kingdom Fungi; phylum Ascomycota; class Dipodascomycetes; order Dipodascales; genus Yarrowia; species Yarrowia phangngaensis. Next base: position 385,141 of record ULGR01000008.1, read on the forward strand.
CGCTGAAAAAAAACTCAGTTAATTAAACTTATCGTAAACAACCGATGAAATTCCTCCCATGGTTCTGAGATAGAATTTATGAGTATTTTCGGTTGATTTTCGGCCAGGCAGGTCAGGCTTATGAACAAAGAACCGCTTCAGTTTAGCATAGTTGCCTACTATGTGTGGACTAGAAGCGGGAGGGACTGGGACCTGTCGGGGAGGAGGTCCAGAAGGAGTGTATCGGATACCACCATCAGCTTTCCAGTAGCCAACTCGGTATTTCTTTCCAAGAAAGTACTTAGGATCCATGTCAAGATCCTTGTTAACGGATCTGGAGTTCAACAGGAAACGGCTTCTAACCAACTGTTGCAATGACAATTGTTTAGGCCAGTCCTTATGGGATCGACGGATGTGTTCTCTCACATCTCGGTAGAATATTTCCTTGCCGCAGTTATCGCATCGGATAACAGCTTTCTGGTCAAGATGTTCAGGGTCATCGATTCGAAAGAAGGCATGAGCCCTGGGATCAATAGAATCCAATCTACTGCTAACGGTAATTGCAAATCGTTGGTCAGGAGTAAGCATTGGTTGGTTTGGCGGTTGTAGCTGATGAAGCTGATGAAGCTGATGAAGAAGAAAAATGTCGTCGGACACAGGACATTATATAGATTCTTGGAAGATGCCTGGGTACTCAATTATAGTTTACTGTGGATTATTTTTGTTCTCCTCTATATTAAATTCGTGTGTGTTTGAATATAGTTCTGCATAAGGCAGCATGCAAGCCTGCACTCCTGGTTTTGTGTGTGTGTGTAGGTGGGTATGGGTGGGTCTGGCAGTGGCTAAATTAGTGGCCTTTGGGGTCTATTTGAATGAAATAATCATTTGATTGGCAGATTAAAAAAAAATAGAAAAATGTGTCTGGCTGTTTCACAGTAGCCATTCACCAAAGTAATAATAGTGGTCTACACAGTTTGTATTCAGATATACACATTATTAGAGCTAAATCAGAAGTAGCAAAACCGAATTCTGACTCAAGGGATGTCAGTGTGCATCACTGCGCCTAATTTCTATACATGTTGCTTCCAATATCATTCTTCACACAAGAAAGGGAGGGTACACACAAATCATAAATATTCTCTTTGGTTGGTTTGGGCAACGCAGATAACTGTTTCTGGTAGATATAATCCACGATATAACACTTTTTCTGCTCGTTCATACCCCCAAAAACCACAATGTGCACTGTTCGTTTCCGGTGGTGCCCAATGTTAGCTTTAATCATGCATTGCATCCCACATACATGAAGCTAAAACTGCAAGTCCAGGCGTAATAGAAGCAGGACACAACATGATTAAAAACCATGAATACCAGTGTATTAGAATGAGGGTGACCAAAAACCCTGAGTCTGTAGATTATGAAAGCCAATGTAGTAATAAAAAAAACGGTCTTGATGTTAGTATTATCAGTATTATTTTACTACTTATTTCTCTGGACGACACTGCTGTGAGACCACCATGCATGGCACTTTGCCTCACCGTGCCCTGTAGGTTTGGAGCTGATAACAAATGTATCACCCCACTTTTTCCCACCCATTTGAGCAACTTATGTTGTTTACTTCTTATAATTCTGGAAGCTAGTCTATACTTCTGTTACTAGGGAGTATTATTTGAATGAAAATTTTGTTGTAGATTAGACTGGAATGGATTTGTCGATGTGTCAAAACTATTCCTTGCATAATTAAATTGAGTTTGAATAGAGCTGTTTCATTTATTCAGATGCGAAGTTCGCGCAAATACAAGGTTTTAGATCTCAAGTGTAGTGACGAAACCGGTAGGAAATTACTTTCAACCCAATTAGGTGAATCAAACGAGCTCATCATTAGAAAGATGATGTGGTGGTGTTACTTTTCTGTGAGACGTGGGTGCAAAAATACGGAGCGAACTCCATTTGGGCACCAATCAACAATATATAATTCCTTGGGAATTGTGTGGAAGTTGGCTGAATGCAACTTGTAGTCGTTCAATTTTTATGAACTGATACAATAATTGTAGGTTGTTCTGGCTCACGGATCCGTCACATCAAATCAGCTCAGAGTATAACGCCCAGTGTGTCTAGAATTATTGCTGCCATTCTTTTTTAGGATATTTCCACAAAAGGCACACCAATAACACATTGCAAGGCGTCATGATGCCAGAATATGGCTGGAATTGTCTGTGCGCATTAGGTAACTGGTGAGGCAAAGTAGAAAACCTTATTCCAAGACATGTTCAGGATAATTGCGCCTTGAAGAAGATATTACTAGAATTTTCACGTTATTTTCAATTATTATGGAGTTCATTAAATTGTAGTTGTTGTCGGATTTTTTTTAATTGCTTTCTCTGATTGGTTTCACCTACAATACACACAAAATGATGTGTAGTAACCGGACTTTATCAGTGTATGGTAATGCACGGTTAAGTTTGTTTCCCCACTAAATATGCATAAATGAATGGCTTAGACTCATTGGAGATTTCAAAGTTTAATTAGACAAAGAAAAGTATGCAGCAATAAAAATACTGTAGACACAGCAAATGGGCTAATACCGCAATCAGGTCTTGGCATTGTTTTTGACATTGCAGGTGTGGGAGTGTGGAAGTCTGGGTAAAGTGGAGCCCCTTCACAGTGGTAAATGGAAATCTGAAGTTGTTGAAGATGTTGAAGAGACTAGTTACTAGCATGAGGGAATATCACTGATCTCATGTTAAATCAGTTTCGATGAGCCTATCCTATCCATGTTCTTTACTGAGTTACTGAGTTCTTTAATAGAAATTTTCCAAGACCATGCGAGGTGATGCAAAACACGATAAGCTGGTTTCTTCCTAACGAGATGGCCAACTCAAAACACAATATTTAAACCCCAGCATGACCCTGCTTTTTTTCCAGTATCAATCTGTCCTCACCTTCATCCCTCACCAATGTCTCTTACAATCAACGACCCTAACAAGCTGAGGCCCCTCTCTGTCCTCCAGTGCGCTGATTGTATGCATTCCATCTACTACCGAGACGTTCACGAGCATCTTGTTACAGACCACCCCGATAAGCCAGAACTTCTCGATTTGGATCTTGCTGACCTGCTTCATGATTACTTCGGTCACTTGCCTGGATATCCCAAAGATCAACTGTCGAAGGATTCCAGCTACCATCTCGGCAGGGATGCTAACTGAATGTATATTATTCTATGAATATATTTCTTAACTCTTATTATTTTAAATCAAGGATAGTCATCTATATAGCTGTAGTCTAGGGTTGGGAAAAACTTCAGTTTCAAGAACTGTTGTATACTGATTGAGTTGCCTTTAGCAAATAACTAGTCGAAATTATTAAAGTAATGTAAATCTCGGAAATCAGTTGGTGAACTCGGTCAAAATATCATAGCTTCTCAGCTCATCTACTCTCACATCCACAGTTTGTACATTCAATCATAATTCATTTACATACATATCATATCAACATTACTCCTGACCAGGAATAGACTCCTCCTCGTCCTGATGCAAGTACGCGACCTTTCGCATCTGGCCAAGTCGTTTTCGGGCGCTCTGGAGATCGTTTTCTAGCTTGAGAATCTCAACCTGTTGTTCCATCTCGGTAGTCTTAAACTCATGCTTGGAAAGGGCAGCATAATCAACAGCCTCGTCGTACTGTTCGTGTCGCTTGTTAAGAATCGACTGGACCTGGTTGACGAGGTTTCTGCATGCAGATGTAACCACCTTGGAGCATGCCTCAAGCTTATCTTGGGTCTTGGACATGAAAGTGGCCTTGACTCGGGATGCAGCTACCAGTTGGGCAGTGGAAGAAGCAACGTTGTTGGAAGCCACAATAAGCTCCTCCAGAGAAGCAGATCGTCGCAGAACACCATCGGCCTTTTCAATGAGAATGTTGGTAGACGCAGCCACGCTTTTGGCAGCAGAAATAAGTCCCTCGGTCCACTTGTTGTTCTTCTTGTAGAATTGAGCTCGAGAGGATGTTCCTCTTCCTTGGGCCACAATTTCGTTCTGGGCGTCTGTGGCTGCTCGAATGAGAGCCGCAATGGCATTGATGACCGCTTGGGCTGCCTGGATGGTGGCCTCATGCAACTGCAGATCAGTGGTAGATTTGAGAGGGTCAGACTGGGAGAATTTCAACAAATCACCCAATTTGGCAGAAGCAGCAGCAATGGCTTCAGCAGCTTTCTCCATTTCTCGTTCCACAAGGTCTCCAAGATCGCCAGAAAGGTTGATTTTAGTCTTGGGAGCCATTCGCTCAGCCAACTTGGTGATATGCTGAAGAGTAGTCTGGACGTTCATGTTGAGGGAGATAACACGGTCCATTTTTTCGTCCAGATCGAAATCTTCAATAACCTCAGAAATAAGGCCGATGAAGTTTCGCTCAGTGGCTTCAGCACATTCTCGAGCAAGGTTGATCAAAGCATCAGCAGAGGCATCATCCTTGGCAAGACGGGTGAGACCCTTGGAGTTGGAGAGCACGTATTCCATGGATGTGGCGTACTGGTTGACGGTCTTGATGATCTCCACATAATCACCTTCAGTCTCGTCAGCCAAGAAATTGTTGAAAGAAGTAGCAAAGGCCGAGGCAGATTCAGAAGCTCGCTCTACAATCGAAAGAAGATACTCGGGAGTAGAATTTTGGTTTCCTGCCTGCATGGGCGACTCCAGCTCGAAAAGAGCATCCTGGACATGCTGAGAGCCAGCTTCAAGAAGGGCATCAATGATGGAATGAAGAGCAGCAAGGGAAGTTCCAGGTGTACTCTGCTGTTGCTCCTGATGAAGAGCCAGCGAGTTGAAAGCTTCGTTCAAGGCCTCATATTCGATTTCCTTCTCTTCCAGACGTCTCAGAAGATCAGAATCATCACCTCTTTCATCCAGAGCCTTCTGCTTCATCTTAAGAGCATTCTCAAGTTCGGCTAATTCTCGATTGTGTTTGGACAACAAAAGAGACAAGTCAGCTCCAGTGGATCGATCTTTGTCAGCCAACTTTTCCTGAGCAATTCTTAGCTCCCGTTCAAGTCGCTCGGTTTCCTCCTTGTTGCCACCCTTGGCTCGATCCAAATCGTACCGAGCTCGATCTCGTTCTTTGATAAGATCAGCAAGCTCGACGTTTTTGTGTCGGATATCTCGCTCCAATTTCTCAGCCTTATCAATAGCCTCCTTGGCAGAAGCAGCCTTTTGTTGGGTGGCCTTGAGTTTCTTCAGCAAAGCGAGATATTCTTCTCGCATAGAGGAGTATCGTTTGGCCAGAGTCTCATACTTGGATCTCCACATGCCAATTTGTTGCTGCAACGAATCAATGAGATCATCTTTGGCCTGAGCACTCTGATGAGCAGTTTGTTGCATCTGGTTGAGTTCGGCTTCAAGAGCCTTGACTCGACCATCATATTGCTCCAACATGAGCTGGTCCTGTTCATATTGACCTCTGAGCGCCAAAATGTCTCTTTCCAATTCGGCAACACGACCCTGGGCCTGACGTGCCATCTGGTCAGCCATCAGCTGCTCCTGGGCTCTTTTCTGGGCCTCCAGTTGCTGCTGTTGCTGCATCTCAAACTGCTGTTGTTGCTGCAACTGCAACTGACGCATTCGTTCCTCCTCGGTAGCCTGCTGTTGTCTCAACCGCTCCTGCTCAGCGTCATATTGCTGCTGAGCCAGGAGAGCGTCCTGGGACCAAAAATTCTCAATTGGCTCGGCAGGAGCAGAAGGAGTGGGGGGAACAGGCTCTGGGCTTACAGAGCGAGTCTCAGCCACAGATTTGGGTCGCTGGGGCAACCCGGGTGCATCCTCATCTTCCTCAAGAAGATTGGGAGGAGTTTTGGGCAATTGAGGGATTGTCACAATGGATCGAAGATACTTGAGAGTTGAGCAATCATAGTAAAAATCTCGCAGACGGTCATGCTGGGAATAAAAGCGCTGTCGCAATGATTCTAGAGCTTCATCGTTTCCAGTGGTAACATGCATGGCTCTCAGCATGGAAGTTACAAATCTATAGATTCCAAACGATTCAGCAATCATAGGAACCAGAGAAGAGATTTTACATTCGTTGGATCGGGATCTCTGTAACGACGAGAAAACCAATCGCTGGAAGTCGTCAACTCCATCCTGCAAGGTCATGAGATTCATAATTGCCTCATAACCTTCATTGGGATCATTGACGGTCCGCAAAGAAATATAATCGGCATACTCAAACATTCCATTAAAGCCAGGGTGGTATTTGTGGAAGGTCAATTTCTGCAGCAAAAACTTGACATACTCAGAAATCAACTTGGAGTAACCTCCTCCTTGAGAAGGGCCTCCAAAGTTTCCTCCTCGAGCCAATGACTGAATGAAGTTGACATTGGCTTGGGCGTCTCTCAAAACGGAAGGATGACCCTCCTGCAAGACTTTATGGATGGTAATTAGCGCTTTGAACACCATGACATTGTCCGATTGCAAAGGCTGGATTCGAATTCCGTTCCAGAACGCCTTGGATGATCGATGGTCATGTGTGTACACAATACAAGCTCGCACATGCTTTCGCTTAGGAGCAGTCTCGTCGGAGTTGGTCGCCTTTTTGATGTTGACATTGAGGTCGCCCTCAGCTCGATTGGATGACATGGCTGACTGACAACTAACAACTGACAGGTGGAGATAAGCAGATTGGATTTGGGAGTTATGCACCTGGAAGTTATGCACGGGGCTGTGTTCCAGGACGGTGACATTATGAACCTGCGTGTATAATGGAGTTAAGCTTAGTGGCGACCTCCGCTGCGATTTACAGGATTCTATTTATAGATATTGGATTGTCTAGGATAGCTGTCGTACAAATTCAGAGAGTGTTGACTGACTTGCTTTGGTGGCCAAAAGCGTCGATTAGTCATCAAGTGGTTGGAGACGTCATTCGGATCTTGATGACATGAAAAGTGTTAGCCTCAAATATCTTTCCGTTTAAACAACTTTAGTGTGTACAATATTATTCTCTAAACTCGAATGAATTTGGTTCACAGTTCCATGGTGCCAGCTGCTGATTTATGTAGAGGTTGATCTTGCGAACCGGTCCTTGCGCAAATTACAACAGTGTTGATTCCAAGTCCTATCCGTCTGGTTCATTTAAAGTCATCATATCATTATCTACTTAGTACCCAAACTGGTAATATTCAACTCCCGCATGTTCTGCAGCAGGTCCTCCACACGAGCATCCAACTGACCGTTGGCATATTCCTCTCGACTGGATGCGTCAAGGTACTGCTGAACCTGGGCCAATCGAGTGTAAGACTCTGTGCAGAAACGCAGCTGGATCTTGACGAGGGCCTCGAAAGAAGGATCCAAGTATGGAACACGCAGATCAATCAGTTGTGGCAACTCTTCAATCAGTTGTGTGTTAATCTGCTGGTAAGTGTCACGTGCAAATTGTTCCTCCTTCTCGGCCTGTGGCAGCCTGGAGGGGTCGTTACTGGGCTTCTCGATCAGTTTCTTGGTTTTGTGTCGCAGGGCATCATAGTCCATCAACTTATGGTTACGTTTCTTGATGGCCTCGTTGATATCTGTGAAATAAGCACAGAACCGAGTGATGGGCTCCAGCACCGTTTCTCTGTAAGGGCCATCCAAAGCCTTGACGGTCTCAGCATCCAGTTCCTGGACTGCCTGCAGGTAGTACTTAGAAATTCCATCTCGAGCTCCAGCATCGCCATAGAATCCGTCAATTGTCTCAGCAATACGAGTCTGTGACGAGGTCATGGCTCGGAGGGAGTCCAAGTATCCCTTTGCCTCTCGGTTGAGTTTGTTGGAGGCGGTCTCCATGGTTCGATATCGTCGCTCTTCAGTCTCGAATTCTCGATCCACAGTCTTCTCCACGTGGCCCGTCTTCATCATCACCGACGTTCCCGCCCGGTTCATCGCCTTCTTGAATCCTGTCCAGCTCATTGTGTTAGTTAGTGAGTAGTAGTTGTGAACAGAGTAGTGGGGTTGTCGATATGTGTGTGGTGGCTGTGAACTTTATTTGTGATGGAGTAACTTTATTAAGAGACTAATGCTGAGAAACAGCATGATAACACCACACTTGAAAACTGTCGGAGGTATACTTGGATTTAATTGTGATTGAATATCCATTTGTAATTGAATGTCCATTTGTAATCCAATCAATTGCTGAGACACTCGCTTGGTCACTTATGTGTTATGCACCAATGTGTCTACACCCAGCTATTCTCATCATATGATGTTACCTCAAATGCTAGAATATGGATTTCACGAATGGATAGTAACCGCTTTTCTCAGATATGGGTTTGCTTCGTGTAGAAGTTGTGAGCCTGGTTGAGACATACCGAGACACTGGAGTAGTTGTCAAATCTATGTCTATCTGGCTTGTTCTCTGGCTAAAACTGTTGCCAGAAAACGCATTTTCAATGTCTTTATGGTCTAAAAGCTATTAAGTCTTTTAAGGTCTCGATTGTCTCGGTCTCCATGGTCACCGTTTCAATGGTCACGATTGTCTCGGTCTGGGATCATCACCATCTCCATGCAAGATTGTAAACTTAATTTGGAGGTACTAAAAATACCTACCAGTCCACATGGGGTGGATTACATCTCCAATCGTTGAATCCATTTCAATTGTACCCTCCATTACACCCTCTTTACTAATATTAATTACCCCTCGATTCTGGACTCCTATATAGCCCTGGTGGCTCAGCTTCAAGAAACTCTATCCATTAATGATCTGAATATTACGAAGCCGATGCCTCCTAATTTACTATCTATTATTCTTCTGTTAAAGTAGCATGACTTCAATAGAAAATTTAATGTTACTTCTTTCTCGGTAGACTTCTATTGTTTATCTCATCGATCAGGTCTAGCCCCCTCCAGACACTTCAGGAACATGTTCTCTTCAACTCCCTCGACCTAGGCTCTTAAAAAAACACATGGACATACTAATTTATTCAATTTACAATAATATTTTATTATTTGAAGTGTGAGATATTCCTTGGTGTTGATGCATCAATGTCAGAGATCAACCTAGGATACTAGTCTCCAATTGGAGGGCAATTCTCTATCTTTGGGATCCACCTGAAAACACAAAAACAACCATCTCCATTAACTCCGAATAACTTCTCGGTTAGTTTACCCTCCTCAACATGCATCTCCAGTGAGAAGCTTTAATATATGTACCAGTACCAGACGTTGCATGATGTGTATATGTGTGGTGAAATAAAGGTAAGATACATTTGGCCACTTATTTTTTGAGTATACAGTAGTGTACACTATCAGAATATGTAGGCTTATAAAACTATCACAATTCTAGATTCAGGCACTCTACCTAATTAGGAAGTGTGTAAATGAGCTAAAGAATTGACACATACTGCTGCTGGCTATTTCTTTGTAGTGCTGACTTGAACGTAGTTTCCGCATTCGGTAGAACAGTACATCTCTTTTATGATTGGGTAGTATAACTCTTACCTTCGAAAGTGCTATCTCAGTGACGATACTTTGGATTTTCCGATTGATGACATTGCATTCAGGAAATGTAGATCTCTTTGACCTGTCTCAGTTATAGACGTTCTAGACCTGTTAGTAATTCCATAGAGAAATAATTAAACCGAGAATTTGATTATTTATCATTTATTATTTGGTCTTCTTGTAATATTGGATGTGTTGGGTTTATTATGTAGCAATTATTATCTGCACTATATTATTCATTATACATTACATAACATAACCCTTCAGTTGACCACTTGACTTGCAGGTCTGCATAATGTTATCTGAAACTAACTTAAACACAAATGTGGGGTTAACTGAAGGAGCTCGCTTCAGCCATATAATATTTGAGCAATGTTAATTCTTGTCATCTGAATGTGGTCTTCCGTTGGAGGGAAAAGCCGATTTCGCTCTCTTTTAATAGAAATGAATAATATTAAAGATTTATTATCGCTATGTGTTGGCTTATTGGGTGTCGTAATAATGATAGATGGTGAGAAAAGACCATGAACCAGTTCCAAAGACACCAACACGAGAAGATTTAAAACAGACTGAATTGAAATTATGTAACAATAGAAATTTTTCTTTCAAACTAATGAGTCAGAATTAAGTGATATTCAAGCTTCGTAAATGTCTTTTCAAACCAAACTCAATCATTATAGTAGTTATTGTGTAGCTTCAAAACTTAAACCAAGATGATGGAGTTTTATGAAAGAATGCCAGAATCATGCAAAGAAAGATTATCATAATTCTTGGTTTAACCAACTTTCTACAAGGTCCTTTTTTAGAACTCACAGTCAGGTGGAGTGTGCTGAAATGTGTCAACGAAAGAGGATGAACGAAAAATGGCAAGGCAACATAACTGTTCCAGATAGATACCAGAATAATCAATCAGTGGATTTTACAGTGTCAAGGAATTGCAAGAGCAATTTGATCTTCACATGGCTAGTGAAGCTCCAAAGACAATGCCTAGACAAACAGACTCACAAGTAATACTCTGGATAAATCAATACAGCTCTGTTCCCAACTGCACAAACGCGGTCATATCTCAGTGCTTACTAGAGAGCGGCCTTTTTTGTCCCCTGGTTGGCTTTGACAGCCATCATGCTATAGTATTTTAACTAAGCAAGAATCAGACAAAACATAACAGCTTCACTGAATTTTGCCTTAGGGATAGCCATTGTGTTAATCTTCAGGATTTTTGCATTCCCTGAGTTCTATTAGTTCTTCTCCAACTGAGGCCTTCTTACTGTGCTCGAGGCTTGATAATATGGAGATGTGTTTGATCTTGAATCTACTGCGTGAGGTTCACGTAAATGGGGCTGAAAGTGAAAGGTGATTTGGTATACAAATTAGAAATGATTTGGTTTGAACTCTTCTAAGAGGGTGTACCAGATCTTCCCACAGCATCAAATTTTTAGTTCTCATTACAGGAGGGAGAACCCAATGAACCCAAGAGAACACCTACATTTAGGCATAATGCACCTACAAAGAAAATAGCACAGAGAATGATAAGGGATACACAGTTTTGGACTGTGTTCCGCCGTTTTTTTCTCTTTTTCACATGTCCGACCGCATAGTCTTAATGAACAATTGAGTATTCAACACCCTGAGCTGGATAAATTAGTACAGATTCTAGTTGCTGATGTGGAGCTTGATTCACACTAAAAATAAAGTCTGTGCTAACTAGAGAAATCTGCAGTTGTAGAAGCGCTTCAAAAACTTCTAGTACTTGCCAGTAACTAGACACACAGACTCAAACAAGAGGTGTTCAATGTACATGTCTTGAAAAGTTTCGGAAAACCTGGCCCGCTAAGAAATGCTAAAAACAGAAAACCTGAACCAAATTAATTTTTTTCTACGTTCATCTGTTTGTACTATGCTTCAAGGAAAGTAGTTCGTGGAAATCAAAACATTCACCTGCTTGTACACAAAGAAAGCAAAGAGGAAGATCATTTATACGTCTGTCTTGGCAAGCTCGGTTCGGGGATTATGGACCTGAGTTCGTCCGTCTTAACACTTTTGTCTACCTTTCATTTTATGTTTTATCGAGGCGGTGCTAATGCGAACCTGTGGGATCATCACTTAAAAAATTTGAACAGCAGCAAGTGTGATAACAACTGCTAGTGCCAAGAGTGAAGATAGAAAATAGCACATACAGATTATCTAAGCTATTAATTGTTTTCAATTTGTTTTTTTTTTTTTTTTTCTATTATATTTCGACTCTTCTACTGCATTTTTCTGTGATAGATACTAATGTAGACGAGGCTTCGCCAAGTTCAGGTTTCGGATTCCGCACCCTAAATTGATGATCGACATGAACTAACTCCACAGTTAAAACCCGTGAGAACGGACATAAAATGAAATGGAAAGTATAATTGAGATGAAAAATGAAAACCACAAAAGAGAAAGCGAAGAACATGTTTTTAAAAAGACGTATGCAAAAAAATCAGTCCATCTGCTTGAAAATGGCACCAGAAGACGGAACGCCAGTTCCTATACAGTTCATAAAGCTAAAAAATTGAGTGATTACATGGTTACATGACGGCAGCGCATAGAGAATCCCCACCTGAAAGAATTGTGTTCCTTGGGGGTGATGAAGGAGTGAAAAATTGGTAGCTTTGGAATTACATGTATCTGATGTTCCTGATTTTATGAGATTTGATGTAGATTTTTTCCCCCTTTTTTTTTTGCCATCATTTTCCCATGATTAACACTTTGCTTCCTTGCTGTCCGTTCCACACGCCGATTGGACAAACCTTATAGGGGTATTTTAGCTTCTTTGGGATTGAGAGTAGACTTTTTTAGACTTTTTGGCACTGTTTGTTTGTGTTCACAAGCAAAAGATATCAATCACTCTTTGTTTGGCTCCCGAGTGCCGTCGTATTTCTACTAACGTGCATGTTGCCACTAAAGGGTAGAGGCAAAATAACGAATGAATTGTAAGAAATGTGGAGTTAACTAGTTTTCTGGGCCACCTAGCTGAGTATGTTGATGGTGTGATCCATTACTGTATCTTGATTAATTCCTGCGTGGGCTGATATCCAGGTGTAAATTGATTTTCACGTCTCAATGGACTTTTTCCCCGAGTTTTCTTTTTCTTGGGGTTCAATACCATTGTCAAACCCAGTGCATTGTCTCTATTCATTACTCCTTTGAGTATTTCCCTTTTAACACGAATTATTCTTTTTCCTGTATTGTTTTATCTGTGTACATGTGCCCATGCCATGTATATGTGGTCATGTGCTCATGTATACAAGTACTGCTTGTGTCAGTTCATCACGCTCATTTCACTGACCGCCACCTGCATCACCCTATCTTACATATCAAGCACTATCAGTTCACAAAGACTATCACATCAAATGAACCTTCACGTCTACACCGCGTGTGCAATATCTGGCATACGTCATATCGGGGCGACTGATAAAATGTAAAATGTACAATATGCTTCACTTGTGAAACACCAGCAAGGTATTGTGTATGTAGATCTATGCAGCTAAGGAGTCAATTTCATGCATACTAATATATCTGTCAGAACCCAATTTAGAGCCTTATTTGTGGGTATGTACTACGATAGCTGAATCAAGCTAGACGAGCAGAAGCCAAGTCAGCTTGCTCGATGAGAAGAACCATGTAAGATCGGGAATTTCTCGGCTGTCCGTGGTGGCAAGGGTCGTCATCTTTCTCCTTTCGGTTATCTGCACTACTAACCTAACGAAGACAGGGGTTAAATTAGATAGAATATCTCTCTCTCTTTCCTCTTTCAATATGTTCGTATTTCTAACGCAAATCGCTAGGTACAGCAGTGCATTAGTTGTGACAGAAATATTATTATCTCTGCGCGCTCTGAGAGATCTTCGCAAATGAAATACATCTCACATTGTTATCATAATAATCTAATTTATCATAATTCATTTATCATATTTATTAATGTATTACATTTCGAGTTTGTATTTCTCCCCATTTCTTTGTTGTCTAGGTTCAGTGTCCTTTTCTCCTGCAAGACCAAATTACGTTTAAAGTTAGAGTACGGGTGCATGTTTCATTATCTGAAAACAAAGAAAACATTACTCCCTTTTAAGCTTGCACAGCATGGTTGCTAAGCTGGGTAGTAGGTACAACTGTGGTGGGATCTAGTTTTCTTTTACACTAGTTAGGCTTTGTTAGAAAAGGGGAAATTGTACGAGCTGCATTATCGATCTTGACTCAGTGAACGTGTATGGATTGTTCAGAAGTGCTAATAGCCCACGTGCCAAGTTTAATTTTTTCGGAGTAAAGGAGGGCTATCAAGCTGCAGAAAGTTTGCATACTCAGACAAGACAATGGCGACAACGGTGTTGAAGTTACTATTCAGAAAACGTAGTTATTGCGATTCACTTATTACTACAGGCTATAGGACCGATTTCATATCTTTTCATGACCTCAGTTGTTATCTCAAACTTTATCTATGAGCATGCAGGAAGTCTGACTCATGTGGACACTATCATAATTGAAAGTAATGTGTATCAGATTGAGTTAACCATAGATAGAGATTAATTAAAGTAGCAGATAGATGTAACTATGCTGTTTATTTTACTTTTTTATTATTTAAGTAAGTTGTAGAATCACCTGAAGCCACAGTTATGATAAAGCCACAAATAGCAAATTGGGTAGGCTCTCTAATTATGATGCAACCGATGGTGACTTGACTGATTTTGGTACCTGTAACTTTAGCCTGGTCAGTTAGCAAAGGGTTTGGCCGACCTGTTGATATAGTTAGAGGCAGTTGGTGAAGCAAATATGGACACAACTTGTTGGGAACGGTTAATTGTACTGACAGCATATGATGAATGACAGCATATGATGAAGCCGCCCGATAGTTGGAAATGTGAATCCGAGGACTAGTAGTAACGAAGTGAAACAAAATCTAGACATCATTTCGAAAACACATGTGATTCAATTGAGGAAGAAACGGCACTGCGATTGAGTTAGATCCATGAACTAAACCAAGTGGGGTAAATTGATGAGTGGCGAAAAAACTCAACGGAAATTCGTAAATACACCGCTTGGAAAGGAGTAATTGAGGAGCAGAAAAGAGGATTGTGAGAATGACGAAGCACTGGGTGAGCACAAAATCACCGCCATCATCTCTTGCGAGACTCTTGCTTGAGTTAACAGTTCAGAGCGGTAAACGAGACGCTAGCGGAACCTAGAGCTGCACAGATGAATGATATTCTGGAACCTCACGCGCACCAAATGAGCAAATCCGGACAATGGTCTCGGATAGACACTACCGAGCTAAGCGCATACAGTTCGCGTTTGGACCAATCTTCGCATTGTAAGTCTCCACTAGGTGTACTGCCTCCCAGCCCACCAGTTAAGAAAAGGTTTCCCTGCATCGCCATCCATTTTAGGAAGATTCATATTTCCGAAAAGTGGTTCAGGCACCACGCATACTGGCGATCTTTACATAGTTGGTATGAGGGGAACCTATACACACAAGCTCAGGAAGATGGTCATCTAAATGGGCCAACACACACAAGGGTCACCACATCCCTGTCAACGAATACAAGGCAAAAATCTAAAATAATCCAATTACTTAATAAAATTAACACCTTGAAATAGTTTTGTGCCCCATTCTGGTTTTCGGGTACCTGGCTTCATACTGCATGGTCCTGTGTTGTACCTGACCAAACCCTAAACAAAGTTAAGATAACTGACATTCCTTAGATACGCGTGGGGAGGAAGAAAAGAACACGACACTAAAAGAGGGAAAGGTGACACAGAGGGGAATGCGACAAAACCCAAGCACTACTATTGCAGCCAATTTTATACCCTGTCATTTCAACATCTTCTACAGCCCGGATTGCTTTTTCCGGGTGCTTCATTTGACGTACCTTGCCCTGAGAATCCAACAAAAAAGCAAATAATAAAATCATTGTCAAGCATGATGTCAATGTCGATCAAAGTTGGGTGGAAGAACGGATTAGAGGACATTTATCCATTTTTGGTCAATTGGGAAGCCAATGTTTTGATATTATTTAATTTATTAAAAGTGCTCAATAATATTTCAAACGGACTGAATTAGATAAACTGGCTTTGAAGGAAAAAAACAAAACAACAGCTGCTACGTCAAAAGGAAACCCCTCATCAGCCGGCAGATCTGCACATTAGTTGACGATCAAAATAGTGGGTCTCCAGTGTGTTGGGAGTATAGGCGGTACCACAGGTAAACATGGGTTACTAACACATTACCAACAAAAACGTAGATCTTTGAAAATGTGCTAAAAAACAATGGACAGATCTGTAATAGGGAGGCGCAGTTTTGGCGAATATTATCAAAAAATACAAACCCTCAATTACTGCAAGCGAAGAGGTAATACCTATCATGTAGGTTTGACTAGAAACGCTATGTGTGAACAGCTTGCATTCCCCATCTTTGGGTCCATTCCTTCACTGAGTAAGAATGATGCAAGATGGTATGTCGTTGAACATGCAGGTAGTGGTCAACCCACAACAACAAAATACAAAATGGGAGCAAGTGTGGAGGAGCATATGGATGAGCAATTTGAAATGTGGCAATCGTGATCAAGTAAATATCTAGTGGTATCCACACCCCTTTGTTTTTAACTTATCTCTCTCCTTGTTTGGCCTTCCCTACCCCACCGTTGCCACTGTTTTTTTTGGCCCTCAAGTGTACAGGAATACTCCTAGATCCCCACTTGTTCACTTTGTGTTTTTCTGACACCGTAGTTTGAGTCATGAAAAGTCTATTTCAATCACCCGCACTAAACTGTAATATATACAAGGTTTCAACTGTAAAGTTGCTCCACTCCTATTAAGGTTCTTTTGTTTGAAATTAAGTTAAGAAATAGTTTATTGATGTAGCCAAACAACAAAGAAATTCGGTGTCGCCAGGGATCAATATCATTAATATCCCACCCAAGCCCTAACCTTGTTTTGGCTATCAACCACTTTATATAAACCGCGAGCCCATGGTCCTTCCAACAATTCACAATCTTTCTTTTCTCTTGAGCCAACATCTCCACACTCATGTCTACTGCGCAGCTCGACTACACTGTCGATATGGATGAATTAGCCTACCTTCACCCCATTCACTACGCTGCCAGTCATGGTGTGCCAATTTCCCAACTGGATTTCGATTACCTGACCACCCACGGTGACATCGACAGTGTCATTGTATCTCCTAATTCTCATCACCATCATTCTCACCCCTCATACTTGTACGGTCATTATAACCAATCATCTGAAACTCCAAACCATGACAGTAACGAAAACGAAAACGAGATCAACTACCCGGACCCTGGAATTTCTCCCACACAGCCCTTGGCCAATATACAACAACAGCCTTTCCAGCATATTCAAGCGTCACAGTCTCCAACGTCGGTGTCGTCCATCACCTCACCAGCCACAACTCTAACCTCTCCTCTATCGGCTACATCCTATCCAATTTCCCGAAAGAGAAGTGTGGATATGATTGACTCTGAGCTAAACAATAGTACGGGCTCTCAGTTTTTCCTGGGTCAACCTCCTAGACGCTCAGATGCTCGTCACATGAGCGATGTCACCTCCAACTACTTCGACCCTATGCAAGAACAATACTATCCTGGCTGGGCTAGAAGCGAGTCTAATCAAAATGAGTGGAGCCGACAACAGCGTCAACGACGAGATTACGATGAACCTTATTATCGTGACCAGGAATATCGAAGCGATTACAATCGAGGTGACTATCACCGACAGCCATCAGACCATGTCAACTGGAATCCATCTTATAATCCTGATCCATCTTCTCCTTCATCGCCAAAATTCAATGGCGGATTCAGACACAGATTCCACTCTGACTTGGGCTACAGCTACAACAATAGCGACTTCACGGCCAGGGTGCCACACATGCGTAATGTTCTTCCTCGTGAGTTTCGACGAGTATCTCAAAGCCGTCTACAAGAGCCCGAGCCATCGGCAGGGTTCATCAACTATACCATGCGAGATGGTCCCAAAATCATGACTGGTGTGGCTCCATCTGGAGCTGCTAAGACCAAACAGAAACGAGAAAGGGAGGCCGAGCTTCGTAGACGGGAGGCTGCTGAGCAACAGAGCACAGAAGCAGGATATTACTAACGTTCGTATTTATAATGCATAATAATTATTATTATTATTCTTGGTATTGTGTTGTGTAGGTGTATCATCAGCCCTACTCACTAGAAATTAAAGCACTTCGAAAAGAAAACAACAGACTATCACGACACAGGAGGGGGAGCCAAGTTGACAAGTTTTCTCAGCTTATCCACTTTTCCCACACAGACCTGTCAATTTGATTGCTAACACTTTTTTATGCACTCATGCATCCTGCAAACCTGCACAATCTTCATGACAATCCTTAACTTGCACTGCACACCTATGTTTTTTAAAGTATTCACAAGCTTAAATTACTTTTCATTCTTTATACGAGGGGTATATTGTGTCAAGTAAGGGAGTGGCTGTGAACACTTGGTAGAATAGTCTTTAACATATTGTTATTGTGACACCACAATCATGTCACGTTGACACAACCTTGATTGCAAATATGCAACACAGTACTCACGCAGGATTATAGCAGCACTAGGATTCTCCAAACTAGGATTCCCGCACTATGATTCTCCACACTAGAATTCCCGCACTATGATTACATCCTACACGTGTGAAATAAGCCTATTCATGTATCTTGGCAGTAGTCGTCCCGATCAATGATAAGATTTTTTCATTTTTTTTCTTTTTATTTTTCCCTCATTTCCCCATTTTTATTGCCTTCTATTTTTACCTGCTTGGCACCTGTGATAACACACAGTAACACAATGGAGGGCCAAAGCCCAGAAGCCAAACAAAGACATGCACTCATCTTATTCTGGTTAAGGCCTTCGTGTTATGCTAAGCTGAATGTGATGAAAATGGACAATATGATATTCGTTGACGTAGCTGTATACGGATTAAGATGGAATAATAATGATATTTACTTGTAACAAATTGATTTGATGGACTCACATCGATCTACATTGATCTACATTGATCTACAGTGATCTACAGCAGTCAAATATACCCCACGAACACGTCAATTATGGGGTTCCAAATTTGTGAGACATAACGGGGCCATTAGTACTGTTGTGGATAAATGTAGTATAAAAGAAAGAAGAAAAAATGGGAGCAATGATTGATTCTCACTGCAAACTTAGCTAGAGCTTATCTAACACACACAAGTTCATTCTTTCTTGCATGACCATAACGATTTCCCACTTATCCGCCTGCAACTTTGTTTGGATTCCCCCGCAAATATGCAAACTTTAAAAAGCAACCATTGCTTTGTTCGCTGAAAAGCATAAATCTCTGAGACACTTGGATCCCAAAACAAGACCCTGCATAGGGACCCACACAACTTTTGGGAGTCAGAAGGACTGCCAGAAGGGAATTTTATGGAACTTCATTTTCGAGTAACCACCATGTACAAAGGCCCAAAAAAATGAGTATCGTGACCTTCACAGTAATTCAAACATTCTTCTTCTAACGTGACTTAGCGTAACCGATAGCGTCACGTGTAGCCTTCATCTGGCTCCCCACTTCGCCCCTCTCTATGATTGGTGGAACCACAGATATTAATAAACTCTAAAAAGTGGGGAATGCACTAATGCCGATAGTGACTATAGACGACACGAAGATAGGTAGGTCTCTAATGGAATTAAGCAGCCATTCCTCTGTTGCTCTAGTGTGGTCAAACCTATTCTCTGGCAGCTTTTATGCACCGTTTGTTCATCCAAGACATTTCGGATATCGGTTAAAACTACCTGGTCTCATTTCCCAATCTTTGTTCCACTACAAAAAGCCTATTCTAACTATCTCTTTGTGGGTGTCTCAATGCATATGACCAGGACCAAACCTTACGCACTCAATCGTATTCATGACCTCGCTTACAATGTGAAACACACATGTCGAGTTATGTACGCCTTCAACCTCGGAAGAACTGGGGAGTTGCATTTTAGGTGGAAGTTGGAGTAGTTCAGATCCCGGGCCATATTATGATCAGGCCATTTCAAGATAGTCAAACTTTTTGGGCACCAGGCAATATGAGACAATTTTGAGCCCAGCCATCATATTGGACACACCTGAGTCCATCTCTATGTCTTGAGTTGAGACAGGTATAGTGAAAGTAAATCACTTAATCGCAATCAAATGCAAAAGCCGAGCAACCGGCGACAACTCCTTTTACTGCAGCAACAACAGGATACAGGATAGCCTGCAGTGGTATAGCTTGAGTGCGATTTTCCAGAACGGAATGAGGGTTGGTTAGTTCAACAGCAATATCTTGAAAGCCAAATTCCTTCTGAGAAATCTAGTGTTTTGTATACGTAGCAAAGATGAAGTGATGCAACCAAGACCTGCCGAAATGAGCATTCCACAATCTTCTCGAAAAGTCTTAGACCCAACACTCATGAAAAGATATCTTAATTAGAAAGGCATGCTATAAGTCATGATATACCACTTGGGAAACCCTGGCCAGCACTATGAGACTCAGAAAACAGAGTTCATTAGCTGGACTGTTATGGCGAGTTTTTTTCCGGGTCTTGACAAGACCACCTCTGACTGAAGTTGTTTATCAAGTTCGCCAAGGACAAGTTTACAGCAATGAAGTGCGAGAAAATTCACAGACCGTCTTGGGTAATCATTCAAGATCTTAAAACATGTCTGAGAAGTCAACATGAGGTCAGAAGAACTCCCCTTTTCTAATGAAGGCCAAAATCTAGTTCAAAGTCTTGACTCATGATTGGAGGTAGAATTCGGCTTTGTCTTCAAGGGGATTGTCCGCGTCACATATTCCTATTCCGTAAGCTCAATTGCTACAGCATGAAATCGTTGGATCTCGCTTCGCTTAAGATTACCTACTTCACACATCCCTCTATGTAGTGAGTCATTGAAGTCTCTTGACATAGCGAAAGTACGTCATCATTATAATCCAAGAGGTGTACATGTTTGAAGATCCTTCAAGCTGACCAAGACAAATGTCGGTCCAAGATTCGGCATCAAACAGGTGTAGGATTTGATTGTATGTTCCTGCAGAGGCTAGAGAACAATTCTTTTATCCAAGGGATGTCAAAAAAAGCAAAAGAAAAGTCAAATAGAAATGGGGGCAAGTCTGAGTTGTATAATTTAGTCTAGATAGTAAAATCAAACGGAATGAAAGTGATTGAGCTTGGCTGCCTGGACTGGTGTGATGAACCTGTTAGAAAAATGACGGAACAATCTAGTTCCGCATGAATTCAACCAAGATTTGAACAAAGCGACAATGCAAGACCGAAATGATCTTGAGAACTTGACAACTTGAAGAAGTTTTCAATGAGCATCAAACAATCCAACGTAACTGAAGGTGGAAAAAAGATGCAAAAAAGACTCCGCAACGGAGAATTGAACTCCGGTCCCCCGCGTGCTGGTGTAAACCTGACAGGCGGAAATTCTAGCCACTAAACTATTGCGGATATTTTGTTTAGGAAAAATGCAGAATTTATGGTTCAGAAAAATGGGCTGTGAGTTCCAGTTTTCCAGTAACAACACCAAATTAGACACAGTCTACTAGTAGACTTACTTCAATTACTTAGAATTATTTCATGATTATGTCATAGTCAATTGAATGTATGAGAAAAAGAAAGATTAACAATCCCTGAACACCCTGGTGAGATTTAAGTAGTGGTAAAACATATTATTCACCAACAAAGAGCTGAATGATTTTCTGGATTAATTCTATTTTTTTGTCCAAAGCGCTCCAGGTTAAGCATTGTTTGCCAGTTGAGTATCACTATGACAAGTGGTACAGCAAAATGCAGTATTGTAAAGATCAGATTCTTTTTAGCTGAACTGGAAAAACAGCAATAAACACCTCATTTAACATCCTATGACCTCATTGAGTAAACAAGAGTATAATTGAACTTTTTCCCCGACATGACGAAATTCATAAAATTTTATAGGCGCAATCAAGTCCAGGAAGATCAAGACAAATTTCTATCCGTGAGTTCCGTTTCTGTAGAGTGTGGTGAGAAACACTACTAGTGACACTTTACTGGCAAGTAAATATGGCAAATACTTGAAAGCCGTGACATCCGGGTTTGGCATACAATTACAGACGCAGGCAATTCTTTTGATTTTCAGGAGCTATAATTAGTATTGAATGATTGAAGGACTCCTCCAAAGCTCAGCAATCAGGAAAAATCTAATTTTCGGATCGACTTATCACTTTCTGAATCTTACACCTGTTAAACGCCATGTCCTGTTTGAATTTAAATTCAGCAGTAAACGCGGCTTCTTTGTTGAGAAAGTTTGAGTTTTGGGCCACTAAGAGACTTGTTGGGTGAGTTGGGAAGCCACGTTTCATGCAAGATAGTGTGCAGCACTTATTGTTCATACTGACTAAACTGGTATTTATTTCATTTAGGCCAGCATTTGAGGAATTTGTGAGCACCCATTTTTGTCATGTCCAACTGTTCTTTCTGTGCTGTGTTACCAACAGAAAACCGTAATTTCCCAACGAAAGTGCAGTCCAAAGTCGCATACCAACAATTCAAACAAAGGAATATTTATTTGCTCTTGATCGTCAAATTTAAATCCCGCTATGGCCATTTATTACTCCTCAATGGCGCCTGCATAATCTTGCATATTATTGCATTCAACACTAATAGATCCATGGGGAAGCGGGAAGAAAGACCAAGAGTGGGTCGCATTGAGTATCGAGCAGCCTGATAATTTTAGAAACAAAATAATTATCAAAAGTAAATTGGGGAGTCGCCCGTGGCTAAGAAAATGCTGGAGACTCTCCTCTCAGTGACGTCATGTCAACTTTAATGAACAGCAACAACTGCTACAACGACAGCAATAGAAATGTGTTCACACAAATAGAAGATTAAGATTATGATTTTGTGAAAACGATTGCACTCTATGTAAATGTCACTTTGTCAAATCAATGGAAATTTAAGAATCTACAGTTTCTTATTATGAACTTCTAAACTAAGTTTGGTAGGTTCCACTCTTGAACAGTACAGTCCAAATCAGAAATATGATCTTCCAAAGGGGAATTCTGTACGACCCAAAAATGTAACTGTCGTCCAATTCTACTAGCTCAATTGTATGATATTTACAATACAGGAATTCTACTACCAGACATTATTCAATTTGATCCCAAGGATCCGACAACCGACTACAAAAGAATAAAATACAAAGTTAGGAGTCAATTGTGACTACAGAATTACAATATCTGATCGTGCCTGTTTCATTTTGTTTCCCATTTAGGATGAGCTTTTGTTATTTCGTCAATATTCTTCTTTCTCAATTAAACTCTATGTGGAAATGCATGGCGGGGTATATGCATAAAGTATACTTGACACTTGTCACCATCACACCTGTCAACAACGCATGCTGCTTGTGCTTCTGTTTGTGTACCTGGTCGGGGGTCTGACGTTTGTGCCTCTTGTGGTGTTTGTTTTGTGGCGGCTGGGTAAATCCGACAATCCGGACCCCGATGACACCGACACCAACGCCTCTGTGGCTCAGAACGAATCGGAGCCATTGATCCCCACCAACGTAACGGAGAAACCGCTGTTCACCGGCTGGGTCACCGTCACCAAAGAGTACTTTGAGTATCCCTCTGGCGATATTCCTGACAAGAAGGACAATCCCAATGCGTATACTTCACTGTACAAATTGGCAAATGACACAACACCAAATGAAGGCGACACCGGTACAGTGACACAAACACCAACCCAAAAACCCAAACCAGTAAAATCTCGATATTTTGCTGAACTCAAGCTTGGTAATTTGTTTTTGTACAAATCCGAGGAACGAGATCTACAACTTGCAATTGTTTTGAACGATTATAGAACACAACTGTATC
This sequence comes from Yarrowia phangngaensis, assembly GCA_900519005.1. Lineage (NCBI taxonomy): Eukaryota > Fungi > Ascomycota > Dipodascomycetes > Dipodascales > Yarrowia > Yarrowia phangngaensis. Next base: position 408,490 of record ULGR01000008.1, read on the forward strand.
CTGAATTGCCGGACGCAAACCTTTTGGCGAAACGGGTGGCGATTCGTCTAACTCATGTCCACAAAGAAGATGTCCATTATTATATTTTCCTGGAGAATTGTTCACTCAAAGAGGATTTATATTTTCGAATTATTGAGCTGACGTGTCAGAATTCACCTAAAGGAACTCCCCTGATGTTTGATCATCATGATATGATCAATATCATTCAAAAGTTGCATTCGTCCGATGAAAATCTTCACACAGCTTGGTTCAACGCTATTACTGCCCGAATGTTCATGTCTGCGTATCAAACCGAAACCCTGCGGGGATATTTCAGAAATAAGATTGTCCAAAAGCTTGCCAGAGTCAAAAGGCCGGCATTTTTGAGCGAAATCCAGGTCTCCAGTATCCATGTAGGCAATTCCGTGCCATTTCTGACCAACCCGAAATTGCGAGAATTGAAACCTGATGGTACCTTGGTGGTGGCAGCTCATCTTTCGTATACTGGAGGATACACTATTGAAATTACTACCAAGGCTACTTTCAATTTTGGTCAGAAATTGATTAACATCAAACCACGGCCCATGACTTTGGTGTTGAGACTAACGTTGAGCAGTATGGAAGGAATAGTTGTGTTCCAGGTCAAACCTCCCCCTTCGACTCGAATCTGGTGGGGGTTCGAATCCATGCCCGAAATGAATCTCAAGGTAGAGCCTGTAGTTTCGTCGCGGCAAATAACGTATTCTATGGTCACCAACGTGATTGAATCTAAGATTCGTGAACTTGTCAAGGAAAGTATCGTCTTGCCGTTCACGGAAGACGTCAACTTTTTCCCCTCCCAAAAAGGAAACCCTTTCCGTGGAGGATTGTGGAAGGAACACGACGATGACGAGGAAGGACAAGAAGAGAACGAGGTAGTGGTTGACGATGATGTGTCGGTTATGTCTTCAGAGTCTGAGCCCACAACAATGCGACACCGTACTTTCCGAAACGCTAAAACTGAGGAGGATTTTACTCCTCCTTCTCCTCCTCCTTCTGTGATGAATCTGGCATCAGCTGCTGCATCCACTTCTGCTCTAAATAATCCAGCCACACAAACTGATGCCACTCCTAAATCCTCAAACTTCATGGGTGCTGTGAAGAAATGGGGTGCTTGGTACAATGAGAAAAAGGCTGAGGCTGCCAAGAAATCCAAACCCGCGGGTGGCTTTGCCTCTTTTAATCGGGCTGTAACTCCTGCAACCTCTCCAAGCCTTACTGCTGACGCGACAGTCTCGTTGTCGTCATCTTCTGCAGCTGCGATTACCCATCGTAAACCTGTAGCCGAAAAACACGCCCCTCAGCCTCATCACTTTCCTCCTGAAATGATTGACCTGATTAACCAGGAAGAACGTAAAAGAAAACTGTCGAACCCTGATCAACCTATTGGAATGGAATTGCCCTCAACTTCTCCCCCTGGTCTTCCTCCAAGATCAAATACTGCTTCGTTTGACACAGACAAGAGTCAGTTTGTGAAACGGAAGCCAGTACGGTCTCAGACGAGTGTTCCCAATTTGAGGTCGGTTCAATCCAACAACTCTCTCCAAGCTTCACGAGATGGAGTAGAGGCACAGGAAGTTGTACGTGAACCTACAGTAGCCCCTCCAGTCCCTCCTAGAAGCCCTCAAGCTGGGATTCCTTCCAAGTCGGGTATTTCTGGAGTTCCTCCCATTGCGATCAAGTCCGACCGTGAGCTATCAGTGGTATCTTTTCCCGTGGAGAATGGCTCGCCTCCAAAGCAAGGACTGGTGTTCGCTTCTTCTCATAAAGCCTCCCCTCTTTCGGCTGTACAAACTCCACCCTCATCAAATTCTCCAGTGGTTAGGGTGCCCCGGAAGCCTGTGGGGCTTGGAGGCCCGGTTGTTGCACAAAGTCAACAAGTCAAGCAAGGTGGACAAGCTAAGTCTGTTGAAGAACCACCAGTTGAAGGAAGTCAGCAGTTTGAAGAAAAAGATGGACCTGTTGACAGCCCAGGCGGACAAACAGGACAAGCTGAAGAAGTGAGACAAGGTAAAGTTGGAGTGACGTTGCGTAATGGATTCAGCGAGGAGGACGACGACGAGTCAATGGAGAATTCCAACGATGCTGAGAAAGACGAAACGCACGCCGGGAAAGATGAAAAGCACGCCGAGAGAGACGAAACATTTCTCATTGAACTGTGACAAGCCATTGGCTATAAAAATTGTCAAACAGTCACATCTGCATTATATAAGTTATTCATGATTTACGATATGAGCTGATTAGTGAGCTATAGAGGTATTTATGTAGAAACAATAACCGCGACAAGTCCTTTTTCTGCTCTATTATGATCGGTCATGGATGTATCTTTACGCAGCCTCAACAGAGATGACTATAGTTACTACCCAAAAGATCTCAGGATGAATATCAGCCCAAAGAGTCTCATGTCAATGCGGTGACGGAACCTATGGTATCGAAACTAAGTAGTCGACATATGCTATTCTTGTAACTATTACTAAAAGGGTTACAATATACAGCCAGCATAGTAATAATGCCATTCTAATCTTTCTACCCCCCCCTTTAGATTATGTTGATGAATGATGCACTTGCATGGGTTAAAATACACTCCATGGTATAGAAAACATGATTCTTATAAACATGACTCCTCCAATTGCATGGGTTGGACAGGTTTGGTCCTCATCGCTGACGGTTTGATTGGATCTCCCGCGCATTCCATCCAGAGAAGCAGACACCCTGAGCAGCCCAATTGGTGGATCACGATGACACAAAAGAGTATCTCAACTTTCCTTTTGCATTGGCTGTGCCATAAGTACCTCAATTTAGACAAGTGACTCTAAGAACCACATCAGTGAGTTAACTCCAACCAACTGATGACCTACCTGACATGACATCTACAAGGAATATTGGATTGATTGACGACATCTGAAAAATTTTAGCCATACTACATAGAAAGATTAAATAAGCCTACTAATCATTTGTTAACTGTAAGATTGGACCTGTCACATGATGTTTTCTACAGGTAAAAACGAGTTGACCACGTGTAGCCAAGTGACTAAGATTATTGTTGAAATACCGTACATGTCGGAGCGTGCAAAATGAAACATACACTCTCAGATAATTCAAGAATGGAACAATCAACTATTCTCCAGTGACATCGTACTACTGGTTCATTCATGTTTTCACCACTTATAAAATCCATCATACCCTTTGACTAGCGTCTGCATGCATTATTTCTACTCTTACTGAAATTGCTTGATTGGATCATGGTGTTTTCAGGTAGAACACGATATCTCCTCTCATCGCTACTTGTCTACTGCTTCTCTGTATTCTCGATATTGGAATTACTCTCGTTATATCAGCTATAGAAACGCCTGAAGGCGGCAGTGGTAAACCACATATACTGGGATCCATCTAGAAACCGTGCTTCTTAATAATATTCTTGTCAATCTGCAGCTTGGCAGTGAGGAAGTCAACAATCTTGTCTCGCTGGTCGCCCTGGAGCTGAATGATTTCTCCGTGTTCTTCGTCCTTGCCAATGTTTCCGTTGCAAGCAAAATCCTTCTTTAGAACCTTGAGGATTCGTTTGAGATCATATTCTTCGGGCAGGCCCTGGACTGTGGTCAGAGTCTTTCGTCCGTTTCGCTGTTGGATACGGATATGAATCGAGTTGGTAGGCTGAGTATCGTCGTCACCAGTGTCGGCGAAGGGATCTGTGTTAGAAGAGGAAGGAGGAGCTTTTGCTGCACAATAGATAAAGATCAGATGCAAACAAGAATCACAAAAGAAACACAAACAGACACACACTAAACGTGGGGTGTAGCACAAACACAGAAAATCTGATCTTGCGCATCATATATATGCAAAATAACGGATGAGTATCACATGTGTGTTTGTGCACATTCGCGCCTTTGTGTCTGTAAACATTTGTATTTTCGTGTTTCGTATTTTAGTGCTTCTGTGTTGTTGCACTTTCTGCTTGTGCGTTTGGGTGACCTTGATGCTTATCACGTTCTCGATCCACAATATCACTCACCAAAGGTCTTGAGGTTTTCGATAGAAGCAGACATAAACTGTTATTGGCGCGATCTAGAGATCAGAGTCCAGATGGTCAAGTGGAGGTGTAGGTTGATGTACTGTTGTGCAGTGAGGAAGAAAAAGTTGTGGCGATTTAAATACTGTGTTGCTAACAGAGGTGGGCCCTAACCCTAATTTAAGGTTCCAAGGGATGAGGGGGAGAAAGGGAGGCCGTGGTTAAACGATATTGTAAAACGGTAGAAACAGATTTGTTGCTTTAATGTAGTGTCTAATTTCTCTGTAATATTTCCATCTTTTTTGTCTTTGTCTTCCTAATTTATTCGATTTTTTAGGAATTTTTAATGCCCAATTTCCTACAAACCTTATTCCATTTAAAGTTAACTTTTCAACCTCTTCTGGACCAATAACACAAGAGATATCTAATCTACACAAGTTAGAGACTTCTTCTTGACCCCTCGATTTAAATATTGATTAGTCCTTTGTTTCGTACCATTTGTGACAGATCAAATCTCATATTTTTAAGTTGTATGTCTCACTATCTTTTCCATTTAGGTTTATGCACCTTCTCCTTTGAGATGACGTAACCAAAAATATAATACTTCTTGCCTTCAAAGAGATGGCCTACTGACTGGTCATGATTGCGTTTGATAGCAGTGGGATTTGTGAAATATGCATCTAAAATTAACTCAATAGGCAGTGATAGTAATTCAAGGTGGCGGGCGAGCCTGACTTGGTAAATAATAGCATTAGATCATTGACTGACATAACAATGTGGCCAACGGTTCTACCAAAAGGGGTTCTTTTCTTTAGAATCCATTTAAAAAAGCTAGTAACGCAATTAGAGCATGCCAGAGATATGGTTGTCTAAGAATCGCCAGCTAAGTGCTCATTCACAATACTATGACATGGTGCGAAAACCGCTAGATCACTCCTAACAGTAAGGCTAAGATTAGGAGATCATAATACGAGAGTTAAAAAGGTAATAGTCTTTGAATGTGAATTAGAGAGAAGGGTAATGCAGTTAAGAAGAATCAAGTGTCGCTGCTCTGAGTGCTTCATCTAACTTCACCTCTATAGCCATATTGAATCTAGAGTTTGGGACTCAAGACTTCCTTGGAGCACAGTTGATGTCTTTTATATCTGGTGTTTTTGTGATTTGCAGTTCGTTTTTGAACGATAGATTTAAGTGGTACGTAGACGTACTCTTACAGTCTCTATCTCATCCTGGTGATAACAGGATAAAATGCTTATAGACTGCAAACTGGTTAAGCTGCGGCATTGTCCACGTAGAGAAGTACAACCCAGACGTCAGTGGAGATTTCAGGTACGCTTTCTTCTTGTACTTTACGAACAACCTACCCTCTTCCTGTCAGATGAGAATTCTGCTCGCATTTGACATCAGTTTTGGTAAAAATAACCTCCAGAGAATGCCTCTGTCACAGCCGAAGAGATTGGTAGGAAGCTCCACTGAAAAACGCTAGCGTTCTTGGTTACATGTAGTAGAACTACTAAGATGGAAGCAATACATCCTAGAAGACCTTCATTTTGTGTCAAAGTCATAAGCTTTGAGAGTATGCTCTGTTCTACCCTAGCTAGCTCGTTTGCAATCATAACCTCCACCAGGCTAGATTAATAGGGAACCTCGACTTGATTGGCAAATAGTATAAGGTGTGACTTTATTTAGCTCTTCGGCCCCATCTTTTGCGAACGAATTATTTGCAGATAGGCTTTGATTGTGACTGCCCTTTGGCAACAATTGATCGTGATCTCTTTCGAGTAATCCTTTATAGTTAATATGTTCACCAGTGGATGAGATAATAATATTCTAGTTGATGAGCTCAAGTTGTAGCAATAGGGCTTCCCTACCTCATATCTCAGACATGTATTCAATAGACTCTTCAGCCTTTCCCCTTACCTTCAGAAACTAAGCGCATGACCAAATCGCTGGATACTGTGCGTCACTTAACCAAAAGCTGATTATTATACACTATTAACACACCATATTTTTTCAGGATATTATCAAATATTTTCGCAACTGCAACCAATGTTTCACTTTAGTCGACTAGTCTAACTTCCATGCATAGACGCGACCTAGCCGAGAAACTGGTTTTTAGCAGGTAATGGATAATAAACTCGTAGAGACACGTTTTGTGACAGGAGGTTTGGACAATCATTTCTCGCGTTTCCGTTACCCCGGCAACCAAATGTATACAAACCTTAACACAATGGAAACCTTATCTCCCACCTTCATCACTGACCCCTGGTAACTTGTCACCTTGGTAACACCACCATGGAACATTTTACGGGATCTGACGGGTCATTTTTATTCCCGGACTCGCTTTTCCCCGCCATTCAAGTGTCATACCCTGCACTTCCATGTTCTCCGTTGGAAAAAATTTCCCAATTAAGAAATGTATATGAGACCAAGATCTTGGGTGGAAATACGGGTTCTCAGAAACTGAGTCAATTCTTCAGATGGGCACGGGATGTTCTTGATTTGCATGAACTACATCATGGGTTTTCCGACTCGGAAATCGAGTTTGCCAAACAGGTTATTCGCCATACTGCATTCTCAGAGACAACAGAGGGAAGTAAAAGCAGGTACCAAGGGGCCGCTTTTTATATTCTGGGGTTATTGGAATTTTTCACCAACGGCGGGAAAGTCGATGGGCTGGATCATTTCAAAATGGCTGCGTCGTTGGGGTTCCCAAGAGCATACTACCGTTTGGCAATAGAGTTTGAAGCCTGTGGCAATATCTCGGCATGGAAAGAGTGTATTGACCGTGGAGTTTTGCAAGGAGATTCTGCTTGTTGTTTTCGGTTAGCCATGGCATTTTTTCAGGGTCAATTGGGTTTCCCAAAGGACCCCAAGAAGGGTTATGAATTATTGGTGAAAGCAGCACAAGTTTCAGATCCAGATTCACCACAACCAAGTTATGTTCTTGGATTGTTACTTCTTGGGGAGCTACCATCAATTCGTATAGACGGATTTGTGAAATTATCATCTGAGACAACACAATTAGCTTTCAAAGCTCTGGAAAGAGCAGCATGGTTGGGATTTGCTCCGGCACAAATCAGGATGGGTAAAGCATGGCAAGGGGGTGGAAAGGGGTTCGATTCGGCTATTGCATTGCGTTACTTTCACCATGCCAGTCGCCATTACCTTTATCAATGCTGGAGACAGAAAGATATTAGCCAAACCTCAGGGGAGGCGGAGCTGGAAGTTTCAAAATGGTTTTTATCGGGATGTGACATTTATTTGGAAGCGAACGAACCGTGGGCTTTTCGATTCGGACATGTAGCTGCGTTAGCTGGCAATGCTACTGCCAAGTTTGCTCTGGGATACTTTTATGAGGTGGGCATCAGTGTGAAGAGGAATGCCGCGGAGGCCAAGTATTGGTACGAGGAGGCTTTGAAAATGGGTTTCGTTGAGGCTGGAGCGCGGCTGGAGGGAATGAAGCAGGGTGGGGAGGAGGTACAGAGGAGTCATGTGGAGAGGTTGAGTTTGAGAAGGAGTAGTACCAGGAGATTGAGGGAGGAGTTTAAGGAGAGAATGAGGAGGGCAAGAGGCTCTCGTATGTCAACCGACCGGCGTGAGTTTGGCGAGTGTAACGCGGTTGCTGAACAGAGCGAACAAACTGAGCTCAATGGACAGAGTGAGTCTGGTGAACGTGAGCTCGAATTTGGCGAACACGGGTACAACGATGGAAAGGAGGTGACTCTTGAGGTCGCCGAGGAACAAGAACAAGTAGGGGGACAGAACTTAGGAGGAGGGGAAAAGACGCGGGAGGGTCTTGACTCAACACAACTGGATATGTCTGTTAAGACTATCGAGCAGGACCAAGACTTGGAGTCTGAGCAAGGATATTCGGAACTTGACCAACCTAAGGCTGCTGTTGAGCTTGAAACGCTAGACAAGTTAGAGGCCAGAGACGAGAATATTGAGCCGGCAAGATCTCTTGAACCTGGTTTGGCTGAGCAGAAATTAGAGCAGGAGAGATTAGAGCAGGAGAGATTAGAGCAGGAGAGATTAGAGCAGGAGAGATTAAAGCAGGAGAGATTAGAGCAGGAGAGATTAAAGCAGGAGAGATTAGAGCAGGAGAGATTAGAGCAGGAGAGACTAGAGCGAGAACGGCTGGAGAAAGAGAGACTAGAGCAGGAGAGACTAGAGCAGGAGAGACTCGAACTTCAGAGACTCGAGCAAGAGCGGCTGGAGCAAGAGAGACTCGAACAGCAAAAACTTGAGCAACAAAAACTCGAACAGACTCGAATACAGCAATTGGAAGCAGACAGGCTGAAGGCGGAACAACAGAGACTTATGGCTCTGGAAGATGAACGTCTTAAACTGGAACAGGAACAAAACAGACTTGAGAAACTCATGTTGGATGAGGATCTGGATAATGAGCCAGTTCCATCTCCACAGGCTCAGGTAACCAATTCGGAAACGCCCAACCAAATTCTTGAAAAGGAGATTCTTGAAAAACTTGCAATGGGAGTTGACGAACGTCGAACTAGTTCATCTGGGTCCCCTCATCGCCGATCGCGCAAATCAGCTCCGCCGTTACCTCTTAGCCAAGAATGGGACCGACCCAGATTACGTCAGAGAACCCCGTCCGAGTACCACGCTCCTTCGGAGTTCCAAGCCACTCCTACGTCTCCGATTTTCGATTCCAGACCAACCACTGCTATGTCATCTGTCAGTTCGACTTCCAGGGATAGTTCAGTTTCCAGGCCAACCTCCAGACCACCAAGTTCGCGGCCCAACTCGAGACCCACCACGCCTCGAAAACCTGTGGCTTCGCAGCAGCCTGGCTCGGTTGGATCCGCCGAAAGAGGACGTCCTTTGCGGTCTAAAACTTCGATGGACTTGAAAACAGACTCGTTTCCTGATTTGTCTCCGACCGCTGGTTCTCCAGTGCCGCGAGTGCCTCGAAAAGATTCTTTCAACCAAACAACTTACTTTGATAGATCTATTTCTCCAACTAAGAGAAATTCACCGAGCCCGTCGAAATCGCCGTCTAACCGGGTGAGCAGTCTCTCTGCTGTGGAGATCTCCTCCAAGTTGAAGAAACTAGCTGGGCGGTTCAAAGATAACAAAGAGTCTCAGACTTTTGACCCGGCTATTCCGGCTCAAGTTAAACCGAAAACGTCTTCTTCCACTCTGGTTTCTCGGCCGTCTTCTAGTGAGCTAAGGTCTCAAACCCCAAGTCCATCTCCACTGGCTTCTGGCGACGTGCGAACTGACTCCCTCGATTCGCACACCTCCCTGGAATCCCGTGAATCTCGACTATCGCTAACATCCAGATCCTCCACCATGATGACGTCGTTGTCGGCGTCCACTGTACCAAGAGCCAGCTCGCCGCTTAAAAACCCGCTGTCTGCTGAAGACCTGCAGCATGTGCCTGTTTCCAGAGCCCCGGTCCCCAGAAAAGGCCCCCGGACGTTTGAAGAGATGGGAGTCAAGGCGGTCACTAAGGAGTCCGATGAGTGCGTAATATGTTAATACTAACTAATTGATTTTATCCCGAGAATGGTGGATAATGGGTAGCGGATGTATGAGTGGCATGGGAATGTAGACCAACTGTAGTTTACAACGATCCTAAAGCTTCTGGCACGTAAATTGGAGTGGTTGATAAAGATGACTGTATCACGTAGAACGTATCCGGATCACGTATTGTATTACGTATCATGTATCAGATAGGTTGAACAGTCTATACATCTTTGTGATGGTTTTTGAAATATCGAGAATCTGACAAATCAACCGACACATCGCCTGTAAGGGTTCCGTACCTAAGCTATCTATGTATACATCTAAGCTACAGCTGGTAAAACAATAATACAATAGTCTATATTTTTCCTGGCACGAGTTTCCCTAAATGTTCGCTGCACTTTAATAAATTTGCTGCACGCTCGAGCAACGTGCACTTCTCTACCACTCAACCATCTTCCTCTGCTCGCCGTTATCCTCTTCATACTCCACCTCAACTCTGGGACCCTTTCGTTTCTTGGTCTTGGGTTTCTGTTTCTTCTCGTTGGCCTTTCGTTTCTTGGGTTTTTCGTCTTCCGAGTCAGAATCGGACTCAGAGTCAGAGTCATCGTCAGACAGATCACCCTCCTCGTCTGAGCTTCCTCCAAGCCACTTCTCGAGATCCTCCAACTCCACAAGATCGTCATCATCCTCCTCATCCTCAACATACTCCACATGACCTTCCTCCTCGTCCTCTTCCTCCTCTTCCTCCTCGTCTTCTTCTTCCTCCTCCTTGTTGCCCTCAACTCCCTCGAGAACCTTCTTCCACACCTTCTCGTCCACGTTCAATGGGTTCTCTCCGTAAGCACCGCTCTTGAGACGGTCCAGAAGCTCCTTCTCAATTGCACGCTCCACCTTGGCTGCTGCAAGAGCCTTTCTTTCTCGTGTAGCCTCTCGTCTCTTCACCTTGGGTGCTACTCCTACATAATGAGTGTCTTCGTCCTTGAGAGCAATACGTCGCTCGGCCACAGCCACTTGAGTGAGACGAGTAAGACGAAGCTTGCATTTATCGATCAGGAACTCGTTCCAGTAGATCAATTGCTCGTCAATCTGCTCCAATGCCCGTTTATAGTTTTTCGAAAGTCGAATTCGCTCCCACCACTTGTTGGGGGTGTGTTGACGCTCGGCCGTTTTCATGTACAAGTAGAGACGGCCGTTAACTCGGCGCACAGTGGCGTATTTCGCGTTAGCAAGCGGGCATGATTTTCTGTCGCAGAGACCAGAAACGTTATACTCGTTCTTGCAAAAGTCTTGGCCTTTGCCGGTTTTTAGTTTGAATGAACAGAACTGGTCGTTGAGAATTTCCCAGATGAGCTGTGTTAGTAAACGAATAGCATTGCGCATTAAAGATGCTAAAAATGATGAGCTTTTGGGTCCTATAGTGAACTCCGATCATCCAGAGACATTACATCCGGTCAAAGATGGAGTGTGCAAGTTGGTGAAATCGGCTCTGACATTGAGAGCGAGGAGTGAGAAACTCGAGCATTGAAGGTGAGGAGTACTGGGCCAACACTGATTGGAATCGTGACATAAAGACTTCAATACTTTCCTGCATGATAACTTGCATCTAGTATCATACCATTTGCATGGGACCTCGCACACAGCGGCTCTGGGCTTTGCGATAAAAACGCAGCCAGCCTCATCCAGGTTGGCTTGAGCTAAGATCCAAGATCCAAGAGCTAAGGGCTTTCTCAAATCTGGTGCAAGAGTGGGCTCTCTGAAACTGAATCCACAGACCATTCAGTGATCTAAACAACAGGTTCTAACCACCTCTAGCTCAAGCTGGCGTACGGTTGCCTCATAGCTACCCCATGACTTCCATATTTATCGCTCAGAACCGCATAAGCCTGCCAACCGATAACTAAAGTATGTCACACACAATCATACTGCTATAGTCCTTCAGCCACAGTCTCGTAGAGTAACAGTCAAATGGCAGTTTAGACAACACAGTCACACAAAACCATCCGACGCTATCTAAAAAACCTTGCTTTCACCCTGCTTTCACCCTCATTTCACCCTTCCTGTCATCCTCCCTGTCATCTTCTTGATCATCCTTCAGGTACTCCACGCTCAGTTCACTTTCTCACCATCACCCTCACATAATACCACAAGGTTACACTTATCACACTCAGTATGTAACCGTTACAATATTTTCGCAACTCTTGCATCCACCTTCTCCAATTTCATACTCACATCGTCACTTGCCGACATTTTGTGTTATGCTGAAAATGAAAATTACAGTTTTTGGCATTTCAGATTTTTTTTAGCCTTGCAGGATTTGGCAAACTTTATTTGCGAACTCCAACTGGAGCACCTGATATGCCATGGGGAAATTGGGTTACAATTTATTTGAGATTTCGCGGGCGAAGCTGGTTCTATCGTGACACGGGTTCTGTTTTCGGTGTTTGGTAGACTTTATTTCTTCTCAACCAATTGTATTAGATGTATTATTCTCTGGTCTGTGATTGGTGGGCTTGTGGTGGTGAAAGACAAACAATTAAAAAAAATTAGAAAATACATTAAAAATAAAAATACATAGAAAAATGAAAAACCAACAATTTCGCTGTTTTTTCAGCCCTTCTGAGTGAATATTGTAATCATGATGGTTTCCTATGTTGAAGTTGTGGACTAGAAAACCAGTGACATTTACTACTGCTTATTATCGGGCTTTGAACAGCAAGTCGTAGTTTTCAGACCTTTATGGCGGTCGAACAAAAGCCAAACATGACATATAACTAAGGATTAGGGATCTGATTTGCGTTGTTACTAGCAAATTGGTGACAATAATAAATTTCAACTAAGTTGCTTACTAACCTAACGGTGACATTTGTGTAACTCTAGTTCGATTTCGATTGTCAAATAAAGTTTTGACACTTGTAAATCGGTGACGATGTTAAGATTGAGGGTGTGTTGTAAACACACCCTCAATCTTAACTCTTGACGTCTTAAGCCTGTCTGGCAAGCTCAAGCTCTTTTCGCAATAGTTTTGTCTTGAAATTGTGGAGGCATAACCCACCAATTGCATTACATCTCCACAACTTGCAAGAATACACAACGCTCACGAAACATTGGGGTCAAAGTGGAAATTTAGATGATTCTCAGTATTTAATAAAGGTTAAATCCAATCCGAGTTTGGGCATTAAACCTCGAGGTTTTTCAACTTCTTCGTAAACAATAAAATATCTGTCGTCTAGCATTTTTCGTCAAACAGTCCTCTGTTTTATGGTGTACTCAGGATAACATTCTGATTTTATTGTGAATATGATTGCCTCTTTTCTCAGGGTTTACAAGGAATGCTTATGTGCAATTTATACTGAAAGAGTGTTAAAGACGTCAAACCTTTACGCAACTAGAACACGTGTTGAGAAGCGTGCATACAGTTACTTGTGAATTGCCAACTTATACATTTGTAATTTGTCTCAAATCAGGAACAGGCTCTAATTCACCATCTAGAAACGAAGATTAAATATATTAAACTGTTATACACTACCCACCATCTCCTCGATCACCTTCTTTTTATCGTACAAATGCTTGACGTTACCGACCCACTTCACCAACCATTTTCCTTTGGCCACCTCTTTTCCAAACGTATATGGACTGAATAAGTCCCGGGTAAGTTTCTTGTCTCCGTTTAACAACAAAGGCATGCTGATATTAGCGTAAGGAGAAGGCGGGATTCCCCAATCGGCCATGTATCTTCCTATTACGACATCATAGGTGTGGTTATGTTTCTGGACGATATAATCGACCGCATATTCCCACAATCGTTCGTTTCTGATTTCCGACGTCCAAAGAACGTTTCTTGCTGGTATTAAAACAAGTTCTTCTATCACTTGAGTTGTAGCACGTTCCGATTGACTGGAGCTGTGGAAACGAGAGTATTTCATGCCTTGATAATCTTGCATGAGGATTTTCGTAGTCCGGCAATAATCCCTAATTATTTCTCTTGGGGAATATTCCATCTCCTTATAGAACGGAGCCGCAGCTGAAGAATCTGGACCATGATACTGGACGCATCTAACTTTTGCTTGGAGACTGTTTGGAACTTTATGAAGCCATACAATAGTCTTTCTAGTTAACTCTCGGAGCGATGTTTCTTTTACTGAGAAAATCGCCATGGAATTGTAATCCAGAATCGTCAATAGCCATTTATACCCTGATATAGACATCGGAAAAGGGCCTGTGATATCAACTAGAATGGTGTCAAGAGGTTTGAATGCTCGGAACGATGTCGGAGTGTAGAAAGATGAAAATGGAGTAGTGAATGGAGTTTTATGATACGGACTAGGGATGTTGTTAGACTCCCTGTTAAGTCTAGAATATCGAATTCCATTGCCATTAAAGAAATCGCAGAAATTGATATCACTAGCTAGATGAACGGTATCTTCTTTGATAGGAATTTGCACGCAATTATTTTCAGGGTGTAAGATATTTGCCTTTACTGAAAAATCTTTGTTCTCAATTAACAAAGAACTCTCCGATTTAAGGTTTGTGTCAAAATTTCCCAAAATGTTGTATTCTGTGGGTTCCGAAAAATAAGCTTCCAGACTTGATCCATCAGCAAAAAACACTTTTCCTTTGAGAACTCCATCTTCTTCATAAATATCATTCAGCATATCTCTAGAATGAACTCGGTTAGCCTTTTCGTCTTTATCAAGAACCCACTTGCTCATTCTATCCAATGTAACATCTCCGTAAGTCCTTAAAGTCGTGTAAAATCGAGATTCGTAGTCTTTTGTGCCTTTCAAAATATCGCTATCCCTTGGCGGAATTTTATCTACAATTTGACGAACTTTGGCACTCAAACTTCGACAACTGTTGGCCCAGGAAGAAAACGAATGGATAATTGCATCTCCAAGCTCTTTAGGATCTTTCTTTTGTCGTGACTTCTCCAGAAGTCGGCAAATGTCAAAATTAGCTGCGGAAGCATCTTTTCCAGCATTCACCATCTTTGTGGAAAGCCTGAGAGTATCCTGAATGCGTAAAACTTGCTGATACTTATCCAAAAGTCGATTTAAAGGGGAAGACAGCCCATCGGAAAAAACCACTTGCTTTATAGCTTCAACCATAGTATAAAACTGATGGTTTCGAACCCATGCAGCTCCAAGTTTTTCAGAACTATATCTGAACTTGTAGGCGACATTGTCACATGCCACGTCCACATATTTGTCTCTTAGAGGCGCGAAGTTGACAACTGACTGTTTGGCGCGATACTGAGGCATTATTTTCAAAAGTTCAATGTCTTCATCTCGAACATCTCCTCGATATAAATCCATACTTGTGGCCCAAATCATGATTTGATCACTTCTCATGAACCTAATACATCTCGTTTGCATGCACACTCGCAAATATAATCCTGACAAGCATTGGGGCTCTCCTCCAGACATGCTTAAAACCACTAATTCTTTGTTTTTGGTGTAAATGTCGTTAAGTTTCTTTTCAATTGCCGGGTCTAGGCCAGTTTCTGACGCCAAAATCGCCTTTCGAATCTTTGCATGCTCACCATACGTCAATGTCGGGAAATCGTCCTTACAGAATGTCTCACGTTTCAATTTGGGGAAAGTCAATAGATGAGAGACTTCCGCCTTGGGCTTAAACTCATCCTGAGGAGAAGCATCAGCCACAAACTCGGCCTCATAGTCCAATTGAAGGCCCTCATTTCTGTGTTTTAACTGATGCGGCGAAAGTCTGATAGGAGGAAGAGGTTTAGGGTTCGCAGGATGATATTGCAATCCGGAGTTGGTCACCTCCCCGCCTTTCCCACCGCTCTTTGGTTTGTGCTTTTTTTTCGACATAGTGTGGAGTGAAAGAGTGCATGAACTTTATCTGAGCTTACCTGAGGCATGTATGTGGATGTGCTTAGTAATCACGGAGAGGAAGCGAAAAGGAAAAAGGGAGGGTAAACGAATGTGTGAGGAATTGAAGGCAATTAGAAGGCGTGAGTTTTGATTAATTATTTTGTTGTAGTGCGGTTGTGTGGTGTTGAAAAGTGTAGTCTCTTAGTTGACTATAGTTTTAAACTGTAGGGGTATTCGATCTATTAAGGGCTGAAGAAAGAATCTATTAGTACAGGATGATAAACCCCAAACTGGCATTTTTTGTTGGTTCTTCTTGATTCAGGTGAGTTCCACCAGAATATTACGTCCACAAAAGGGATATTTTAGTGGATAATTGAATAAGAAATTATGTAATGAAAACAACCAGTCCCGTCTTCTTGCAATTTATTCTGCAGAATGAATAATACAGAGTAGTGATTCAATATAGATTTAGTTAAAGATATTGAGGAGAACTATTTTGCATTGCATCATTTTTTCTCTAGGCCATTTTTGAGAAGATTTTGGTACATTTCACATGAGCTAGATTCTCAAAAGCGGTAAAACATTGTCTTCTCTGTTCTGAACTCTTTGTTAACCATAGGGTTAGATGATTAAGACAAGCTCATGTCATTTAGAAGCAAGTTTTGAAAAGGCTTCCTACACACACCAATAGTTGGTAATATGGACCATAGATACTATGTAATCTGATACATTGTAACCAACGAAAGTGTTACACGACTTTGAATTATCATTTCTGACAGCAATTCAATTTTTCTTTGTCTCTATTCAGTAGCAGAATTATCTAGCTTGTGTCACAGTTTACAGCTCTCTCGGAAATGCCTTAATAAGAACAAGTAAGCAGGTTAGTTAAGAGACACTGAGATTTCCTGAAACTGTAACTTTGGAATTATTGAGTGGGTCTTTTGAGACGTTAGTAGAAGGGTTAGCAAAGATCCACTCTGATAATACTTGAGCCGACCTAATCTGAAATAAATATTAACGTTGTTTCATGTTTTTTGTTGAAACCTTCACTTTAACTAACTGTAAACCCATTAAGATGGCAACCATAAATCTTAAGTACTGGTTAATTATCAACACAATGAGATCTGAGATGCTATTCTTCTACTGTTGCACTGAAGCTAAGGTAGAGTGTACTAAAAGCCTTTATTTTCCTAATGTAGTATTAGAGTTTTGTACATCATCACCCATCACTGCTCCCACTGTAGACTACATCTTACTGCAGCTGATAACCTCGCATCTGCACATCATTACATCTTTTTACCCACCATGTCTCGCCACCACCCCGATCTGGTTCTATGTATGAAACAGTCTGGCACCCGCGTAGGCCGGCTGTGTGAAAAATGCGACGGCAAGTGTCCCGGCTGCGATTCTTTTGTGCGCCCTACCACACTTGCAAAAGTGTGTGATGATTGCAGTTTTGGCAAGCTTGAAGACCGATGTATCATCTGCGATGGTTATGTGAGTATGGGGGATTACCGATACGGTTAGTGGGTGCGATATTCATGCTAGCTACAATGGCCACAGTAACTACCGTGCTGCTACAGCACCAGCTAGGACAATAGCCGCTGTAAGTCCTTGATCACTTCAACCGTTTCTGCGTTACTACTCTTCTGGGTAATAATAATGGATAGTAATGAGGTCGGGATTACAAGATTTCAGGACTGCAACGAGAAGATCTCATGTCTGTTGTTGTTTACTTAAGCCTTATATTGTGGGTTATGGAGTTCATGCTCATGATTCGATATTGACTGAATTGCAAACGAAGACACTGAAAGTTAAACCAACTTCTCGACCTGCCTAACTAGAACTGTCCTTCCGCACAACAGTTTATCACACTGTAATTCATTGGCTGATGTTGGAAATTGTTCCATTCGCACACAGGACGACTCTGTGGGTGTATTTCTCCACTTGGGCAGGTTGGACTTGGGCTATTTGGCCACCCAACTGTGTATACCCCGTGACATCAGTTTATTGTGAGTGTGGATGGCTTACATTGGGACTAGTTTCTGGAGAGTTTCCAGAGCAGGGAATTGATGTGGCTGTCAAGTAACCCTGAGCTATTGCGTCTGCATGTTGTCCAAGTTTTATTTTTCTTAGTTTCCTCTTTGTTTACTAACACAGGCGGTGGCTGATGCGTATTACTGTTTTGAATGTACGCGGCTGGAAAAAGACAGGGACGGATGCCCCAAGATCATTAATGTCGGAGGAAGCCGCACGGACTTGCATTTCCAGAGAAAGCAGGAGCGGTAATGGAGGCAACAAAGGAGTGGGGAATAGTAAAAATAGGTATCATAAACGGTTGTATAGTTGAACGGAAGATTCTGGTCGTATGTTCCCAAGCCATAGTAAATATTTAATACTATCATAGATTAGTAGTAAAACAATCTAATCTCCAAAAGGAGAAATAAAAGTCTACTTTTAATCAACATAGGAAATTGCAGGCACAACGACGAAATCCGGAGTTAAAATACATGTTTACTTTAATCAAGATAAGAATTTACGAGTTTGTAACACAAACCGGTTTGTTCGAATTTCGTTTATCCGCTACTAATCAGAACTCAATATTATATTCAACAACCCATTCCCTATATTTTTACGATTGCTCAGAGTCCACAGCTTTGGCAGATCTACTATCTGCATCAACACTATTTGGTACCCTCGTGTAACTACTGCCTTGGCAGTAAAACAGTCCAGTAGTGCAGCTACCCGCAATTCTCGCTGGAAACATCAGCAACACTTCTCGCTACCCTCCTGGCAGCAAGAAACTCCTACTTATCACTACATTTCTGGCGGAAACCTAGCTACTCATACTGGGGCATTTCCTCTAAACCACCTCCAGATTCCTAACGCAATTTCTTTCCGAAATCACTTTAAAACTTGTTGATAATCAATAAATAATGCTATTGTTTGTGTTCGCTTCTACTGGAAGTCCTCTTATGATTGGGAGTAGCAGCAAACTCCGGATTTACTTCCACCACTGAAAACCGTTTTCCATGCAGAGTAAAGTCTGAACCTCTCATAAGAGATGAAGTTCGTTCTAGAGAAGAATCTCGTGCAGGAGACGCAGGTCGATCAGGCCGTAGTTTCCGCATACTCAACGACGGTTTAACAGAACGAAGATCTCCAGAGGAGTGGCTCGATGAAAGTGATCGGGTTGTTCTTCTTGGTAAATCCAAAGAAGATGTTCGATGGCTAGGTTTCTCACGGTCAATGTTTCTCAGAATACTTTCTCGGACCTCATAGAATCTATCTTTAGGAGAAGGAGAGTCCGGGTTGGTGGTGACAGACAGGAAACTGTTTCTTCCACTTTTCAGAGGTAGACATTCTTCGAAATGGTCAAAAGCAGACGAGTTGACCGAATCTCCAGAGTTAACTGAGTTAACTGACTCGCGTAGCTCACCGCCCACACTTAAATCCAACTTTAAGTCTGGAGACTTGAATCCTATGAAGGTGTGCTCTGAATCCTCCAACTCATCTTCTTCTTCACCTTCGGCTCTAGGGAAACCAGCTAAGACAGCTGAACTTGAAGACACAGGGGAACATTCATGTTGGCTCACCATGTCTTCGCTCTCGTCATCTCCCCTCAGTTCCCATTGCTGCTCTTCTTCCAACTCCCTTTTCAAGACATACTCATAGCTATGATATTTCGTCAAGGTCATCCATTGCCAATCCAATTTGGCCGACAACCGTGCAGCACAATAATTCACATGGTACCGAGTTCGCTGCTGAAGAGGTGCCATCAATTTCAGGTGTCGTGCGTTTCGCAGAAGATCGTCAACTTCAGATTCACATTGTTTGACATTCTCCGAAAGAGTACGAAGAGCTTCAGCCATAGCCAGACGTCGAGAAGTATGAATATCCTTGCGAAGATTGTCGGGAATTGAAGAACTTCCCAGGTTGGGGTTGATGCTATGGGTGGCCAAAGCAGCAGAATAGTTAATGAGATGGGTCCATTCCTCAGCTTCTGTTTCTGAGCATGCAGCTAGCCATTCTTGGCCAAGAGTCTTAGCCGAAAGTAGCAATGGCACTCGTCGAGATGTTCTAGAAGGTGCAGAGCCCGAACAACTACTCAAAGCACACATTCCTGAGGTTGATAGAGTCAATGTAGGATGGAATCCATCATGAACAGAAATCACGTCTTGTCCTGACTCCAAATCCTTGATCCATTGTGGTTCCTTAAACAGGTAAAGTTGAGACGCCGTCAAGATGGCTCCCCATTCTTTCCAGATGGATCGGGCAGTCGAAAGAACCCGCTTTTGTTCTTTTCTGAATAATATCCCGATTTTGGCGACTTTGATTTCAACTAAACCAGGATCCGCCATCAATGGGTTATCAGTAGTATCTTGGCTCAAAAACGCACCAGGACGAGATCGCGAAGACATCAATTGTAATGAAGCCCCTTTACTGAAGGCTCTACGAATAGCCGAAAACTCTTCAGGGGCGTCGAACGAATAAGGACATTCTTGGCCTAACGCGTCGTCTAAGGAAGGTCTTATAGAGTCCAGTTTGTCCTCCAGAATCAATGCATACGGGTCGATGAGGTTTTTGTCGCTTCTAATGTTGAAAGATGATGATTTCTTTTGGGAGGAAGCTGTTAACAACTTTCCGGGTTCGTCGTCGGTATGTACAAAGGGAGTGTAAGTAATGTTATCGTAGAAGCACTCAAGAATGTCTGGTGAAACTCCTTCGGCAAAAGTGTTGTTGATGTAGTCGCTTTTTTGCATCTTATGTTTGTTGTGTTTGTTGAACGAGTCTGTGTGAAGGATCATCAACGAGAATGTCACGACGTAAGCCAGCTCAGAATCGGCATAAATACCCGGATTACATTCATGGTACCGTGTTGCAAACGAGTCCAGGATCCGGTCAATCTGTTGCGCCTCCTTTGGAAGTACGACGTACATGAGAAATTTCCGTAGAGCCATATCGATGGGGTCCATGGTGAAATCGAATTCCTGCATGTAAATAGCCATACAATTGCGGTAAAATTCCGAATCTGAAGATGCCAGCAATGCAGCTGTTTGGCCCTTCAAATTGAGTTGCCTCACCGCTTCCATGTATTCCCTGGCCGGTCTGTTATCAACTGGAGGTAGTCTAATGTCTTCTGCCGATTCCCTGGGGGAATAAGAAGCTGATTTAGACGAGTCTAAAACCTTCTCAGGCGAGTTTCCACCACTTGGCAAAGTTTTACTTCTAGGTCTAGAAAACGTGTCTGACCGAGATAAAGTGTCTGACTGAGACAATGAACTTGACTCGGAAACACTTTCAACCTTTTCTCGATCGGCCCTAATAGACTGCGATGATAAAGATCTGAAAACTGGCGGCCGTTGGGGTTCGTCATCATCTGAACTGAATAACATGGAAGCAGTTTTTCGTCTAAACCGTGCAAACCCTGTTGCTGGAGGAGGCATCAAAGTAGTCAACCCAGACTCCACCTCGGATTCTTCTGGGGTTGACGGTCTAGATCCGTTGTCATCTTTAGTGTCTTTGTTCTCTTTTCGGAATTTTCCCCAAAAAGACGCCACAGTGGACGAGGAGTTTGATCGAAACTGTAGCCGTCCTCGTGGTCCATCTTCCTTCTTTTTGAACCCCAACGAAAATGACCGTTCTCTGCTGTTTTCCTCGGAAGCAGCTTTGCTAGG
This sequence comes from Yarrowia phangngaensis, assembly GCA_900519005.1. NCBI lineage: Eukaryota > Fungi > Ascomycota > Dipodascomycetes > Dipodascales > Yarrowia > Yarrowia phangngaensis. Next base: position 429,525 of record ULGR01000008.1, read on the forward strand.
ACTTGTTGCTCTTCTCAGCCCCAAACTGCTCAATCCTAAAGTGCTCGCGCTTCTTAAGCCCGGTTCGGCGTCCGCTGAAGTGAGAGAAATCGTCGGAACTGATGTATTTGCCCGAACCAACGTGTCGACAGGTTTGTCAACGAATGGGTCTCCAACTTCTCCAGCGTCACTGCCGTCCCCGTTGATGTTGACGATACCGTTGACGTCTCCGCTCGTCTGGGGTCTCTCCGACATCCTCCGCGGAGACACCAATACCGACTTCTTCCTCCGTAGCAGAGGCATGCTCAAATGTAGTGTAGTCGAAGAGATGTTGGTACAGGAGCCATAACCTAGTTTGATGTCACTGGAAATAAGGTTTAGATGTTGGTAAAGTAGCTTGTTGAGCAAGGGGAAATGAGCTTTATATATTCGAGAGAATCTAGGGTATGGCGTCGGTCATGTCGTGATTACACAAAACGAAAAACACAAATGCAACGCTCCTTTGGTCTTTTTGTGTTTGACTATTGTCACCCTTGCTACGTGGCTATATGCATGTAAATGGCTTCTGCTGCATCAACAAGACGCTGTATCACGGCTGTACGGTGTAACACAGAAGCAATGTTTTACTCTTCAGAGCAGGCAAATTAGTGCTTGGATTAATACACACAGACACAGTTGTTCGTTTGTGTATTGTAGATTTACCACGTGTTCATTGTTTGCATTGTTGGGAGTCTATTCAGTACACTAGAAAACAGAAACTGAAGAACTCAACTCCCGCTTCTCATTCTTTTCACGGACAACTTTGTAGCTACTTTATCCTAAACTGGTGACAATGTTCTGAATCTTGGTATATCCTGGATTTTCATGCAGCATTGCTGTACTCAAACCTCACCTACGTCATTTCGCCTTATCCTCATGCACCTCGTCCAGAGGTTTGATTGAGTAATTAGTATCATAGATAAATTGTGGTTGGTTGATATTTCCGTTTCGAATATTCTATCTATCTTTATTTCTCTTAGTTTCATTTGGTTGCTTCATATACTCTCAGATGTATCGTTTCCGTCGTTAATGTCGTATTCAACAAAGCTAATTTGTAAACATTTTTGTGAACTTCAAAACTTCAGTAACATGACAAATGTTCGTTCAGTTCCTCTGTTATGTGTTATTTCCACAGACTTGAGTAATTCCGAGATATTTGATTGCCAGTCACCCTTGACAGCAACCACACTCCCCTACATGGTATTGAAACATATTATTTAAACGTATTATTAAAACACAATTAATAACTGGGTCTTACAATGAAGATTAGCTGCTTTGTTCATAATCAAGTTGTGTGCTAAAGAAAGTCCCTAAATCTTAATTTTAGGTTAACCTTGTTATCACCTTATTAAGATGTACGGTAATTGAGGCTCATGCAAGGTTATTCTACCATGAAAAGAGTTAATTCTATAAATAGAATAGCACAACAGGTAGGTATCTCAATCATTACCACAACTAGCACAACATTGGCTACCTGGACTCTTCGTATGTATTAAACTGTATAGAAGGAGCTGAGTAAGGTTATGTATGATTACAACTTGCCATTTTGGTTAGTATGGGCTATGGGAGAAACAGCAAAAAAAGGAAAGTCGAAATCATCAAAATCCCTGTGAAACAATTTCTATCATTGTTATCAGAGGTGTGTGGCAAAGAACAGTACCAGAACGCTATGTCACTATTTGGTCCAAGAGGATCATTACTACTCGTATCGCAACTCAGTAAAAGTTAGTCTGGAAAAGGACTCTGTAGACACGGTACAGGGTTGTTTAACACCTACAATATCATTCAAGCACTCATCTAACATTTTAATTATCTAATCATTATATACATTACTCTCCGGTTAGTCAACCTCCTCCATGACACTGGCGGAGTTGTCTTCGGTGCTGGCGGCAGCCTCGACAACAGGCTCGGCCTCAGTCTCATCAATGTTAAGACCAAGGGAGATGAGCCGGTTGATTCGGGAGGCGAAGCTGGCGGGCTCATCTAGGGTGAAACCGGAGGTCAGAAGAGCGGTCTCGTAGAGAAGGGTGGTGAGGTCCTTGACGGTTCGGTCCTCAGCACCATCGGTCTCGACCTTCTTCTTGAGCTCCCGGATGATGGGGGACTTGGGAGAGATCTCAAAGGTCTTCTTGGAAGCCATGTAAGCGGACATGGAGGTATCTCGGAGAGCCTGAGCTCGCATGATTCGCTCCATGTTAGCGGACCAGCCGAACTGGCCAGTTCGGATAGCGGCGGGAGCATCAACCAGCTTGTGGGAGACAACAACCTTCTCGACCTGGTCGCCAAGAATCTCCTTGAGGGCGGCAGCAAGGGACTCAAACTCCTTCTCCTCAGCCTCTCGCTGCTGCTTCTCCTCGTCGGTCTCCTCAAGCTCGAAGTCCTTAGTGATGTCGACAAGCTTTCGGTTGTCGAACTCCTTGAGCTGAGACATGGCGTACTCGTCAATGGGGTCAACCATGTAGAGCACCTCAAAGTTCTTGGCCTTGAGGGCGTCAAGGAAGGGGGACTTCTCAACGGACTTGATGGACTCGCCGGTGATGAAGTAGATGTTCTTCTGGTGCTCGGGCATTCGAGTAATGTAATCCTCGAAGGAGGTGAGCTCATCAGAGGACTTAGTGGAGTTGTATCGCAGAAGCTTGGCAAGAGCCTGTCGGTTCTGGGAGTCCTCGTGGACACCGAGCTTGAGGTTCTTGGAGAAGGCAGTGTAGAACTTGTCGAACTGCTCTCGGTCCTCAGCGATCTCGTTGAAGGCCTCAATCAGCTTCTTGACAATGTTCTTTCGGATAACCTTAAGAATCTTGTTCTGCTGCAGGACTTCTCGAGACAAGTTGAGAGGCAGATCCTCGGAGTCAACAACACCCTTGACGAAGCCCATCCACTCGGGGATCAGCTCCTCAGCATCATCAGTGATGAAAACTCGCTTGACGTAAAGCTTGATGTTGCTCTTCTTCTTCTTGGACTCGAAAAGATCGAAAGGAGCTCGCTTGGGAATGAACAGGATGGCTCGGAACTCAAGCTGACCCTCAACGGAGAAGTGCTTGACAGCAAGGTGGTCCTCCCAGTCGTTGGAGATGGACTTGTAGAAGGCAGCGTACTCCTCGGGCTTGACGTCAGAGGGGTTTCGGGTCCACAGGGGCTTGACCTTGTTAAGCTCCTCGTTCTCGGTGACAATCTCCTTGATCTTCTTGGGCTCCTCCTTGGTCTCCTCGTCCTTGACCTCCTCGATCTTAGGGTTCTTGTCATCGGCTTCGATGGACTCCTCTTCGGCAATGGGGGCGTCAACCTCGACCTCCTTGGTGACAACGAGCTGGATGGGGTAAGAGACGAACTCAGAGTGTCGCTTGACAACATCCTTGATTCGCTTCTCCTCAAGGTACTCGAGCTGGTCCTCCTTCATGAAAAGTCGCAGAACGGTACCTCGGCCGATTCGCTCGTTGACAGTATCGAGGGTGATGGTGAACTTTCCGCCAGCAGAAGACTCCCAGATGTACTGCTCGTCGTCGTTGTGTTTGGTGATGACCTGGACTCGATCAGCGACCAGGAAAAGAGAGTAGAAACCCACACCGAACTGACCAATCATAGAAACGTCAGCACCGGCAGAAAGGGCCTCCATGAAGGACTTGGTTCCAGACTTGGCAATGGTACCCAGGTTGTTAACCAGGTCGGCCTTGGTCATACCAATACCAGTATCTCGGATCTCAAAGGTCTTGGTGCCCTTGTTGGGGGTCAATCGGATGAAGAGCTCAGGCTCGGTCTCGAGCTGCTTGGGATCAGACAGGGCCTGGTATCGGATCTTGTCCAAAGCATCAGAGGCGTTGGAAATCAACTCTCGCAGGAAAATCTCCTTGTTAGAGTAGACAGTGTTGATGATCAGAGACATCAGCTGAGAGATCTCAGCTGTGAACTCATAGGATTCGGAGTTATCTGACATTTTGTGTTAGTTGTATGAGATGGTGTCAAGTTGGGGCCACATGGTTATATAAATATTTCACTCAGAGTTTAAGGTTTGTGTAAATGGAATCTTTTGGAACTTTCAGGAAGCGAAATGGAAAACAGCTTAGATAGTGACTTTGTTTAACTAATTGGGGTGATGTAATTGGGGGGCGTTCTTAAGGGGCATTTGATTGATTACACTGGGTTTGTAACTCCATTACCGCCACTTTACACATAGTGAAATGGCGACTTCGTATCTGAAAGAAGCTTCCAGAAGGACCACCACATACATCACATCAACATGAACATCAATGTCAACGCAAAGGGCGTGGAAAGTAATAGAATTCAGCAATGTAATCTGTTTGAATACCTAGCTTTAAGTGTAATTACTGATTTGTGACTTTCGAGCAATAGTTCTTTCTATTCCTAATAATGTCTTTACTTCCATTAAGATCATGAGTATATGTTCCACCATGTTCCACCACATTCTGCCACATTCTGCCACATTCCACATCCATGACATTTTATATGTCACAACACCAAACTGATCTTCTGGACACCCAGGTAAATTCGGTGTCAGCCTTTCAGCAACAATTGTTACATACTGGTTACAATTTTACCAAGACCCACATGCAATGACATGCATGATTTATGTATCTCTTGTTCTACACCCTTCCATTAAGTTCGATTGACATCATGAGGGGCATGTGAGACAACGAATTTTTTTGTCATTGAAAAATCGACACAGTAACAGGAAATTGGAGGAGGGGTGAAGAATGGTGTTGGTAAATGTGATTGGTAAATACATTATATATCTTGGTTGTGAAAAATCACTTGGATTAGGATTCTTCTTTCTTGTGCACACTGAATAGATATAGTATTGGGATCAGTATCAAATTACAATTTCAGGTTTAACCAGTAACAATCAAGGGAACTGGTTTCCCAAGGGAGTTGTTGTTGTCACCAGATAACAGAAACACCACAGATGCTGTGGGTTTGTCAAACCGATTTAACCCCATGGAAGGCCATGGGCTCTTTCGGATCATTGAAGATCTCGTATAGATGACGAAAAGTTAGCCAGTTACTGACACACAGTGTCAATGCATAAAGTTCTTCAATTGAGTCCAAATGCACTTTTGTATAGTTTAGTCACTGCTACGAAACATCCTTGCGCAACTGGTGAGCCTGGTTAGTTATGTAGCTGGTCTATGTACTGTTCCCTAAATCATGAGACATCAGTTGAGATCTCTGCACAGTTGTATATCTTGAATAAATGTGAGACTCGCTGGTATAATAGTTGAGTCAGAAAGTTGTAAAATGATCGAATGAATCATTCATATCAAATCGGTTGTAACCTTCACTCATTACACATTATAACTCTGAAATTTCAACACCTCCTGGCAAAAACCACGAACAGTATCATCTGTATCGTTATCAACCACATATTGCGCCTGGACCCTCATTCTCTCCCAGTTTCTTCCATCTGAATACATTGTCAGTGTCACCAACAACTTTGCAGCAGCTCGACGAACATCCACGTCGGCATGTTCATGAGTCAACACTCCTAGCGCAACATCCACAGAATCGTTTTCACAACTGAACAACCCCTCATTCCGTTCGCATAGAATTGCCAGCAACGATAAAGCCGAAATTCGAATCTCGTTTTCGTAGCCACTAGAAGGACGAATAACAAGAAATAATTTCGGAGCTAGGAGATCGACATATCGACGATCTACAGCAAGACGTTCAATTGACTTGGCCAAACCTTCTCCAAGTTTAAGACGCACAGTTTCTGAAACCTTTCTGTCCACATATATGTCTGCAAAAGTTGTTAACCCATCAGCAAACTTGTCAATGCAGGTTTCGACGATTTTGACGCAATTTAGATAAATGTAAGAATCATCGTCTTTAAGATGTTTCAAAAGAATAGGAAGAACCTGCGGAAGAGTCACATGATCACCTTTTATAGCCCAGATCAATTTTTGAAGTCCTTGAGCTCGTACAGGCACCATGGCATCCTCCAAAAGAGTCAGAATTTGTTTTAGTGAAAATTGAGATTCCGGAGACTTCTTAATGATGTCCAAGAAGGATTGACATGATGCTTTCAAAGTAGGGTCACGTTCCATGATTTTCTCAACCGCAGGAATAGCTTCAGAGACATCTGCATCTTCCAGTGCTAAAGCTGACAAAATATCCAAACAAGATTTGATAAAGTTGGGCTCAACCGACTCTTCATCATCTGAATCTTGCATTTCGTCATCTGAATCAGCTTCCTGCATGTCTTCCTCTTTGTTCAGCAGCTTTACAATCACCTCAACTACTCTTTCTGGACTCTTAGCAATAACACCTTTGTGGCCCGTCAAAATCGCTTCCATCACTTTGGCATTTATGAGCTGACCAATAGGATCATCTTCAGCCGATACATATCGCATTAAAGTTTCGCTGAACATGTTTGAGACAACTTGAGGGTTTTTGGCCTCCCCTAGCAGTCGTACAAACAAACTTACCCGGTCGTCGATTTCGCTCAATATCGACATTGGTGTAGTAATCTCACCGATCTTCCTCATTTCCAGACGGCCATTTCCATCCGCAAAAAAATCCGTTTGGTAAACTCCCGTTTGCGCCAAGTTCTGGAAAACCATTCGAATGGTTTTATCAACAGTAGAAAGACGTTGTTTGCTGATATACTCCGCCAAAAACCGGTACATTCGTGGCTGTAGTTTTTGTTTGTGTTCAGAGTAAGTATAGTACCACAAGCAAGTGCATATTTTATCCATGATATCCACAGTGGGTTGCTCTACTCGGAGGAGGTTATAAAGAGTGATTAAACCCTTTTCGAGTGTTGTAGAGGGTACTAAAACCGATTGAATTTCAGCTTTGTCGATGAGCTCTCTCGATGGACGAAAGATATCCAATAAATGATTGTTAATCTCGAATTGGACAATTTTGTGCATTTTCGGCAACTGATACAGCTTTGAAATCAAATCAACAACAAACTTGGCCGAATCTGTGTCTGACGCAAGAGTTAAAATATGTCGTAGTTGCATAAACATATTTGTGAAGAAATCTCTTGGTGAAATTCCTCTAGGAATCGAAGTCAACACCTGAACAGCTTTTTGTGTCAATAAAGATTTGTCCGAGTCCTTAGAAGCCGAAGTAAGCATGAAATCCACCAAAGACGCCACACCATCTTGTCTCATTGGAAGTTTAGAAAGAGTTGAGGTCACAACTTCTGTTTGAGGAAGACTTGTCAAAACCGTGTACAATTGGAAAGTATCGATTTTATCAATAAAATCAGGTTTACCCAATGCTGAAGCCAACAAAAACAAGTCTCCATAGTATCCTGCTCTCAATATAAGTCCTCCAATGTCACCTCCAGAGTTGATGAGGTTCGAAATGCCAGTGTAAGTGATTTGTGCCAGTTTCGGATCTGTGTCAGGAGATGACGGCCTCATCTTCGTACGTTTTTGTAAACTGGCTCCCAAACTCTTATCCAATCCTCCATAAACTCCTTCCACCATTACCAAATTGAGTAATTTATGCACTGTCTTCATGTCGTTCAAACTGATTGGAATAATGTCTTTGTTATGTACGGTGGCGTTGGCTTTATCTTGAATGTCTTGCAGGAGACTCAGAAGTGTCGATACTGCGTTTACTCTGGCGTCACCATCGTTTAATGATCCCCATGAAGCAATAGCCTCAGCATTGATAATGTTTGTGTCTGGATCCACTGCGATTGTGGCCAGATGTTCAGCGTCCCGGAGAACTTTATCTAGGGCAGCAGATTCTGCTGCAGTTGGGATTGCTGTTTTTTCCAGCTCCTTCAAGTCATCCACATTGATTTTGTGCCGAAGTTGAGCATTCGTGTCGTTTGTGTCCATTATTAGGAAGATAAGATTATGCAGAACTGTTTAGGTTAAGAAACTTTAACTAGACTTAACAAAGGAAGAAGTTAAATTCAAAGGGTTTTCACGGTTCGGATTGTCACCGTTCTGAGATTTATTGAGTTGGGGTGACAACCAGGAAAAATGAAAATCGGAGGAAATATGTTTTTCAATTATACAAACAATGATATTAATTTATCTAGCTTTATATTTCCTGTTGTGGAAGTTAAACTGGGCTTTTCTATTCCATTCGTTAAACAGGCTGAATTATGCATTCTAACAAATGCAAATCTGGGTATCTTGACTGCAAGAATATCCGCAATCGGTTAGCTACAATATTATATCTATCAGATTCTCTTCAAGTCTTTTCTCTAGAAGGTGCTTTTCTACTAAGGGCAAGCATGGGGCTCCAGTGGATGTCAAGTAAAACAGTTCCTAAAACTAAAGTAGAGTTGTAAAACAAAAGTAGGCTTTTACCAAATGTCATTGTTAAGATTAGAGCCATAAAACCAAAGTATATTTCATACCAAGAGTCCTTTGTTATTACGGTGGACTGTAGGATAATCATCTTTGACCCAGATTAGAGTTTGGAAGTAAGGTTTTTCTTCAATCATGCACAACTCCAACTCGAACTTGTAACCTTATGTTGCTGAAAACTTCATCACCAAAAACTCCAGCTCGAAGCACTCACCACCACAATGAGCACAGCACTAACACACGCGCGAGGTCGACAGAGCTTTGTCGGCGTGGTGACGAGGCTCGGACCCAAGGGATCCAAGTCTATCAAGGTCCGAGTCACCCGACGAAAGTACATGCCCGCCATTCTCAAGGAGATCAACTTCCACCGAGATTTCTACACCCATGATGAGATGATGGCATGCAAGGAAGGTGATGTGGTTCGAATCGAGCAATGCAGACCTATCTCTAAAACTAAGCATTTTGCCGTGGCTGAAATCAAATCTGCTCAGGGTCAGGAATGGCTGGCATACCAGAACGCTGCCCCTGGACTGGTAGCTGAGGATAACCGAGTCCGAACCCAGAAATTTAACGAAGATAAACAAAGCGGTGAAGAGTCTACTGCTCTTTCTGTGCTGCAACAACTTCGTGAAGTTGCTGAGTTTGAATGGAATGGTCCTCGAGATGAGGCTCACGAGGCTCAAGTGAAACAGATCAAACAGCATTACGGAATTGATTCTTGGCCCCCAACCAAACCTATTGCTAACTTGTCTTTGGAAGTTCTTCGAAACGAGTTTGCCAAGACTCAGAGCCTTGTCCAGGCCACTCACATGCTTCGAAACGATCCTGCCAAGGCTGAGGAAATGCTGGCCGAGTTGGGCTTCAAAGGAAAAGGGTTCTCCCAAAAACGAAACGTTCTTGCTAAGGCTTTGAGACGTTAATGTAAATATTCAATGTATATACTGTCATAACCAGGCCACGCTGTAGAGCGCGAAACCGACTGTCACAATGTTACCCAACATTTACAGAAGTTATTAATCAACAGTTACACAAAGAAGTTATACAGATGACTCAAGTTAGATGACTCAAGTAACAGAACATTCACACTATTAGACTTCAGGAACTACAGTCATAGGAAAAGGAAACAGCTCAACAGTAACACAAACTAGATAACCAAGCGGTTACACAAGTTAAGCTGCTACTCAACAGTTACACAAACAAGCAAGTCAGAAAAACCCAAATATCCAAATGAAATTGCGCCAGTCTTGATGTACCACCATTCAAGATTCTGGCAAATCTCAACTGTCTTGAACCCACAACTCGGAAGTGGTATAAACAACAGCAATGATAAGCCGAGGACACTGTGTCTGTGCCATCTCCCAACTGTATAATTCGACATTTCTGTTCGAGTGCTCCATGTTATGGCACTGACAAAATGGAAAAACTAAATTGGGAAAGTGTTACAATCAAGGTTTGTAAGTCAATAGACAACATGTTTTGTACTATATTGATTATACCAAGAAAAACGAAATGGCTATTGGGTATTCTCAATGTTTGTTCTTTATTTTTATTTGTATCACTAATGATGACACATCTTTCCCATTTTCCCTCTATTCTAAGGATCGCGGTCAACTGTCAGCCAAGAAGATGAATACTGTGATAGTTCATTATGATTATTGTTCCCTTGAAACTAGCACTGTGGTTTATAGTTTTTCTTGGTGATTTACTAAATTTTAATATCACCAGCAATGAATATCATCCTACGAGATATGAGAAAACTGCTTCATGTCGGGAGCAATTCTCTAATTTAGGTATTTTATCTCACCCGTAGCTTCATGTAATGAATCTCTCGAAGCTGAAACTTACTAATGGTTAAGGATTTAGAGCAGACAGAAGAATGTATTCACGATCTTTAAATTTTTTAAGTGACTATTTCCAGAAGAATCAGTTCCGGTAATCACACTCAACAAAGCTTTCACGTTTCAGAGGAAATCAAGCTATGACAACGATAAAAAGTTGGATCGATGAAAATAGTTGGGTAAAGGGCTACCTCAACCAGACAAGACGCAAGTACTCCACAAACCCAACGGGGCCGAAAAAAACCGAAAATAACTATTTCTTCAATGCTGTAAGGCTGGGATAGGTGTCAAGGCATGAACGTTTCTCAGTAGATATCAAAGTAGAAGGGGATACAGGCTGAATGGACAAATGATAAAGATTCAAGCTTTCATTGGCCCTTCTATTTTTCTCCTCCCAGAAACATCAGGCAACTTGCTTCCGAAAGAAAACTATCAGTTGGCAATGGTACACCAATGCAGATCAATTAAGGATCACGGTAATTGTGGTTCAGAAAGTTGTTCAGTTGCTCAAGTTGCTACTGCAGTAATGTACAACTGTGAAGAAATGAACTTTGTGGAGCATATGAAGGACGTAGTTACTTGAGTTCTCTCAACATCATCTCCTGAGACAGTTTAGCACCAGAAGGCTCCAATCTCGAATAACTGAGTGTAGGTTAATATGGGATTTTTTCGAACGGTCTGTGATATTTAGCAGCTGAACTAATCCCGTGGCTATAAATATTCATCAATGACATTTAGCAGGCGTGCCTCCTTGTTTATAACATGAAGGATGCTGGATTTAGGTTTAGGATTCTCGATAAGAATCTTAATGTCGTTTAAGTTTGTTCTCATCATGTTTGTGTCTTGATCGAGTTTTCTCTCTTTCTAATTATGGAGATACCTAGGAAACACAAATGGAATCAACAAAAATGACTTCTTGGAAATCAAGTATTGTGTTTGTCACATACATTACAAGATCTAGGAAGCACAATACACATTCACTGGATACAAGCGTCATTTATTATAACATACGTCTAAACAAACAAGGCTAACACAGGGAGAATACAAAGAATTCCGACATTTCGAGTGACTGCAGAATTGGCTTGATCCACAAATGGTTCAGAGCCGGAGTCAGAGCTGGAGTCAGGGCTGAAGTCAGAGTCGGAGTCAGAGCCAGAGCCGTTACCAGAGCCAGAGCCATTACCAGAGCCGGAGTCAGAGCCGTTATCAGATTCGCGTCCAAAACCTGAGCCATGGCCTGAACCATTGTTGGAATCATTACCAGGGCCAGAAACGTTGTCAGAAATGGAACCATTGTTGGAACCGTTATTAGCTCCTTGGTCATGGCCCGACTCGCTGCCAGAGCCGCTACCAGAGTCGTTGTCAACCCCACCGTTGCCGGCACCATGGCCGTCACCTGAAATGATTCCAGAACCGTTACCGTTACTGTTGTCACTGTCACTGCTTCCAGAAACGTTATCATGACCAGAGCCTGAAACGTTACCAGAACCGTCATTGGAACCATTGTCGGATCCGTTACCATGACCAGAGCCTGAAACGTTACCAGAGCCGTCATTGGAACCGTCATTGGAACCATTGTCGGATCCATTACCATGACCAGAGCCTGAAACGTTACCGGAACCGTTGTTGGAACCATTGTCGGATCCGTTACCATGACCAGTGCCTGAAACGTTACCAGAACCGTCGTTGGAACCGTTGTTGGAACCGTTGTTGGAACCATTACCATTTCCATCACTGTTGTTGTTGGAGTCACCGTTTCCGCTACCGGAGACGTTTCCAGAGCCGTTGTTAGAGCCGTTACCGTTGCCGTTGCCGTTACCGTTGCTGTTACCGTTACCAGTGCCGTTACCGTTGCCAGTGCCGTTACCGTTGCCATTACCGTTACCAGTGCCGTTACCGTTGCCGTTGCCGTTATCAGTGCCGTTACCGTTGCCGTTACCGTTACCAGTGCCGTTACCGTTGCCGTTACCGTTGCCGTTACCGTTACCAGTGCCGTTACCGTTACCGTTACCGTTATCAGAACCAGAACCAGAACCAGTTGAGGTAGGTTTGGCAGTGATGTTCAGGATGCTAGAGGGATTAATATTGGTAGGCTTGACCGAACCATGAGTAGTGCCCTTACTGGTGGGTTTTCCAGTGCTGTTACCCGTTCCGTTGCCAGTGCCGTTACCAGTGGGCTGACCAGTGGGCTGACCAGTAGGATTAGCAGTACCATTACCAGTGTCGTTACCAGTGGGCTGACCAGTGGGGTTAGCAGTGCCGTTGCCAGTGCCGTTACCAGTGGGTTGGCCAGTGGGATTGGCAGTACCATTTCCAGTTCCATTTCCAGTTCCGTTACCAGTGGGGTTAACAGTACCATTTCCAGTTCCGTTACCAGTGGGTTGGCCAGTGGGATTAGCAGTACCATTTCCAGTTCCGTTACCAGTGGGCTGACCGGTGGGGTTAGCAGTTCCATTACCAGTAGGATTCACAGTGCCGTTACCAGTGCCGTTACCAGTGGGCTGACCAGTGGGATTAGCAGTACCGTTACCAGTGGGTTGGCCAGTGGGATTAGCAGTACCGTTACCAGTGCCGTTACCAGTGGGCTGACCAGTGGGCTGAGCAGTGGGATTAGCAGTTCCATTATCAGTAGGGTTAACAGTCTCGTTGCCGGTTGGATTAGCAGTACCATTTCCAGTTTCGTTACCAGTGGGATCAATAGTGGGGTTGGCAGTGTCAGTTTCGTTACCAGTGGGTTGACCAGTAGGCTCTTCAGTGGGCTGAATCGAAGCTTGACTAGTAGACTGAACGGCTGGCTCAAAGATATCTCCATCTACCCACATGTCTTGAGAGAACGCTATGGGGAAGGTCGGATCACTAGTAGACGCCCGTTTTTTGAGAGTCTTTGCTTCTTTAACTGTCTCATATTGAACTTCCACATTAGCGTTGTAAGATGCTACTGATGCTGTGATGTCAGATGTGAAAACAAGCAAGAAAGCAGTACGACTTTTAGTGTTCTTTTTGACCCGTAGACGAAGTTCCGATGCTGCTTGAGCTTCCACAACAATATTTGAAGCTACTGAAGCAGATACCTTCGATTGGTATCTTCCTGTGGATGAGAGGTTAACGGTTTCATAAAGACGCATGTTCATAGTTCCAGAATTGAAACGGGAGCCAGGCTCAAGTTTTATAACAACATTCGTATCCTTAGTAAACGGGCCAAATGGAAGTAGCACTGTCCACTCAATTTGGTAATCAGTTATTTTCTTAGCTGAAACCATAATATCATTAATGATAAGGGTCCAGGAGAGGAAAGTGGTTCTGTCTCCATTAATTGTAATGGACGGTCTTAGAAATTCAGCAGTATACCCTTCTTCCACTTTTGAGCTTCGAGTGTTATAGTTTCCACGCAAAATGAACTCTCCATTTCGATAGGCTTGGACACTGGGAGTCTTAAGAATTACACCCGTAATAATGTTGGAGCGAGTAGAGGCCTTCAAATAAAATACCTTCTCCCCAGTGCTATCACTGATTTGGGCGCCATCGTAATATGGATTCATCCAAGTACTATCTCCGAAAAGATCATCGAATGAAATAAGGAATTCATCGCCAGGTTGAATGTTGTCACGAGCCATTGGAAGCGCAAACGAGATTCTCCACTCCATTATGTCCTGGAAAGTTCCGTAAGTCGGATGTTCATTCCACGGCGGTAGAGTTACTCCAGATTTGTTGAAACGTGTCACCTCGAGCCCCGTCAAAGGAGCTTTGATTGATTTGCAAATAACAAGATTGGCCAAGAAGGCTAGAATCAGGAGGAATATCATTGTCAATCTGATTTCTGATGAAAGAATTTCAAGCAGTGGACTAGTTCTCCCTTATATAGATTTTTCTCTACCAAGATGGCCCTTGTTCTGTTCTGGGAGCTAGCTCTGGTCTTCTCTCATTTTTGTTTGAAACAAGAATGTATAAAAACGCAGCTAATACGGTACGTCTTTGTTTAAAAAACAAGGTAGATACCGATATAAATCACCAGGTGCTTCCTTGTTTGGTATCGTCATGCATACAAATACTACCCCACCGCCCTTTTCTTCTTGAACGGGAGATGGGGTAATCTAGGATTTTTTCCTCAGGTCACATACAATTGGATAATATTTATTGAGGAACCTACCATTCCTTATTAATGTGTCCTGTGCCTTTCCGAGGGATTTAACGTCTCAAGGATCAGCAAGAGCAAGTTTAAAAGCTGCCCATAACTGGTTTTTTTGAAGACAAGAACATTACAAAAAGACACGCCTTAGTTTTTAGAATACTCAAACAAGAAGTTAAAAATTCAAAGCTCAAGACTGAAATATCTAATTCGCATCCAAAAGAGGAACATATGTGCAGAAACAAAAACAAAACGAACAAAACCCAGCTCTAACAAGAAGTGTTATGAGTTCCGAAATGTGATCAAACCAGGCTACTCCAGTATTTTCAGTGATTCCATTCCATTCAAATCGATTGCAATTTTGTCAACCCAAAATCATGAAATTGCCAGTAGACTCAATACTTGTTACTAGTACACAGCCCCAATCGAATAAGACGATACAAAAAAGAAAAACGAAGCATCCTTTGACAAGATTTAATGACACTGATGCCCAATATTGATCTTTTGTTACGTTCATGTGGACAAAGGAAAATCAATGCGGTTTGTTAATCTTTTTCAACCATATTCAATTCCTTGACCCTTGACTTGGTATCTATTCATATTCTTGATGTCTGTCTCGACTCTGTCCAACAGTATCCCTCGACAGAGAAGAATTCATTATTTTGGAAATTTCATAGATGAATGTCTATGAGCTGTTCAAATCTTGAAGCAAACCCAACACTCATGTTAGAATATTAGTCAGTGAATTTTCTTACAAAGAAGAATTATGGTGGTCTCAATACGGGAACGTAACCGCCTAAATCTTTTAAGCCGAAAGAACAAGAATGATCTGAGGCGGACTACCCATGTGGGGATGTTGATTTTAGTACTAAGATAGTTAATCGGTTGAGTAAGCCTAAACCAACTTTTCTCACATACCAGTAAGCTTAACTTTAACTCTCACTTTCAGCCTTCCGTGCGGCTAAAGAGTCGCAGTTAAGACACACATGTAATTATCTGAAATAATAAAGTCATGTTTCTCTATTCGCCGAGAAACACCACACCAACAGGAAAACTTTTCTTCATATTTTGTCGAGTCCCTGAAACGGTATTGTGGGGTATTAACAAGTATCATTTATATGCAGCTTTTCTCACCCCACACTCCACGCACAAAAAATAGTAACGAAAATAGCAAAAAACAACCAAAGAAGGAAGAAACGCGTGTCAAACAAATGAACAAGAAAAAAGGAGGTTTCACCCTTGTTGTTGTGGTTTGTGTCTCTGCCCAAATAACGGCGTGAAGAGTGCGACATCATTTTGCCCTAGCCCTTAGTGTGTTTCTTGTCATTGAAGGTAAAACAAAAACTAATGGTACTATAGGGACATAACATGAAAAGTACTACCAAATTGTAAACTATGAAACTGCTTTCCAGGGGGGAAAAAAACATTTACAAAGCTGAGTGTGCTAGTATATGACAAGATCCTGTGATTGCCTTTATTTAGAGTTTTGGTTGCTTATTTAAATTTCATTGTTTCAGACTGAAAACCTTAACTCAACTTTATTTAGTCACTTTCCTTTCCTGGCCTCCACAGACTTCATAATGCTGTTTTCAGATAGAATCACACTTTTGGAAATTATGCACCGACATTTTCGTTCAGGTTTTCGTTTATTCATCTTTGTCTATGGTACAATATTGGCCATACTGTATTTGTCAAGGAATGTCGAACAAACCTTAATTATTTTGGCGAAGGAAGTCTCCATACCACGAGAACCTTATTGTATTCTAACCCGTATTCACCCAATATCTGCACTCGGAGAACTTTATATACGAAGGCATCAATGCCTAGTTTTAAACTATCACAAAGAAAATGAATGTTTATTTTGTTCAATCAACTACAGCATGCAGGAGGGGTTATTTGCAGAAGTCTTGCATTTGGAACAATTGGTATATTCTATTCAGCCCACAACCTACTGCCGTATTGTCAGAGTTTTAAACACATTGTTGAGTAATATAAAGTTCTTTCTTTAAACTCATATCATCTCTGCTCATCTCAGCATTACTCTTGGGCACACACTTCATGCTTCCAAATCTGGTTGAAACTTCTGGAAATAGCGGAAGAATTTCACCTGAAGAAGTTATTATGTCAGGTCAATAATCGTATCAATGTATGGTGATGGTGCGAATTAGGTTTATGGATGGTGCCCCACAACGAACTTCCATGCTTCTGTCAACTGTGCTTCCATGACGCAAGTTCGGCACTCCTTTTCCTCCGCTTCCAAATTAGGCAACCCCTCTCCAGTCTACTTTGAACTGCTGTTTGATGCCCGAAACGGGTAAAAGACTGATATTTTCATTGTCTTGCGCCACCAGCTCGCCTTTAATCCGCTTAGCTTGACAGACAAAGAGGGACTTTCAAATTGTGGTTTTGGCAATGTATTCCCTGCAGGTCGAATTTGGGAAAGTTGATTTCCAGGTGTGCGAAATGCAGCGAAGGTGTAGGCGTGAAAGATATCTCCATGGGCTTCTCCTTCTGGCATCACATCACCACACTATAAATCACGTGTTTTACATCTGCACTGATTACATATTCGAGCTCCCACTGATTTTTCGCTCAGAAACTGATGGTTGCACTTTTATTATTTCCAAATATCAATAAACAATAGCTTGTACATCAAACTTTAGTCTGACTAACCGAGGTTCTCTCTGAACGGAACAAATGTTTTTTGTCTGATGTTCAGTTTGGGTACCCCTTTATCCCATTTCGGTAGTACAGTATGCTTGCTTGCGTATTAACGACTAGATAGATTGTTGAGGACCAGAACGGCACCGCTGGCGGAGAAAGATGGCCTTACAATGAAAATCACTCCACTCAACTCGGAGCGGAATAAGCCGCTTCATGATGCCGCGCCATTAAGCCGTATAATTTTTAGCTTCTGTTGAGCCTGGGAGAGACAAGGATCCACTCTGGATACCCAGTAAACCCTGGTGTGAGGATCCAGCAGTTTTTCCAGCCCATAAACGCAGAATGTAAGACCTGAGCATTGAATATAGAAATTAAAGAGAGTCTTACTACACCCACAAACTCTGCTATCATTGTCATTATTATTCACCAATCGAAACCCCAATGATACGTATTATAGTAAGGTTCAAATAACAATGAATAACTTTTCACTCGGGCATCATTCTAGTGGAGTTCAGTATGTAGCCGACCACCACATTCCAGAAATCTGTCAAGATCACTGTAGCAAGTTGTTAGGTGAGTATTGAACAATCATCTGTGTACCTCCAATCCTCATCAGAACGGTCGAAGGATTCTGGCTAACAAGGTGTCAAGAAAAGGGCTGCTCGTGCACTACACCGTGGTTTTATTTCTACAACTATCAATTGAAAGCTGTTCGTTTTCAACAGCAATTCTCAATCTCTTGCCTGTCGTTGGAAAACACGAAAACCAGATTTTCTTCTCTTAATCAAGATTGCAATAACATCAAGAGGTAATGGAAACACACACTCGAGCACCCGACATCGACCATCTCTCACTCTATTCCCTTTCAGTTGGCCGCCAAGAACTTAACCATTTATCCTTGATAAATTGAAAATTCCGTGTGCAATTTAGACCAGTTGTTAGACATTATTGGAGAGCTGAGTATTGGCCTCTATCAATCTCTTCACTATTTATGATGTCTGTTGGCAATACCTTCTTTTACAGCACACATGACAAGTTGCCCAGTCCTGTTCTCACCTTACACTCCAAGCGATAATATGGGCACAATTTTGTTCCGATGTTAAATAAGTTCACCCAGTTTTATTGAAGATTTAACTAGAATGGGACTTAAGATTGAAGACTTTAAGCTAGTTCTTGTTAAAGTGAAACCTAAGCTCCACTTTAATAGAATATAAACTTTATGTTATAAACAAAGAGAGAACCTCACAGTGCCTATTTCGCTTCGCTATATCCCAAAAATAAACATACGATATTCTCGCCACCTGGCCTATGCTCCTACATACACCTTAGTTGCTCTCTGTATGCACTGAAGCAATTTCGTTAAGTGAGTGTAGGTATCTTCCACACCCTGAGGGAGTTTATACACAAGTACAACAGCTGGCCACAGATTACTAATTCTTGAAGCTATCAGATGAACTCAAATTGTCCACTAATTGGGTAAGGGCTGACTCTCTCGGTTGTTAATTGATTAGTCATAATTCACTGTCGAAGAAGTTCCAAGTTTGTTATTAACGGTTTTCATAACGGGTAGTCGCACTTATTATGAGAGCCGAATTGGGCAAGCATTTACATTTAAGGTTGGTGCATCACCAGTCAATAATTAATATAGGCCCGCATTCTGCTTAACTGATTATGGAAATAAACATACTTCCCCTCTTTTTATACCGGTTTAACTGATAGAAATGCCTTTTCTTTGTTTATTCTAAGAAATCTCACCTCAAAATGGCACTTTTAAGGCTAATAACCTGGGCTGCTGAAAACATGAGGACATGAAAAGCTGGACTTTGGTTCCAAGTACAGGTTCAATAGTTTTATCCATATTTTTGCACGTTTCAACACATCTCGATCACCCAACACAGTCAGACATTCATCTTTCTGTGCTTCATGCATGCATACATAAACTCTATCTTTCCAAAGTTAATCAATCACCTTAAGCAGTTTCCACAACTCTACGGCTGCAAGACTAGTGTTGTAAGTTTACACAAAGTCACCGCGGGCATCGACTTTACGATAGACAGACTCGACCAACTCGACCATCTCGACCAACTCGACAGACTCGATTGACACAATCACTGACTCACTACTTAACTGTGCAACAAAGGCAGAGCTGTTCACACAGGCTAGAAACCAGAGCTATTCAACGGCATTGACATTTACCCAAATTCTTGGACATATCTCAATTATTGAACTTGCGTCTACACCAATTCACCATCTTACATTAAGATTAAACACTTGCGACAGCACGGATTAATTATCGACTATCTATTGAGAATTCAGAACGTCTCACACTAACAAAGCGTCAACCTTTCCTAAGGCAACCATTACCGTTAGTCTTATATTCCTGATTTGTCATACAAACTCATCTTACATCTAGCAGTCACACATTGCCTTACATCGTCTTGCATCATGTTGTACCACATAAAATTCCTTAAAACTCCTACACCGTCAAAAAACACTCTTCGAACCGTGCTCACTCTCAGCAATGATCTGGGAGAACAATTCTTTCATGGATCGGCAAAAATCGGAGTCGAGGTTGGTAACCGCCGAATCACAGCTGACTGGAAAGCCGGCGATCGATCAATAGTGATTATTACTCCTCTGGGACAAACTTTTCGGGCAACAGTTTTATCATCCACAGATGACCTCTTCCCGAATGAGGAGGCCAGGTTTTTGGATTTATATGCCGTTTGTGTCAATGGCAAGTTTCCAGCAAAATCTCTGAGAAGGTTCGATCACATTCCTCTTGTCATTGAAGAAGATACTGGAAATAGTATAGCTCGGCATGTTTGGGATGCAGGAGTTACTCTCGCACATACTTTGACAAAGGAGAGGATATTTAAGATTTTGGGAAACAAAGACGACAAAGAAAGTTTAAACAAAGACAAAGAAAGTGAAAAGCAATTGGTTAATGTGGTGGAACTTGGAGCAGGATGTGGAATTGTAGGATTGGCAGTGGAAAAACATCTACAGGGCCAGGCTCATCTCGTTTTATCCGATTTGGAGGAAGCTCGAGAATGTGCACAAACAAGTATAAAGCTGAACAACTCCAATGGTGTGTTTGTGACTCTCGACTGGGATGACACCGAAGGTACTCAGCAATTTTCCAACATTGACCTGATCATTGTCGCCGATTGTACTTACAATATGGACATGTACGATTCGCTTGTGGGGTGTTTGCAGAGGCTTCTGAAGTTGAACCCCAGTGCAAAAGTTATCATTGGCCATAAAATGAGAAATGACCAGGAAGAGCAGTTTTTTCAGCTACTGGAAGAGAAATTGGAGGTGCTCAGCGATACTACAGAGAGTGTCGGAATCGATGTAAGAGTTGTTGTTGCGGGGAAGATGTCATGACCATTTGGTAGTGCCTTTAAAACTGAATATTTTCGATGTAGCATGAAACCTACAAAGTAACTACTGAACTCGCTACAACTACCTGGCTTTCTGACCTCTATCAGTGTTTATATTATCACGAGAATAAGCTCATCAATAGATCACTTAATAACACAAACCTCCCTTGGTGGTGTAAAGGAGAAGAGCAACTCCTAGAGTGTCAATGTCTTGCTCACCTGACATATGGTCATATCTATAGGAATAGCTATTAGAAGAAATAATTCATCAGAGATAACATTCATCAATTCAAATGATGAGGGTATTACATAGTGGACAGGAAGCAATAGTCGTTGAATCACGTTAGTCCAATAGTCATGTGAGAACATCTTTCAAGTCTCACCATCATTGGCTTGGTGGAATTGGTGACCCAAAAAAACTAGTAATGGACTGGTCCGTGTCGAGGAGTAGTCCTAACAGCTCCACTGAACACCCACTGAGACTTTTTTACACTTAACGGGTTTCTCAAATAGGGACAAGATACTTCTGGATGGAATATGCTTTTTAGGGATACGTTCACTAACAACAGCACGAGAGTTACTGTCATTAGTGATTTATCCCCATATTCAAGATGAATTATGCAATAGACAACCACTGCTAGAATCCTACCAAACAGACTCGTATCTACTTCCAGAAGATTTTTCGACAAGTTGCACATGACCTACCCACAACCCAGCAGTTGCAACCTATGAAAGAAAGGATGTGTCTATTTCCCACCCCAGTAAAGTTATAATACGTTTATGGAGTAATAATTTGGGAGCTTTGGCCGCCGCTCAAGTTGACGACAATGGTGCTGGACTCTGGCAAGAATGCACTGAATGAAGTTTCGGAAAGTCTATTAATCCAGACAGTAATGGGTTTCAAATGTCACCTAGTGACCCATCTACTGGTTTATGCCTTCTTGGACATGTGCTATAACATCCAACCTTCAAAACGGTGACCTTCATATCCACCAACTGACATTTTCTTCTCAGTTGGTGACATTTTCTTCTCAGTTGGTGACATTTTCTTCTCACTAGATCTGTCACCAACTATCGCCAATATTACTATATTCCGAACTATTAACTATGACAGTTTTAAGTGAGACTCAAATTCATATTGGTTCTTTAGCTAATTGGTGACATTCACAACCGGTATACAGGGTCACCGTTTAACCTTATCTGCTAAGCCACTCCCAAAATAGATTAGTCGTGACATTAAATACTAGGTAACTACCAACCAACCTCCCAGTACATTTAGTTGGGAATTTTCTTGAACCCTTATTTCCTTCTTCAACTTATTCACCTCAGATTAGGTTCTCGATGTCACCTCTTCTGCATGCACTCCTAAACATAATCTGGAAACTTACTTACACTTGTCAACATGACACAACCTCTAGATCCCGTGTTTGATCCGTGGGGCGGGGGTACGACACAGGGTGTGTCAGAGACACAAAATGCGTTTGTGTCGCAAACGCCGCTGGTTTCACAAAACGCAAACGACCCGAATGTACAGGAAATGGAATCTTTGAGGAAGCAACTAACAGACCTCAATCTAGACAAGGACGAGATTGAACAAAACGAGGAGGAATCGGAATCTGATAAAAAGAAGAAAATGCAGCAACTGTTGTTTGTGGCCGCTTGCAATGGCAATCTAGATGTTGTTAGAGATCTTCTAGATAAGCAAGACAAGTATGGGTTGGATTTGGACAGCACCGACACAAACGGCGTTTGTGCACTTCATTATGCGTCTTGCTTTGGTCATGAGACCATTGTTCAAGAGCTCATTGCATATGGGGCCGACATCGAGGCGGAAGACAAGTTTTCGTACACCCCCTTGATTTGGGCGATTGTTAACGGCCGATTCAACATTGTGAGAGATTTGGTGGATGCTGGAGCTGATGTCAATCGTATTACTGGGTGTGGCAAGTCAGCTTTGGCGTTTGTGTCTGATGGATCCACGATTCACCTGTTTCTTAAAGGTCGTGGCGTCACAAATGACAATGAAGGCGACTTTTACCAATCAGGAATCATGGGTACTGACGACAGTGCAGAGATTGTAATGGAATCAGCTTATAATTTTGATTTGCAGTTGGATAAATTGGAGGATGATGACGGTGACGATGATGATGATGATGATGATGATGAGCTGAATCTCGATTCTATTCCAGAATCGTTCAACTGGACTCGCTGCTTACCTCACCAAATGTTTGTGTTTTCTGCAAATGATATCCCTCAGATTTTAAACACCGTCATCACAAACATTGAACCACAAAGAAACCACACACAAAAGCCCATCCCTGCGAATATGCTGTTTTTGTGTGCTCGGTATGCTCATTATACTCTGGACAACAAAGAGCTTGTGGCAATGTTGCTGAATCCGGCAATTGGTCGCATTCGAGCTAAAACGGAGTCTAAAGCCACAGATATGGTCACTTTGGCGTTTTGGCTGTCAAATGTAAGCTTGTTGCTGTATTACTTTAGACGAGATACAGAGCTACAAAAAGTTGAGTACACAAAAACACAATCGGACCTTGCAGATCTCACAAATGACATCCATGTGTTGATTTGCCAGGATTGTGAACGCCGTCTGGAACCGTTGTTGGACACTTGTATTCTTGACCATGTCACTATTCCTGGGTTGGATGCAATCAACTACAAACACGAATGGAAGTTGTTTAAAAAGAAACATAAAGAGAAAAGTCACCAGGAAGAAATGGAGGAACAAATGCGACCTTTATCTCCTCATCGAAAGGCTCTACCTAGTCCTCGAAATGTCACTTCCATTTTATCATCGGTGCTGTTCATTCTGGATTTGTTTGAAATCCACCCGATTCTCACACAGCAGATCATTTCCCAGCTTTTATTCTGGCTTGGTGCCGTGCTGTTTAATCGAATTCTGACCAATAGGAGATACTTGTCTCGGTCTAGAGCCATGCAGGTTCGACTGAATGTTTCTGCTATTGAAGATTGGGCACGTCAAAACGACCGCAAATACGAAATGGTGGACGAGTTTGGAAACGGTAAGATTTATCCATCGATATCTGAGCTTTGTAAAACTCACCTAGCTTCGCTTGTGCAAATGCTACAGTGGTTACAGTGTTTCACTGGGTTTGGAGATGACTTTACCAATGTGATTGCTACTCTGCAGCAGCTGACGGAGCTTAACCCGTTCCAGCTGTTGCATGTGGCGAAGAATTACAGACCTGAGGTGGATGAGAATGGGCTGTCAAAGGATTACAAGAAGTATCTTCAGGAGCTAGCTGAGGCTTTCAAGAGAAGGTTACAAGATAGATCTCTTGACAAACCGCGTGAAAAGTCCATTGAAGCTGCTGAGAAGACTTCCGAGACGTCTGTCGAGAAGACTACTGAAGCATCTAAGGAATCTTCTGCCGGCTCTTCTACATCGTCACCTACTCCCACTACAGACACACCTAAAGCTGACGAAGTTGACACCCCTAAATCTGATAAGGTTGAGAACCATAAAGCTGATAAGGACAAGGTTGAAGACAAAGACGACAAAGAAAAGTCTGTGCCTGACCTGTCAGAATCCAGCAAACCTTCGAACAAGTCTAAAACTGGACTCACAAATACTCCCCAGCTGCCACCAGAGTATTACGAAAACGATGACGGAAGTGAACCCAATCTCTTGCTGGACCCTACCCAGCTTCTTCCATTTGTTCTGCCGTCTCTGGCTGAAATGATCATCACATGGGGTGCTGTGGGAGGTCTACGACGAAAAAAGGCAAGACGATATGAACCGGTTCTACCCGTGGAGTTTTTGGACTCACTTGATTTCGGAGACGAACCTGGGCCTGAAGATCAAATGTTCACAGTCTCCGCTCCTCAAATGACGTCAGCAAAAGAGTGGGAAAGAGATACCACTGATGAGGTTACCAAGGTTAACGATGAGTTCAACCCTCAGTGGTAGTATATAGAAGTATAGCGTTATGTTGCATCTTGAGTATTATTGTACATAACTTGATTCTCGCCACGTTCATCATTGGTACGGAGAGATAAGTTCGCCTGACGGCTCCATGGTTAGGTCAGATTTGAGCCATTTTCTGATCGTGCCACTCAAACCGTAGTTACCACAACACGATCCTAAGATATGATTTGAAGTCAAGACAAGGACTAAAACAGCACCATGAATGCCATTTTTATTATCAGCTGGCAAGAAAGCAAATAAAGTCGTTCGAAAGCAAACAAGCCTGATTTGGCTCTTGCACAGCTCTGGCAGTCTGTCGAAAACCTGTCCCAAATTAACAGGGCGAAAGAAATATCATTGATTCACTCAAATGACGATTTGGGCACAACTATTTCTGCCAGTCTTTTCACGACAGATTTGATCATTACATTTCAGCCACTTTTTTCGAGTTTACTGACAATACGAGTTCCCAAGGCACCCAATTACGAGACTGTATCTTCTGCCAGCATCACCGTTCTGAATAGCGTTATCTACCCACTCGAGTTGTCCATATTTCGGGCAGAGACAGACACCTCCCTCCTACTGGGCCCTCGCATCCCAGATATCAGACAATATCTTCGAGTTCCGATTCTAGTCATGCCTCAAAGAGAAGTGTGAGACCAACTTTGTTGGTTCTTCCCCGAATGAAGAACTCGATGGAGGATACTTTTCGGTACTCCTCTAGACCGATCCAAGCTGGATATTAAGCGATGGTTTTCCAAGGAATTGACGACCATGAAACGAAATCCTCTAGTTCAAACCAGGAGGAAGTTTTTCTTGTACACTTTAGTTTGGTCACTGTCTGAACAGCAGGATATCATCAATATGGCTTAAATTTACGGGCACCAACCAGGGATCCAGAACCTCAAGGAGCTCAATATGAATTGGAGACACCTGAAGGTCACCAAGACTCATGATGAACACTGTGCCTATTGGAAAGCCGCAATACTGAACAGAAATAACCTAACACTACGGGTGGCTACATCTACTCCTGAATGAGTGAGGACTATGACCACTCGTACTGTCAATAAACCGTCTTTACCACCAGTCCGCCTGGTACACATTAGCTTTTCTCTGGTAATGCACGCAGTCCAAAAGGGGGGCGGGGAATCTCAAGCAATATCTCAGTAAACAAAGACGGAACAAAGGCTGGTGGACAAAGAAGCGACAAGAAAAACAAAAAGTAAAAACAATCAAGCACAAAAATAAAGTAGCGGAATCTGTGACCTAACCGCTTTCAAGAGCACGTTTGACAACAGCTTTTACAACGGCTTTCACAGCCACTTTCACAACAGCTTTCACACCCATTTTCATGTCTCTTCTACCCAGCGTGCAGTGCGAGTCGAGTATGTATCTTTAGACACGTTGAACGCATTAGTGGCACATTTGTTGCACATTCAAACCAATTTATGCAGGCGGCATTTAAAAATGCAGAATGCAATGATAAAACAAGAACTTCTACATAGAGTTATTACGGCTGGAACTGAATAAACAAGACCTTGAGCTACATAGAGTTGTCCCGTGGACATATAGTTCAATATACGTGGACTGCATGGTATCACATGGAGTGACTGGAGAGGGTATCTAGAGACTCGCAGATTTGAGAAATTAGACCAATGATGATCGTGGTTTACGAATGTACCCAATTTTTAACAACTGGGTCCTGATTTCAGGTCAATGGATGTGTCATGTGATAAAGATTTCTCGATGTTGAAGGTACTGCTGACCACCCAAAGCGATTCACTTATGTTGATGGCGACTTTCACATGGCTAGGATGTTGCAGGGAGGAAGGCAACTTTGACTGAGTGCATCATAGTTTACGAGGTTCAATTATTTCCATAGGACATCTGCGTTCAGGTGCATCGCCTAACCTCATCTGACAATGTCGTCTGCTAGCCCCCACTTATTCTAGTCATTTAACGCAAGCTCAACAGATCTGAAACCGTTGAACAATCTGCTCTGCCGAATTGTCCTCAATACTGTTAGTCTAGTTGATGAGCCTCTGGTTGTTCCACTTGGTGTGCTGCTCAGGGCTGAAATCTCAGTAGCCTGGTCTCAGAAGAAAGGGAAGAGTCGTTACCTGACACAAGCACCGACGAATTTGGTGGTTGCAGAAGATGTCAGGAGAGAGGAAACCGTCAAGTGTACAAGACAGTCACGGTGGCGAGACTGGAAGGAGAACGAAACGGGAAGGATATACATCTATGTCGGTAAGGAGCATCCAGTCGGTAGGAAGCATTGATCAGAGATGTGGAAATCCCAAGATTTTATACACTGATACTCAAGCCCTCCCAGCTCTCGTCAGACACATAGTGGTGACAATAATGAGTACACTTCTAGTGTTCGTGTAAGTAGGTAAGGTAGATGAGGTGTAGCTACATTATGAGCGAGCGGCTATGTGACGACCAGTGACGGAGCCATGTGACGTGGCGATGGCTGACATCACACAAACACAAACACGCTCATTCGCTCACTATGTCTGATGAGGTTACCGTAGAGCTTTGCACAATTCTAGATGGCGGCCGACTGTAGCCATGTCATTGAAGTTGAAGTGTCGAGTTCAGTGTTGTGATTGGGTCGTTTGTGCAGTTATTGGACAAGGCGAGTAGTGACTGAGAAGTTGAAAGGTTTGGTAACAAGTCCTGAGAGAAAACAGCTACGCGGATTCGGAGGAGTGTCACCATCGGCCGGCAAGGTGTATGTCGTCGGGGAGTCATACAATCTGTTTATCAGTTTAACAAGTGGTTTGATACTCACCATGAAAATAATTGAAACGGGGCAGTAACATTTGACGACTACAGACTCGGCCACAAACTCGGCTCAGACTCGGCTTGGACTCGGCTTGGACCGGCTAAGACAATCTCAGACAGTTTCAGATAATACGAACCGCAAGTTCATTGACGCAAAGATGGAAAATCGCTCAAATAAAACAATCGTACCTGCTGTCCTTCCAGTCAATTTTGGCTTTGAGATATGGCTTCTTTTTTTTTTGTCGAACGCCAAGTACTGAAATCTACTCACTTGATAAGAAACCTCAAAGCTCACACAAGCACATGCAAGTTCCTGAAAGTACGAGTCCCAATTTGGAACCCAGTCTGAGTGACATAACTGGGTATTGACAGAGTTCGAATTTCGTGATACTTGCAGTTGCTCTGAAAGTGAACGTAATTTAACAAAGCGCAGCCATTGCAGTACATCATAGTAGCACCGCCGTTCAGAAAAGTACCACGGCCAAGAAATTCGTGAATTTAATTCCCAATTCCTAACCAGCAACGCTCACAAACCCCAACCAGAATAACTACAATTTAAGGCACCACTTTATGCAGGTAGTCGTCCAACTTGCGTTACAAAGTTGCCAAGCATGTGAGTCCTTAGCCGGAGCCACTGAACCCTGACGGAGAATTCACTCACGAGGCTGCGACCGCTGTGATTTCGGCGGCGGCGGTGGCGGCGGCGGTGGCGGCGGCGGTTATCACTTGAAAGCTGGAGACGTCAGTCGTATTTGGATTTTAAATTGCTTTCACTTATCTACAACACTAGATTCGTTTTCTGATATTTGACTCATCAGCTGACTCATCAACTGACTCGTGAATGACTCGCCCTCACTTAATAATAATGACAAATGCACATTCTCAGGCTTCCCCTCTTTGGCGGCAAAACTAACAACAACATAAAACTCTGTTTGTGTCGTATTCAAAGTTCAAGGCAGGTTTGTTTGTACTGTACTACACAAACGGGAGCAAGCCCATCACATCTCTAGCGCTGCTTGTGCTTTTGTGTGTTCCTACAAACAAGGTTTGGGTCTGGGATTGGAGCAACACAACAAAGGGAATGCACTATGTACACCTGCAAGTTTTTGCAGGGTAACCTGAACTTTATTTAGAATGGAGCTGCAGGTCGGCATTACTTTATTTTAGACTCTACCTATCTGAAACCAACCATGATAACAGAAAGGAATGTTATTGTGGCTGAATTTGTGTTATTATTCAAGTTGGTATTCTGGGTATATTTCATCTCCTGTGTATCCAATATTACAACGTTTCATGCATGTACTGCATTACTGCATTGTTCTGCAAAGTTCAAACAGCCCTAATCCATTAAATACCAATTTGGGTGGGGAAATTTCGTGAGTGAGGTTGCCAAAGTCACGAAGTTCTTGGAGAAAAGTACATGATGGGTTGTTGAGTAGCGCAAGGGGGTCAGGTAGAAGGTTACCGAGTAACGTGAGGGAATAATTAAGGCAAAAAGCCTCGGCTTAGTTACTATGGCTACATTTACGGTTATAATAATGTCCTTGTTGAATATGAACGGACCAATAGTTGTGAGAGACACCCCTTGGCCATTTGTTCGAATAATTCTAGAGCAATTCCACTAATTAACATGTGAAAAAAGTATCGCGAGCTTTGAATGAGCACCAGGCTAAATAAATGTTGCTCTCCCCAGCTCTAGAATTACACCCCAATGAGAAGGATCACGGGTAGAATAACTATTGTTCTGGAGCTGTTGGAGTTTTCTGGGAGTTTCAAAGTTTCTTGGAATTGTAGGTGTACATTAATATGGTTGATGCTCGACTTCTTGAAAATTCATCTCAACAATCACAAGCCTCACCTGATGCCTATAATTGAGTGCAGAATTTCAACTGTGCATGGGTGGACTTGAAAAGGTTCGCTCGTCACCTGCAAAGAAGCCAGCTAAAAGCTACAAGCAAGCCACTTGAAGAATGACGGTCGCCGAAGCTGGCTGGAGTGACATCCATGAAAGCTGCATTTTGACTGGATATGCTCAGAAGGGGGTGTGGAGATTCACAGTCGTCGAGCGTTGTTTACTAATCGTCGAGCATTGGTTACTAGTCACCGAGCATTATTTACTAGTCGTCGAGCATTAGTCACTGGGCAGTTTACTCGCCACCGAGCTTTGTCTACATTTACAATAGCCTATGATGACTCGGTGGTGATGTCGAAGACACAGGTGGAGGTGATACTGCTGTGGCCAATGTAAGGGCCATTATCCTGCGAAACTATCGTCTGGCCACTCAACTGCACCTAACTAAACCGTTAGCCAACCATTCTCTTTCTCAGCATCTTGGAGCTAGAGGCTGCAACCCTGCAATTCCTGAGAACTGGCAGCCTGGAGCTCGCCGAGTTTGCCAGAAGTGTGGCTTTACCACGTGGAATGTCAGTTGCTACTCAGTGAACAGTACTGCGTGGATGTGGTTGGAGATGGTGACATCGTGTTGTGTGTGGGGAGGGCATGTCCAATCGACTCAGCCTTTGATTATGACTGATGAATGGGTAGAAGCAGCATAACCAAAGAACAATGAAACGAAGTGAACTGGCAGGGCTTTCTCAGGGCTTCCAAAGTGAACCTCCTACAGCCACTCAGCGTACAAGCACCTAGTGCGTACACTCTCCCAAGTACGTTGATATCGAATCCCTGTTTCTTGGAGTTGTCGTTTCAACTGGACCGGCAGTAAGTGACTTAGGTGAGAGCAGTAACCAAGTTACGGAAATGTTTTGCCACTGTGAAATCACCTGTTTGCACGTCTGGCCACCTGTCAATCATCTGCACTCCATCTGTCACATCTGGTCAGCTGTACAACGCATCAGGCTGACTGAAGGTGACTCAGCTGGAGCGTCGGAATGAACAAGCACCAAAAGGTGACCCCACAGGTACACAGATGTAGCCCACAGTCCAACTGCATAGTCCAGTTACAACCAAGTTACAGTAGTAACAAGACAAGGACACAAACATCAGCATCACTCCAATGACTTTTCATTTTGCGTTTTTCGTTCGTTTTCTATTTGTTTTTCACTCGTTTTGTGGCGATTGTGTTCGTCAATAACCATTTATTTTTTCCGCCAATCCTCACAGAGATCGACATAGTCGGCCCGGAAACCCACATCGGTGGATCTGGCCGTAGATACGCCGGTTGAGTGATTCAAGCGACTAAATAGTGGTCTGAAAGTTCCTTCCAGAAGTTCCTTCTAGTGGTCGTAGACACAGGGTTGTAAGGTATAACGGACGGAGTGAAGACTGGCCACAAAAATACTAGACAAACACAAACGAGTAGACAAACGACTAAATAACGAATGGATACAAACAGACAGACACACAGACACACTGAATAAACTCTTGAACTCTACAAGTTAATCAGATCCCCAACATACGGAATGTATGCCACAGGAGCCGTGCAACAGCGTGGCGTGCACAAACCGTACAGCGGGTACAAACAGCGGCATACACAAGCCGCGGCACACATACAAACCGCGGCGTGCACAAGCAGTGCCGGTGCACAATGATGTGTACAAAAAAAAACAAACTACTCTGGACATAGCAGAGTCCGTGGCAAAAGACGCTTTGTAACGATCTACAGAATAAAATAACAAAAAGACACGAAAGCGTGACACGAAAGCGAGACCGCCAAGAAACGAAAAATGACTAGAAGAAAAAAGAAAAACTAGAATGAAAAAAATAAAATATCGAAAAGTCATGACTGTTCAGACAAAGAATCAGATTCTTGTAATAATACAGAAACCAGATAAAAGACATAAAATTCAGAACAGAATTTGCAGAGGGTGAGTCTGACTGGGGTCTCTCTCACTTGAATCTATATGTTTAATTAGCACTTCACATGCTGTTCTATGAGTTACACTACATTTGCCAGTCATTAACGTTGTTGCCGACCTTGAGACGTAAATCCAATAGTAGTTAATGGAGTAGTTCGGTCCTGTGGCTTTGAAACGCTTGGAATCAGTGACATCTATTAATCATACTGTAAAAATTAGAGGGGTCGGTACAGAGCACTTCGCTACCAACTTCCTAGTATCGTCTACAACTCCATACAGCTACATTATACAGCTCAAAAAGCATGCTTACTCATTCTAGACATTATTAATAATGAAAGGTAGTCTGGAACAATATTCTGGTTTGACCAGAATACTACGTCACCAGAAAAACTCGCCTGGTGGCATATCTGGGTTGAGATTGTCGTAGAGGTAGCCCTGTCCTTGAGGAGGCGGCGGCGGTACTTGAGTGGCTGGAGGAACTTGATGCAGAATAGGTGGTTGATGCTGATGCTGGAGATGCTGGAATTGATGCGGAAGTATGGGTTCGGGATATGGGTGTGATGGGGGGACTGGAACTGGCGCGTGCGCCGCTGGGGCTGGCGGGGGATGAACTTGCGGAGCTGGAACATGCTGAACCTGAGGAGGAGGAACTGGAACGGGAGGCGGATGAAGCTGGGAACTTAAAGATATGGGATAACTCAATGGGGTTCTGTCAGAACTCGACTCAGACTCATACTGAGATTGAGACGACTCCTCCTGCTTGAGATCTACCAGCTTGGGGAGAAGCTTCTGAGACGTTTCCAGCAACAGCGACAAATGCTGAGTCGATTGTAATTGTGACATAACAATGAAGATGCGTTGCAAATGATTGGAGACCCCATAATGGTCAGCTTGAGCCGGGGTCTCAAAAGTTGTCGCCAGCGCCATTCCTATGTCATAAATTTTCAACATCAACGCCGATCCATGCACCTGAATCGTTGTAATGGGCAACGACTCCGTAATCGCTATAAGACATTCTCCGATATCCGCTAGCTGCTGCAGTTCTCCAGGATTCAGCTTCCACAGCTGTAGCCGGATCCACTGGTCGGTAATAAGAATGTGTGCTCTCTGGACATCCGAGCACGGGATAAACGGACTTGCCTGGTTCGAATGGAAATGATCTACCAGTCTCTGGACCGTTTCAGGGTGATGTGCCACTGGTCCTGCTTTTCTCATCTTGAAAAAAATCGGCGAAAAAACAGAAAACGATTTCACCTGTTGAGTTAACCCAACCAGATTCTCGTCATCGTCCGATTGCGGGTATTGGGGGAGATGGTGACACAAACATGTGGGATACGAGTGTCTTAGTGCAAATCCTCTTTCAGCGACAAATAGACACCAAAACATGGCACGAAACGGCTCGCGGCTTGGATCCGACTCGTAAAAGCTTTCATTGTCAATTCCGGCCGTCTGGGCCTCAGTTATCGCCCTTCTCAGAAAATAAAACGCCCGGGACGGCATTTCAAGCTGGCTGAAGGCAACATAAAAGTTAAACAAGGTCGCCAACGAGTTTATAGTGACATTGTGACGACGGTTAAAGTCTGCCCGGGTCAAAAATGCAAGCTCCTCCCCATTAATAACATCGCAAACAATCGCAATCAACTGCAAAGTGTTTTGAATCACAGCCTCGGCAGTCGTGGTTTTCCGATCTGCCAAATCCCCCATACAAACCGCCACAATCGACATGACAACCGAAAACGTCTCAGCCGAAGGTTCCTTGTCCAAATATGAATAGACAAGCGCCCTATCCAAAACAGGAGTGCCAGGATAATGATTGTCGAAATACATCTTCATGCTCTGATGCAACAAGGTGGTGGAGACGACGGTCCAGGACAATTTCTCCCTGGGCTTGGGGACATTGACAACAGCATGGTCCAATCCCAACCGTAACTTGTTTAATATGCTGGCGCTTTTTCCGCCAACTTTGGGACCCTTTTTTCGTGGTACATGGTCGTAAGTACAAGTGAGCTTGGAGGCCACGCAACCCTGACATGGCAGTTTGCTATTGCATTTGACCTTTCGTGCTCGACAACAATCGCAAGCTCTCATTCACAGCATATGGTTATGGCGGGCCGAAGACGTGACATGCCTTGAAATATATACTTGCACCATGAGTGCATCATAGTTTTTGTCCCATATAATCACAAGGTTAGAGTTAAGCATGGCATGACATATTGTTACTTTTATTTGATTTAAGCTTCGCTCTGTGAGAAACAAAAACAAGAGTTAAGCTCAAAGTTAGACTTTTCTAGTTCCTATGATCGCCAAAGGCCGCCAGGCAAGTTTATCCGACTTATTCAAATCTCCGTGTGATCAGCCTTCACCATAACAACTCCATTGTTATAACTAGGCCGTCCTCTGTGCCGTATCTATGAAGATCATAGCAGAAGACTACCATTTTTTCTCCTCATGTCTTCAAGAATTAATATATCGCGTCTTGGCACCATTTCGGGCCGTCTCTAAAAGTCGATATATCCATGTCTCAATGGTTTCTGATAATGACGCAATTATAGAATAGTCCAAAAATATCACCTCATTTGATGTCTCGATGCTCATCCCGATGCCCACTGTATCCCATTTTGTGCCCATCGCCATCACTGATCTCCATGGTCGTATTGAGCTTCTTGTCATCATACTTTAATACATGCAGTAGATCGATGA
Source organism: Yarrowia phangngaensis (assembly GCA_900519005.1). Classification (NCBI taxonomy): domain Eukaryota; kingdom Fungi; phylum Ascomycota; class Dipodascomycetes; order Dipodascales; genus Yarrowia; species Yarrowia phangngaensis. The sequence goes on from ULGR01000008.1 coordinate 463,103, forward strand.
CATAGTGACATGGTTGATGAGACATTTCATGTCTGTGTCCTCTTTTGGTATTTCTTATTTTGTCTTCGGAGTTGTGAGTTAGAAAAAGCAAAATCACTATGGTCAGATTAATTAAAAAAAATCATAATACAAAAAAAAAAATAAAAAATTAAAATAATTCCTCCCTCAACGGAAAAACAAATAATCCGCTAGCCTACTCAACAGCATTTGTTGAGAACAGCCGTACCTCAGGGATCCTGTAAAATGCCGGCGTTTGACATTTCAAGGCGGCCGTTGTGAAAGCTGTTTACAAATTATGCTGTCTAGTGCCGCCTTGGCCTTGGGCCTGGACGCATGTACCACCTGCATTGTGCATACCAACCTGGATTTTCTTCGCAGCATGATATATTGATTCCATGCTGCAAGCTTAAACTACCTGCTAGAGTGAGTAATACTGGTGTTCTGGCTGGCTGGATTCGTGAATCAATGCCGTATCGAAAAAGTAACCATGTAGAAAAAGAAACCTGGGTAACCAGTATGATGTCACCATATCACCAAAGGAAAGCAGCTGTTGTCACCAGAGGTAGCCATGTGAAATCGCACTGCCAAATATTTCGAAGTTATTTACAGACACTATTCTGCGCGCGCTCAGCCAATCGCCATCTGCCAACCACCTCCAATAACCATACGATCATTCACCCCCCCTGCCACCTGCTCGCTCTTCTCTTCAATCCTCCGCCTTCAAGGCAGTGCTATTTTTTTTCAACTGAGACATGGCATTGCTTGTCAGATGCACCTGTCACTGTTCTGCACATATACAGAGCAAAAAAAAAAAAGATTCTTACAAAGCGTGCGCAATGGTATTTCCATTGAGAGATAATTTCTTTCTTTCTTTCTTCCACCTTGGCCAGCTGGCTGATAAACTTGCCCACGCTTAATTATTATCGATTACCGCGTCATAACCTTAAGATGGTTGACTCTATTTTAAGAACAAGAATCGTGATCCATGCAGTGCTGCACCAACGTTAGACACAATAAGATCAAGGGTTAGGGCCAAAAAGGGAAAAGAGGGGTAACCACGAGGGGAGAGTATAATTTAGAGTTAAAGTTTTGGCAAATACTACGCCCATTAGCTAAGCAGATCGTGATCTCGATCGATCGGAGAGTGGCAACACGATGACACCATGGTGGCAACATGATGGAACGATGGTGCCATTTTGATTGCGTATTCGTTAATTCCGAGAGCCTATTTAGTTATCTATTCATAATAACTGAGTTTTAGTATCAAGGTATGTAGTGAATATTAGGTACACTCAATAATCTATCTTTTCTTGTCTGAAATCGGTATGTCGATCGCAGACTAAAATGACATAGCCGCTGTTAGAGAACTCGCACTGTGAGAAAAAGTTCCACTAGTGTGTGAGTTAATCCGTTCGAGATGGTCTCACTTTAGTATCAGATATTGTGGTCGGAGGCCGAGTCTACGTTAATAAATGACACTTCTTGGGAGACAGCTACTGTTAAGTTAGTAGACGGGCTTGCTTCTCGGTTTCCTGTCCTCAGTGTGCTGGATGGAATGTAGTTCCCAGTTCTCCTTGGACTCTGGTAGTTCACATCAACTCAGCAAAGGTGCCTTTAAGGGAAATCAGTTTTTTGCTGTCGAACCCCTCAGATGATTCATTCGTGCAGGGCGGTTCTCAGCTGTTAACAAACTGGTGTGTGAATTAACGTGAGTGGCGGAAATCCTTCAGGAGAGGATTGGCGCCAGATGGCGGCTTGCGTTTACCCTGTCCTAAAATAACTGTTTCGCCAAGTTGCATTTCTGTTGGCAATCAGGCATGAGCATTATTATCAGTATTTAGTTAATCAACGAACTTACTTATCTCTTGTGGGACTAAGGTTTTCTGGTAGTGGCACACACCCAGTTGTTCAAGATGAGTGGCCAGAGTGACAATACCCAGCTCACCTATTAGATGTTCACTATCTACGACGTTATGTAAATATCTCTTAGGAATAATCACCCTTGGGGATTACCTTAGGGATTTCATTCGACGGTGTCACTAGTCTGAAGGGAGAGATCATTTTGGGTTTTTCCGCAATTGTCTCTCTCTTTCTCTCTACACTTTCAAGTTACACTCTTTGGCAACCCCATATCGGTCCGTCGATTTACTGCACCCTCAAGCGGCCAATGTGGTTAAATTCATCAAGTCAGGTTTAGCTGATGTGGCAATATCGGTTCTAGTTAGGCGTGAACGCCTCCACACTCATCTGCCTCCACGATGCGCCGAGGCTCAGGTGATGACATAGATTCACACTGCCTGGCCTGGATCTGTCGGCTTGAGAGGGTGTGTCCTGGTCACTTGCCATTAGGATACTCTGGCTGGAGGATTGAAGGAACACCATTCTCGGAGAATAGAATAGGAGTACTCAATAATGACGGAGTCCCAAGTCACGCCAACTGACCTGAGGCTCATTTCTGGAGGCCTGCCAGGTGAGCAGTATGTCAGGGCCTTTTTGAACATGGAGACCTGCCTTCTGATCTGATGCTGTGAGACCCACCTTCTGAGCTGAACCTGGAGCCCCACCTTTTATGCCAGTAAAGACCCCGTTTGAACGGTTGTTCGATGCACTTGACAACATGAAATCAATACCAGCCTTGAATTCCCTTTACATACATCGCCATTCTCAGTGGTTAGTAATCCAAGAGGTTCGCAGTGAGGTCCAAGAGGTACGCAGTGAGGGGCAGACCCATGTAAGATGGCAGAGGTTTGCGACTCGAAACATTAAGCAGCGTAGCGGGGGGTTTTCACACCACATCCTCGTTCCAGGTCGTGGCATGCATCACCAGAGTAGCATGCACGAGTTGAGCAGCCCACTGGCTGGAAAATCGTTTGATGGCTAGCACGAAAACTCCAGCGGCGGTGTCATAATCCATTTCGCCATTGCGGCAGTGGACGAAGGTGAACCAGTGCTTACAGAAAATGGTGATACATCTGTGAAGACTATTGATACCAACCAAACTAGCTCTTGATCACGATCAACCTCTCAACATCATCTTACTGTGGACACCAAGTCTCTAGGTCATGGCTCAATATCCTCTCTAAGTTATAAAAAAGGTAACTCCCATGCCCTGTTCAACAATAAACCTGTTAATGTAGCCAATCATTGTGAGCCTGTTTTTCGGACAGGACATGGAGAAAGACAACATGATTGAATGCCTCAGGAAGTCACTGTGTTAGAGAACAGAAGAATAAGATCTGGGTTATTTGATCACCGAGAACAGTTGAAAAGAGAAGAAATGAAGTCTCAGCTGAAGTTTCAGGCACTTCAACTGCTGCTGCTACTTTGGAGCAGTTTCACACCCTTCTGATTGCGACAGTCCTGCCTCAGACGATAGCGATGATGAGCACCAGAGCAGAGGGTGCAGATATAGCTACGGTTCTTGGTAATGTATCGTAGCAATTGTTAATAGATCCACTATGACGACGATGAAAGTAGTAGTGGTTGCAGCTGGCTCAAAAGCTTCGACCCGTTTCCATAAGAGAAGCTACCAGACGCAGCTAACCAGGTTTGTGTACAAAGTGTTGCTTAAGAAGAAACTTCCATTAAACGAAGAAAGTCTCCTTTTTATATTGGTGGTATCGTTCCCGACACAAACGCAATAAGGTTGCATTTCAAAGGCTATGTAATTGGGCTAAAAGCACGACTGAAAAGTGCCGAGGATAATACAAGTGCCTTTTTTAAAAGATACACGCAGAGAACCCTCTAACTGCTTTTGGTGAACTTGGATTTGTCGTTCGTGTTTACTGAGTAACTCAATTACCACAAAGCGAATGCAACATTCACCATGACAGGGCATCTTATCCGTGAAACGATTCAGACAACAGTACGCTCCACCGGCTCAGACATCCTACACCTCATTCTTTAGCCACGACATGCTATACCAATGGCCACTAGAGCTGAAACTATACAATTGGTCGTAGGTAACGACAATCGGTTTCGCGCTCTTCGCGCTCACATATTACAGTGTGTCCTGATAAGGAACAGGTTGCTTTCAACACAACTTCGTTGATAATGACGTGAATGCTTTGCTTTCTGGATGTGACCAAAGTTGGAAGGTAATATGTGAGCCCCATGGTCCTCTCTCCAAGGAAGTAGAATCTGGAAATAAGCACATGGCACAGAATCAGCACCAGAAGCTTATGTCGAGTACCAGGGCTAGAATTTACCTCGAGGCATATAAATTTGTTGCGTTTTAACCATCTCTGTCTTTTCTTCAACTCAATAATCGAATGCAAAGCACCAGGCACTGCGCTGAAATGAAACTCATTCCCATAATGTCCCATTGGACTGTCCCTACGATTGGAATTTTTTTATGGAGCAGGAATAGTTTTAGTGTGGTCTGGAACTTGTATTCAGCCCCAGAAACGGCTGCCAATTCCACCAAGACCACCCGAACACAAAATGTGGCTCTCTGAATGATAATCTAATGTGGAGATGTAATAGTCATGTGCGGAGGAGATAATGATGGAAGAAATGATCTGGACCATAGGCTGATTCGAGACCACCAAAAGTAAATATCGAACCAATGCCAGGTGAGTGAGAAAACGAGTCACCTCTCAATAGTTAGAATCTGTCCTGTTGAGAATTCAAAGGTCCAGAATTCGACAGGCTTTATCTCGACATCCTGCAGCCAACGGCTGGAAGGTTGTTTTCGTGACTGTCTTACGCCATATGTTGACAGGTTATTTTCAGATCCAGAGACTATCACTTCCAGGGAATTTGAGATCTTCAACGGGCCATTTTTTCAATGACAAACTTTTGATCACTTGAGGCGAATGTTTGGAATGCGTCACGATGAGCATCATTTAATGATGGCTTGTCTGAGGTTACCCTCGTTGTCTCCAGATAGTATTCCAAGAATGCGAATAATTCAAAGAAACTTAGTTTTTGTGTCATACATTTCCAATGATTTCGCTAGACATAGAACCTGTCAGAATTTGTCTGGCGGTGTGGACACCTCAATTGTGCTCTAGACCGAAGAGCTCATGGGGATGAAATTGCGCTGCGACACAATCTGAGAGAGAGCGGGCTTTCAACATGATTGTCGCCGACACGGTATCGTCCAAGTGCACTTCTGCTTGAATCCATCTTTTCCACTTTGAACTTCACTGAAAAAGTTGGTGGAGCTATTAAGCAAGATATGGGAGATGATAAAGTAGGCACATGTTCAAGAGCAGCATGTCGATAAGTAACACTAGGCAGAACCGTAGGTCCCCATAATGATAAGTAATCATGTCAGTGGCAGTCGTAAACCTCAGAGTCACGGTCTCTGGTTTCATCGGATAGGTCGAGCAGCAAGAACAAAGAACACGGTAAGGGCGTAGTTGAGTTCACTGTCACTTCCAACTGCCCGTGGGCCTCGGCAGCCAAGAGGACGACATTACCAAATGTTTGGCAACAGAACAGCGAAAGACTGGATGGCTCTTGAGGACTTGCCCCGAAGAATAGTCCGCTTCTTCATAGCATGACTTCTGACAGCATACTGAGCTAATTCTAAGGATTATTTTTGAGCATCACGGGAGTCATGTTTCTTGCTCTTTGACTCGTACTCCATTGGCACGTTGCTCTCCATTTTGCCAAATGTGAGTTTCTGCTTAAACCTTTCGCCATCCTACTGGGAGCTTTTCGAACCCACCACTATGCTGAGTCCTCAAACCAGACCTCGGGCATATGCATTCATATTTATCAAGATTTTTCCACCAAATAAGGCTTCTGCTACATTAAGGACGAAAGTCGTCAAATAGCACTGGTGGAACATCTTTTATTTGCTCTTACTGTCATTCTTGAGCAAAAGACATCGGCTGAGATTGTTGTAGTCTCACTTTTTCAAGATCCATTATCATTATGGCCCTGGATTTCCTTTTTAACCGTCATCTTCCATTTGTAAGGAAACAATGACCATCAGGCAACCCTACATCTAGAATATGCTAACAGATAATCTGAGAGCATTAGCCACGTCCACGTCCATGTCCGATGCCCATTACAGACTCTCCCTCCTAAACTTGATAGGAAACGTCAACAATATAAACTTGAAGACAAATGTGGAAGAATTCGTGGGTACCACTGGAAAACTGACACAGTCGGCTGTGGTTTTGAGACACAGGCTATTCAACTCTATACTTGCGTTCTGAATGGCTTTTTGTCTATACCCAAACATAGACTGCTCGGATCGTCGACATACAAGGCACATCTCTCAGAATCTTGCTTACAGCCCCATTGGCCATCATGGGATATGCTCTACGTCCATCCCAGATCTTAAATTGCACAACTGAGTATAGTCAGACTATTAGCTGTGTAGCATTCCCTAGGAGTCAAGGCCAAAATCTTACAACCAATGGGAACTGACGGGTTAATGCGAGATTTGTTGGAGCTGTAGTGGATCAGAGGGCAATCTCAGAATCAGAGTAGGTCACTGAATCGTTTGGCGGTTGAGTATGCCAATCTTCCATAGATGTCAACAGGTCTAAACTGGATTTCATTTATCAGCATTAGAGCAATCTTCAGAACTGCTGGTGGTATGTATTCTGGAAGTTTCTTTTATTTTATTGTAGTTTGAACAAAAAATTTATGTCTCATTAGTAGACTGTTTCTCAAAGTTACTTCTTGGTTACCCCGAACAGTTATTTCATCAATCAGATGTATGATTCCTACCTCTCTGGCTATTCCTCTTTTCCACATCACCAGTAGGAGATGTATTTCTTTTTTTCTCGTTTGAACATGAAGCTATCCTCAACCTAAGAGTTCCATAAATACGAGCCTCCCAAAAGAAAAAGGGACCTAGTTTCCTACTGAAAACTGCTTATAATATCTCTATAGTTAACAACAACGAAAATCTAAATAGAAGTGATCAGCCTTGCAGAATACAATGTAAATGAAATCTCGCGATTGTCATTATGGTGAGATCAATAAAGAAGTTCACTTATAAACAGTTTATTCTTTGCTGCATTATTTCTCCAGCAGAGGAACTGAATGGAGATGCACAGGAAACCATATGGATTCCAGGACTATACCGCCGTTTTTCAGATATCAATAACTCAAAAATTTGATGGCTCAATGGAGATGTGGCTCTCTTTCACCAATTGAACTTGTCCATATAAAAGAATTACAAACTAATCTGTCTTCAGAACAACGAAAAACATTTTTTCCAGTTTCTACCTTTGTTTTTGTTTTAGCAGAAGCTTATATTCAAACAAAGAACCTGACTTTAACCTTGTTGACGAAAAAGGAAGTTCTCATGGAACACACACTAACCTTCTTTCCTGAGTTAGGCCATTGACAATATGGGGACCAAAATCAGACTCTGTGTCTGGGATATTCGTCCGACACTCCAGAAACGATAATGGACCATTTCTATAGAAAAAATGCAGTTCTGGGAGACAGACTTACGAAAATTGCAATCCAAACTGGAATCTGTTTTGACGAATCAATGGTTATATATATGTCAAGAGCAGGAAGAACAATGACACAAATGCCCATTGCCAATAGCTTTTCCTTGTTACTTTGTCACCACTAACAATAGAATTATCAAAATTAATTCTTCATAGGACTTAAAAAGGATGTTATTTTTGTGCAGTCTGTGGAATTGCTCATGCCAAAACATTCCTCGATAGTAAAAAGTGTGCAAGTTACCACTCATATGTGACAATGGAATGCTGAATTTAGGTTTAAGATTTTTGATAAGAATCTTAATGTTATTTCAGTTTCGTCTCATTGTTGAGAATCAGACATTAAGTATTATTCTAAGTATTTAGTTAATGAAACAAACTTACACACCACTTGTTGGGAAGAAGGGAGTTCCGGTAGTAGCCCACATTACCCAGGAATGTGGGCTGAGGTCTTTGGAAGAAAGGAGGAATGGTCAGAGTGACAATACACTGAGCACCTACTAGATACTTATCACTTACGAGGTGGTAATATATCTAATAGGAGTAATCCACCTTGGAGGATTACATCAAACACTCATGCAGTGGTACACTTACTAAATGCTGAAGTTCTTTCATGGCAGGATTATTTGCTGTGTCTTTGTTCTCCCCAAAACAGGAAATCTGTTTCTTTGCGCTTTGCTTAGTTTTGATATTTCCACAATTTTAGTTAAGTTGCTCAACTTATTTCAATGGAATCCAGCTCCTTTCAGTGGTCATTAGGAAAACGTCACAGGCTAGGAATTCTTGAGTCCTGGTGATGCAGTTTGTGTTCAATTCGAGTAGACGATTGATTGAATGACCTTGGTTAGTACTAACATGGTCTCTGAGAAAGTAATGACTTGCAGAACATATCATTTTTATTTTCCGTAATACCCATTATTCATTTTTGTTCTTTGGAGAAAAAGGATGAAGCTGTTCCTGTTTCCTGCTAAATTTTCTTAAGTTTCTTTAGCCCAAAACTGACTAACCAGTTCGTGTAAAACTGTTACTTTGATAGCAGCCAGAATCTCTCATATGATTCAAGTTCTTGCAGGGACACTATTTCTTCAGAAAGCACCCTCTATGCGAAGTTCATAGTAATACTTCAGAAAACGATCGGGGTATCTAAAAAATCTTCTCAGCTATATTTGAGTCAAACCTAATTGTAACTTCTACAAGGTCAAAATTCATTTGTGTATTAAACTAGCTTCAAATTCCCAAGAGCAGATCAAAGAATAAAAGGGGTTGTTCTATTGAAAGAATTCAACAAGCCATCCTTTATATTTTGAAAGTTCACTATTGTAACGGGGAATTACACTCGAAACAACAGTCTTAACAGAGGAGCAAGGAAAAATATCGTGGTTGTCTCTTAGTTGCACTTGGCAGAATTTCTGGAGAAAACAAATTCTCCTCTTAAGTTTCTAGAGTAAGATCTTGGCAACTTGGTGTTTCAGTGGAATCTCAAAGCTGTGAGACATGTGCGTGATCCATGGCCCACTGAACCCCTGGTTTCTGGAACAAGTGCAGAATTGTTGTCAGCTAGAATCTTCTTCATGTTGAAGCTGGTCATTTCAGTCGATCTGGTTGTGAGTTCAATGTAGACTCGCATGTTCTTTCAACAGTCACATCTGGAACTTTTTAATGTTGTAGCAACTGCAAGGAGTCTTAATGAAGTACTGCTTCTTTATCGAATTAAAACAGCCTCTAATTTATTATCCAGGATAGAAATTGTTTCATCTTTCCAAGACGATCAAGAGAAATGTCTAAAAATCTTCCACCAACAATCACCTTCAACCAATATCATTGGCAATCCATATAGCCGCCCTCAGAATACTCCCATGTGTTTTCTCCTCTTACAATACCTGATGTCTGCGAACTCGTCAACAATACATTTCGCAGTCTTTACAGTTTATTGCCAACCTAGTTCTATCACATTTGGCGTAGTCTGATGCTTCGTCAAATTCAATTACTGAGTGCAGTTGCTCTAATCAGGTCTTACTAAATTCGGTTTCACCTATTACTGTTCCTATTGAATATTCAGGGATCGTTTTGTGGAGCTTTTATGGACTTTTATTATGTTTTATTTTTAAAACTTTTTTTTTAATTTATTTTCCTTTTTAATTCATTATTCCTTTTTACTCCTTTTTACTTTTTTATTCCTTTTAATTTTGTTATTCCTTGTATCTCTCTTTTTCATTCATTACTCCTTTTCATTTTTCATTAATTCTAATTTTTGATCCCAATCATATTTAAATGATCATTAAACTTCATCTGCAAGGTTCAATACTACCCCACAATGGAAATCCGACTGGTCAGAAAACGACAATTCAAAAATTACAGCTATACAGTGCACGACTTTGTGATTAGCGGGAAATGCGGAGACATTATCGAAGGGTCCCAAGCGTCACCGACCGCCTATTCGGTGGATGCTCGGCTACTGGTCCCCGACAGTGACATCTTTTCCGGCACCCTTTTTGTGGAGGTTCCGAATCGGGGGACTGGATCCATTGATGAAGAAGCACAAAATGCCACCGTGGCTGGAATGAACCGTCACAAAAAACGGAGAGGCGGGTTTGTCGATTTGCTGCCTCTTATGCGACATAATCATGCTGTTCTCAACCTGGGCTGGCAGAATGATATTCCTTTGGCTTCAGAGGACGGATTTAAACTTGGAAGCGAATTCCCAATTGCTATGAAAGACGGAAAGCCGCTCTGCCAGTATGTTCGCCAAGAGTTGAATGCGGCTTCTCGGTTTTTTGGGCATTCTAGAAAGTTCCTCACCACAGGCGAAATCGATCTCGATTACGAAATCGCCGATCCCAATTCGGTAAGAGTGTTCATGAGACGGTTTGAAGAGGATCCGGTCCGAGAAATTGGGTTTAGCGAAATTTCTCTTTTAGGATCCAGGAAAGTTAAAATTTCTTTGTCTCCGAATATTCCCGAAACAGCCATTTTCGATATCCATTATTTGGCCACCAATGCGAGAATTTCGGGGCTGGGTTTTGTGGCGTATCGAGACGTTATTTCATACCTGAAAAGCGGAAAATTCGATCTGTTGACTCCCGAAAAAGTTATCGCCTTTGGAGTAAGTCAAAGTGCAAGATTTCTGAGAACTTTTCTTTACGAAGGCTATAATGTTTCTGACGGCTCGCTCGTGTTCGATGGAATTGTCAACTACATTGCTGGAGCTCGTAGAGGCGACTTTTCATCCCCCTTCAATAACTCAGGAGCTGTATCTACCCAGCAATTCAATAAACGAATTGGCGACAATAACTTTCCGTTTTCTTACACTACTAGTTTTGATGGCGTGACTGGAAAAACCGACGGAATTCTTCAAAAATACAGCTCCGAGCTCCAGCCGAAAATCATTCACGTTGACACTGATAACGATATGCAGGCTGGGTTTGGATGGCTGGTTACTACTAGTACAGATGGTAAAACACCCCTTCAAGAACCTGAAAACGTCAGACATTACTTTCTAGCCGGTTTACAGCATATTCCTTATTTGAGAAGTATCATTAACGGCAAAAGATCTCATACTGGAGTTACGCTACATTATAACCTCTTCCTTAAAGCGTCATTGTTGGTTATGGACGATTGGGTAACTGGAAAACGACTTCCTCCAAAGTCTCGTTACCCTACCTTAGCAGATAACACTTTGGTGACGATTTCTGAGGCTTCCAAGAACTGGCCAGTGATTGAAGGAAGACCGTATATTGAGGTGAGAAACATTCCCGCTCATATTAGCGAAAAAGTCTCCAAAAGCGTCATTTTGCCGGCTATTTCTTCCACTTACCCTGTCTTGACTACTCCAGTGGATTCAGATGGAAACGAAACTTGTGGAGTGGTGCATCCGGCCGTAAAAGTTCCTCTAGGCACGTTTTCCGGCCACTCGGCAGCTCTTAACGGTGTCCAAACTTTTCTAGAAGGCGAGTTTATTCCGTTCAAGAAAACCAAGAGTGAGAGGTTTCGGGGAGGGCAACTGATTGATTCACGGCTGAGTATTGAAGAGCGATACTCGTTGAAATCGTATCAGGAGAAGATCTCACAGGCTGCCGAGAAGTTGGTCGAGGAAAGGTTTATTTTGCCGGACGATGTCACCACAGTGACCAGGTTTGACAAGAAGGTGTTTGCCCTTGCCAAGTTGTAGTTAACGATTTTTAGAAATGTGCTGTAGAGACATCTGTAGAAATTGGAAGTCGGTTAGTAGGTAGTCGTAATGAGATCAACCAGTACTTCCATCATTAGCTGCCAAGATTATTAAACTCATCATTGTCTGGAAATGTCAAACTACGAAGCGGTCGCTGGGGCCTTCAAGACTTAGGTGGGAATATTCCTGATATTCCTGAACGGCTGTTGAGGCCTATGGACGGTTACGTTCATGCTCCACGATTTGTGGGTGGTGGGGCATGTTATTTGCTTTGAAAACGAAGTATTGAACTACTAATGAGGTGTAATGCACAGTAACAAGCCAGCGTAGTTTAGATCAATTGCTCTTGAACGAATTTCTAGTAAGCGTGGGTCATGAACATACACTGCGACCCAAGGAAGTAAAATTCGTGGCATGGCTCTACATGATCCTTATTAAACATATAAATTGATCAATCAATTACAAAAAAAATTTGATTCTCATTATTGTGACCTACAGATGTTAATTGAGATAGCATCTTGCTTGAAAATATTCCCTCTGCCTTGGTAGCGAAAGTGCAACAAAAATTATGCTGGTATAAAACGGATTTCAACAACTCAGAACTCTGATGCAACCAGTAATTGCAGTATCATATCTCAGAACTTAAGTCCACTCCAGCAATTCCGATATTCTATACAAAAAGCATCTTGTCTGGTTCTCACGTGGTCAGATATCTTCTTCTAGCTTAGCTAGACGTTGGATATACATCAGCTAATGTTGAGAAAGACAAAATGATAAATATTTGTGTTAATGATAGTTAATGCAATAAAGCCTTACTATTCGGAAAAAATGTTCCAGAGTCATCTTGTTCCAATTGAAGCTGTAGCAGAAATGATAGAACCTCAACCCCTGATGCACTGAATACAACTTCACATTATTTCTACAGAAAACCATATATGGATTTAATACCTCCTTGGTTCCCTTCTCCTTCAGTCTTTCCTCAGTCTTCTTCAGCGTTTGCTGATGTCGCTTGTCAATAGTTAGCTTGTTAAGCTATAGTTAATGCTTAAGTAAACCCTAACTAATGATAATAAACCCAATGAAGTTCTGGTGATGATCGCCCCAAAATACGAAAACAAGACACCAGAGATCTCTTTGCGTAACCTTTCAATTTTTTCTTATGTGCGTGCCCTATTTACTATCCCCAACGTCTCCCTCCCCGTTTGTGTAACCCACCACACCCCAACCTTAACATTTGTGTAACTATATAAACCCTTGATCCTTTATTTCTTCCTTTTCTTCCTACTCCTCTACACAACACAAAAACAAGCAGACAAAAAATGATACCCAGACTTCGCAGCTGGCTTTCAGAAGGGATATCACATGTTACCCGGACAACCTCATTAGTCGACTTTGGACTCGGCTTATCGGCATTCCTGTTTGTAGCCGTCTACGGATACTACCAGTCTAATCCAGAGATACCCGAACAAGTTACAGAAATGTTGTGGTATTCTGTACCCCACGTTCCAGCCGTGTAGGTCTCATGGATACCCGTTGTTATTGATTTCTTACTAACACAGATGTCTCAGAGAAGCATTTGATAGACCCAGTATTGAGGAAATCAAACTCCATCTTAACAATTGCATCAACGATGTCAGCTCTAGGGAGTTACCCCAGCCGGATACTTCAGGAGGACACAGAACGGCATTTGCGTTCCTGTGCTCGGTTCAGGTCTGTTTGTGTCTGTTCATGGTCATTTTCCTCTTCAGGCGCAAAGATCATATTAATGAGCTCGAGGCGGAGATTCGAGACGTCACTGCATCTGTCGATGAGGTCTCAATGTCCGTTAATGAGGCATTTCGCCGTATTGACAGACAGAAAGAAGCCATTGTCGAGGTCGTGTCCACAAACCTCCAGGATAAATTCAACTACCCCATTGAGGCCCTCAAGAGTCGTCTGCATAGCATTGAAGGCAACGTAGCTGGTCTCCAAGAGCGTGGTCAATTTAACCCTCGTGCACCTCCCTATCGTGGATCAAAAACCAGGAATGAAAACCGTTACCCCAACGACTTCTGGGGGTATGACTCTTCGGAACATCGACCCTGGAGAAGCTGGTACAGGGGTCCCCACGGAAAACCTACTTCTAAAGTCATTCCAATTTCTGCTCCCGTCGAGCGATCCGAATGGATTGACAACTCTGTTGACAGTGAAGCAATGCTGACTGGTGCCCCACTGGTCAACAAATGCACCCCTCAAAAGACCAAGAAGATCATAATCAAGGCTGGTGACCAGGAGTTTGATCTTGCCAGTCCTGAAGGCAGGGAGCAATGGAGTTCCGTGGCCCGAAGAAACATTTCCAAGGCCATTACCCTTGCCAGTCATGTGCAGACCAAACGTGATAGTGCCCCAGCACCTCTTGCCCCTTTGCAGACCTCGACTACCACCAGGACTCACACCATTGAGTTATCTCCATTGACATCAGCCTACTCTTCAGAGACTGACGGCACTGAAGGGGGTAGACCACTTCAGGCTGACAACTACATCGAGTCTGTGGGTACCCCCCAAAGTCCCAATACTGCTTCTGGAAGGGCACTGAAACTGGAGCAGAATGTATCCAAGTGTGAGACAAGTGTTATTGGGGGCCCCGAAGACGGTGAGAAGAAGCCGTACCGTCGGCTCTTTATTCCTGGTCGGGGATGGGTTTCTGCTCGCCGTGTTGCCATGGAGAAGGCGATGGAGGCTAGCGGGGAGGGTACTAAGGATGAAGAGTCAGATACAGATAAGCAGGATGTTGAAATTTGTAAGGAGATGGATAACAAGGTCTCGGCAGCACCTTTCCTTGTCCCTCCATCAGGAGAAAACACCATTTCTGCCCAGTAGAATTAGCTATATCCATTGAGTGCGCTTCTATGTATTATCTATAGAATATCCTTGAACGAAGTGACAATGGCAGTGATGATCAGAGCGGCCTGGGACGCGAGCATAAAGTAATTGGGGAACTTTCTGTTAGCAGGGTCACCTGTAGAGTATCCCAATAGGTAGAAGAATCTTGAAACAGCCCAAACAGCAATCAAGGCTGCAGCCTCCTTTGGGTAAGACACTCCTGCGATCAACCCAGACAACACAGTGAGGTTGACGTTTTCGGTGAATTGCAACTGCGCCTTTTGTGCACAATTGAATCGTTTCTTTGCCACATCGATTTTGGGATTCACCTTGACGCTTTCGTCAGCAAACAGATTGGGGAACTTGGTCTCCGATCGGAGTCTCCATCGGAGGGTGGTGACTGAATGGAAGAATCCCAGAGCTGGAAGGAGAGCCGAAGCAGCTAAAACATAGCGGTAGTCGCCATTGAGGAGGATTGGGATGGGGGCCATGGTGATAATTACGGCTGATTGAGGAGGTAGAAGAGATGGTGGGGGATGGAGAAGATCCTCAGCGACAGTTATGGGTGTTAGGTGGGCATGATCGACATTGCTCAGGATACATGGTGCTGATGGCTACTGATGTAGAGCTTAATTTAGATAGCGAGTTTATTTAGAGACGACGGTGTCATCCTAACCCTGCGGGTGAAATCTTCGCACTAGTGAGCAGAGTGACATGGAGTCTAGTGCGAGAATAGCTTACTTTGTTACCGTTCGGTTAGACGTAAAACCTGGTTTTCCAGTCTCTGTGACAGGGAGGTGAGAGCCAAGGGATCCGCAATAGAAGTAATAAGAATGCAATTCATTGAAAAATCGTTATTACTGTCCTAAATGAGATAGATTTGAAATAGAATGGTGTGTTATCTCATGTTAATAATTCGGTTTAGAGACTACGGTTCCCATCCGACAATATCTATTGGTTGCAAGCTACTCTCCAGGTTGTTCGAGGTCGATATCGAAGATGTTCAAATCGAATGGTCAATGAAAGCCATCTGTGTCACCAAGCAAGGCGACTCGCTAACTCGGTGACATCCCTAGGGTAAATTGTCACCACCCCCAACTGAACAGAGTTAATCTTTGCTACAGTACCGCTCGGTGACGATTGAGACGGTAACAATGTCACCTCCTTTAGCCAATCGCACTATAGCACCGCTCGGTGACATTGTTACCGTCTCAATGTTGTGGCCACCAGCTTTAACTCTAACTCTAAACCTGATTATGCACGCTTCCTTACCCTGCCTCATCTCTCACTATGCACACTCTGGAAATCGACTTGAGCGTTTCTTCGAACGACTGGCGACTCAGCAATCTCTCTGTTAGTGGTTTCAGCAGCTCCGAAAGTGGAATGGATGTGGTCAAAGGCGAGTATCTTGGAAAAGGAGTGGTGCGACTATTTAGGGGAGAGGATAGTAAAGAAGAAGTTGGGGTAGATGACAATGAGTCTGTGCCGTCTTTGATAGTGGCGATTTTGGCCGCTCCGGGATACATGAGTGCCAGTGATTTTCTCGGGTTCATCGGACAACATTCCTGTGAGAAAGATATCTCTCATATCCGCATAATCAAATCCAGTCGAGAAACCAATAGGCATATGGTACTGATCAAATTCCGGGAAATTGAACGTTCTGTGGAGTTTGTGAATGTCTATTCCGGCAAAGTTTTCAACGGAATGGATCCAGAAACTTGTTTGTGTTTATTTATACACGATATAGTCGTGAGTGGGAATGTCGTGACTACCAACTTCCCATATCTGCTTCTGGATCCGTTTACGAGCCACAAACCCCAAAATAAACCATTTCCTCCCCCTACTCCGGATTTGAAAGAGTTACCTACTTGTCCCGTATGTCTTGAGCGTATGGATAGTGCCACTACTGGATTGGCTACGATTCTTTGTGAACATACGTTTCATTGTCATTGTCTAAGTAAATGGGCTGGAGGAAATTGTCCAGTTTGTCGGTATGCCGGGAAAAAGAATCCCGAGAACAGTATTTTCTGCCAAACTTGCGGCAACTCTGAAAATATATGGATCTGTTTGATTTGTGGAAATATGGGATGTGGAAGATATGCTCTAGGACACGCCCATGCTCATTTTGAAGCTACAGGACATGGGTACGCCATGGAAATGAGTACTCAGAGAGTCTGGGATTATGTTAGTGATGGATATGTTCATAGATTGATCCAGAGTGAGGTTGGCAAGTTGGTGGAGTTGGATGAAGGGGGGAGTGGGGGAGGAGGGAAGTTTGTGTATGATGATGGAAAGAAGGGGGATTTCGAGCAGTTGGCATTGGAGTACACGGCGTTATTGACGTCTCAGTTGGACTCTCAGCGTGAGTATTATGAGGGTTTGATGGAGAGTTTGCGGCTTCAGCTTGATGAGCGGCTTCAGCTTAACGAGCGACTGGAGCTGAAGAAAGGTGAGGCTGTGAGACCTGAGATTGATGAGATTGCCGCGATGAGTTCACAGTGTGGCAAGCTCAAGGAGTGTGGACAAAAGAGCATTGAGCTTGGTGGGGGGGAGAAGAAAGGGGAGACTTTGAGACCCCAGCTTGACGACCGACTGGAGCAAGATGAGGGTAACAACGGGCAGCATAGAATGGACCTTCACATGGAATCACTTCAGCAAGAGATTAAACTGCTGAGTTCGCGACTAGAAGAAAGAGAGAGGCAGGAGAAGCTGAGAGCTGAGGTTGAGGAGAAGCAACGAGAGGAGAAACGCCAAAAGGAACGCCAAGAGAAAGATCTCAAACAAGAGATTGAGGGTTTGCGGCAGGAAACAGAAAAGCTCAGTCAACTGAGTAAATCGTTCAGGCAGTCGTTACAAGACGAAAAAGCTATTTCTGCAGCAATGATGGCCAAAGTCAAGAAACTGCAGGAGGATAAATTGGCCAAGGAGAACCAGATTAAAGATCTTGAGGAACAGCTCAGAGACGTCATGTTCTTCTTGGAGGCCCGAGAAAAGTTGAAAGATGCAGATGAAGATGTCAAGGAGGGTACCCTAGTGATGAAAAAGAAGGGTAGGAGGAGGTAATTTTCAGATTCTGCTGGCTTTCTAGTGAAAAGATCTACAATGTGGGAGGCCTAAACCCGCAGGGCTAGTGGTCATTTATTATTACCTCACTGATGGTTACATCGGATCGCATGTTGATGTGTAGCTATGTAATATTTATTCAATACCCCAGGGGGCATAGGTAGAAACTTTTGGCTATATTCAAGACGTAGTATTATGCAGAACCTTTTGGAGTCAAGAGTTGTACCAACCATACGCTGTTAAAGACTTTATGGGATTACGGTAGCCCGACGTGCTAAAGATACTACTCCGTTTTGTGATAATCTAAAAGCCTGGAGTAGCGGAAAACGTTGGATATAACCGAAAGTCCTGTGCTCAGCTCTACCGTCCTGTACTCAGCTCTACCGTCCTGTACTCAGCTCTACTGTCCTGCACTCGGCTCTATCTGTACTATAATCATCTGGCTGGGACTTTCACAGATCACATGCAGCATTACGCCGTATGATCATGCAACCAATATTTTTTTTTCAAATCATCCAATGGTACTGCTCTGTAAGGGGATGCATAAGCGAGTAGTGCATCAGCCGAGGCGATGAGTGCTCGGCTGTAGTAGCTAGAGAGATGACGAAGGGACAAGCGACGGGTTGGCAATGTTTCATCTTTTTGAAGTTTTGGTGAAGTCGGATGTCACAAAACTCAACTACAATTTACTTTTCAGTTTTCTTTTCTCTTTCTCTCTGAATTTTTTTTTTTTTTTCAAATATTTTTTCATCTTCCCCACGTCACCCCATACTTTAACTTTGTTTACCCACAAAAGATATCGATTTAATTGCGGCGAGATGAACTTTTCAGAAAAAATAATTAAATAAACCTCTTCTACTCAGCCCCAAGAAATAACTGTCAAATTTTTAACTCTTCCTCTAAATTACACAAAAAGTTGCACTCGATTGTTTCCTGGCACTAAGTTTGTTGCTGAAACTCAATTTTTGGCCGAGGTCACACGACAACCACAAAACCCGACTTTTCCGATATCCACAAAAAGGAAACTCGGGCAAATTAGTCTTCTACCCTCATGAGTTACACAAACACGATTTCCCCACGATCGTGTGTTGCTACAACCACAAATACAACACCCTGTCTGTAATGTCTTGGCATTCTCGAAACTTTACCTGAAACTTAATTCTCGGTGAAAAAGCGGCCATTATAAGGCAACGCACTTGGCAACTCTACTTCTGTGTCAACTGCTAACTTACCATGGTCGGAATCTGGGCAGTATCGACGGGAAAAGTCGGACAGAGTGCCGATGGAAAAACCACGTTTCGAAATCGAGGAGACGGAGAAATTGTAGCTACTCATGGTGACAGTGGGCTATTGGAAACGTCGTCAATTCGATCACTTCCTCCAGATTATGAGAAACCGAATTCGGAAAGAGATGAAGAATCGATAATTGAGCAAGAAGATCCGCCAAGGTTTTCGCAACAATCTTCAGGGCCGCCTTCGTACCATACCACTCAACGGTTGCTGAAAGGTAGACATATCCAACTTATTGGTATTGGAGGAACTATTGGAACGGTTCTTTTTGTGCAGATTGGAGGAGCGTTAACCAAGGGAGGTCCTGGTTCTCTTTTCTTGGGTTTCACTCTTTGGTGTATTCCAATTTTGATGATTACCATGACCACTGCTGAAATGGTGACTTATCTACCCATAGCGTCTCCGTTCATCCGGTTTGCAGGAAGATATGTGGACGAAGCGTTTGAGGTGATGGCGGGCTGGAATTTCTTCCTTCTGCAGGCCGTGCAAGTTCCGTTTGAAATCACAGCCGTCAATATCATTCTCCATTTCTGGATTGACGGTTATTCCATTGCGATTCCGCTGGTGATCCAGTGTGTGCTTTACGCCCTGATCAACGTGTTTGCCGTGGGTATCTACGGTGAAACCGAGTTCTGGTTGTCGTTTGGAAAACTGGTTTTGGCCATTGGCGTCATCATGTTCACTTTTGTCACCATGTGTGGAGGTAACCCCCAGCACGACGCATACGGATTCCGGTACTGGAATGATCCCGGAGCGTTTGCAGAGTACATTGAGACGGGATCTTGGGGCCGATTTTTGGGCTTCTTCGCTTGTTTGGTTCAGGCTGCTTTTTCGATTGCTGGCCCAGAATACGTTTCCATGGCCGCCGGAGAAGCCATTAACCCTCGAGTGGTGATGCCCAAGGCATACAAGGCCGTTTTGTACCGTCTGTCGTTTTTCTTCATTCTTGGCGCCCTTGCTGTTGGCATTATTGTTCCTTACAATGACCCCCAGCTTTTGGCGGCCATCAAGGAAGGAAAACCCGGAGCTGCCGCTTCTCCTTATGTTATTGGAATGCAGAGACTCAATATCAAGGTTCTTCCTGATATCATGAACGCTTTGGTGCTGACGTCAGCATTTTCGGCTGGTAACTCCTTCACTTACTGTGCCAGCCGAACATTATATGGTCTTGCGCTTGAGGGCCATGCACCTCGTATTTTTGCAAAGTGCACAAAGAAGGGAGTTCCAATTTTCGCAGTTCTAGCCGTTCTTTGCTTTGGTTTGCTTTCTTTCTTGCAAATGGGCAACTCAGCCCAGGTTGTTCTCAACTGGCTGGTTAACATTGTCACCTCCTCGCAGCTCATCAACTTTACCATTTTGTGCACGACCTACCTGAGGTTCTACTACGGTCTCCGAGCGCAAGGGATCTCTCGAGATACTCTTCCTTTCAAGTCTTTCTGGCAGCCCGGCTGTGCTTGGGTGGGTTTGACCTGTGCCGGAGTCATGTTGCTACTTTCTGGATGGACGGTGTTTGTGCACGGTCATTGGTCTACTGTGACGTTTCTGTTTTCGTATATCATGATTCCCATTGATATTGTCATCTTTTTGTTCTGGAAGTTGGTGAGAAGGACAAAGTTCCGAAAGCTGAAGGAGATTGACTTTATCACGGGAAAGAAGGAGATTGATGAGTATACTGAGGATTATGAGGAGAAGCCGCCAAAGAATTGGTTGCATAAGTGTGCGAGGTGGTTTTTTTAGGAGCGAGTAGTGGAGTGAGCGAGTGGGAAACTAAATTGGGGAGTGAGTGATGAGGGAGTTAAAATGGGATTACTAATTGTCAGGGTCGATTTTCACGGTAAGTTATGGGGTTTTGTGCGGGTTGGGTTATGAGGCTTCAGCAGGTTGATGAGGTTTTATCCGGCGTTCGTTCGTTCGTTCGTTCGCCTTTATGAGTAAGTAGACTGGGTTACGGTTATGTGTACACCAGAAGAGTGGAGCATGAAGTACTATACTTTATCGCTCTACAAGACGGTTTCTAACTAACACAGTAAGACGTTGAGATGATGAGTTGTGCACTTGTCACTCTTGCCAAAAGACTTTCTTTGCTCGCCCTGGTCGCGATGAGATATGTAGATAATTGATTAACAGCTAGCCTATGAAACAAACAGTATGACGTAGACAGGATATCTCGTGGACTGTAAGCCAACAAAATCCTTGCCTGGTGTTCAGGCGAAACCTAGATTCAACAAATCATTTCTCGAACTTCAACTACATTATTGTACTACTACACCACACATTCAAACTCCATTAGTACAAATAAATAAACAGTTACGCAGTAATCGCGACTGAACTGCTGAAAGAGGGTAAATCGTCATAGGCGACGTAGGGTGGCAATTGCTCAAGACTGACGCTGATTGCTTTTTTCGTGTATGCTGAGGTTACGAGTGAGCCTGAGTTTCCAGGAGCTGGAGCCCCTCCACCAATCCCGAAAAACGATGCAGACGCGGTTTTTGGGGTTTTGGACAAAACTGCCGCCTCAATTACGTAATTTTCCGAATCAACCTGCTCGTCCAACGCCTCATTGGGGATCTCAAACCGAAACGGGTACCTGTAGAGGTGGTTGGGGTAAAGTTTGGATTTGTGAGGATCTTGCAAGTGTTTTTCAAGTGACAAAAAGCACGTTTGGCGTCTGTCGTGGCCCGGAGTCTTGATAAACCCTTTCAAATGCACCGATATCGAGTCGAAAGAATAGCTTGGCAAGGTGGAAGTGATTTCTAGAGCCCCTTCAACCACATCTCCTTGATGATATAGTCGATCTGGTTCATTGAGTCTGAGTTTGACTGTTGGCCCTGAATTGTGTTGTTTTTGCGATTGGATCATTGTACTGAAACACTCCATGCCCACACATGTGATTTATATATATACATTAATTTATCACGATAATAGATAACAATCGGAACGTTATCAAGGATAAGGTTTCGCTGTAAGGTTTCACGATAAGGTTATCATGGTTACCTTGCGTTTGCTTCTGTGAATATGACGTGTCATGCCTGGGTAACCATGGAGATAAACTGGCCAATCAGGCTTGACATAGTCAGGGAGGACTATCCAGTTGGCGGCTCTCGGTTTACGAACGCACGAGAACTGGCTTACACAGGAGTATGTTTCTCTCCCTTCCCCACGCATCGCATATCCCAATTAGGACATCCGTGGGGCGGGTGCCAAAACAGGTCTTTTACTAATACGAGAAAGAGAAGACTTAGTGCAATAGCCGTCCACGAGAACACAACCTTTTAGATTTTCCTTCAACCACATGACCACGCTTCAGTGTACGTAAACTGTCTCAGATTTAGTGGCTACCCATGGCTGCCTGGGACTGGACTGTCTCTGTCTCAGTTGTACCTACCAGTTGTGCCAGCCGTCACGACTCTTGCCATGCCCTTGCGCCCAGCTGGAATGCATAAAGTCATTTCACTTTCACTCTCTTTGTGGTACATAGAATATGTAGGGGCCATGCCTAGACCTGGACATCCGGGGTATGCATACAGGGCGGCTATAGCGGGTGCCTACGATACAGTCTAGTGGGCTCACTAAATATTAGACTGTGCATAATTAGCCGAAAATGGTTTCAATGTCAACTTCAGAACAATGTCTTTATAGCCCCTCCGTTTCCTTCCGTCTCCTTCTCTCGTTGCCTCACTCCTGCCATGTACAATTACGTCAGCCGCAGCCGGGTAACCGCTTAGGTTATGTTGGGGGAAAATAATTTTGATGAGTCCAGACCTGAGAAATTTGGATAACTTTTTTAGTCTCATTTTATTGTTTCCTGTTATGTTAACCGTTTATATTTTAGCCCATCACTGGCGCTAGCGTTTTAGTTTATATTCGGAGAAATCTCGGAGTGACCCGGAGGCGGCGAGGAGGCGGCGAGTGAGATGAGCGGGGAGGCTGTAGTTCTAGAGGTTTGTCTGTGTTTTCAGGTTTCGAAGTTTGCTGGGCTGACTGCAGTTTTGTGCTAGCCAGCCGTTTTGTGTTCAGATTGACGACAGCAATCCAGGTTAAATGTGCCTGTCCAGCTCGTCAATTTGTGCTCTCATTCTTCATCTACCACCTCACGTCATCACACGCACATCGCCGGATACTATCGCTCATAATCTCGTAGGAAAGCTGAATTAGTTGACTAATAACAAGAGGGGTAGCTACCGGTGGCACATTGACTTAACTGGCTGGCACTTTGTTTCTACTGGCGAACCTTTCGGTTCTACTGGCTGGTACTTCGTTTCTACTGGCTGGCTCTTCGTTTCTGCTGGCTGGCACTTCTGCTTAATGTGAAACACACTCGGATGGTTAATGGAGTGTCTGAGCCAGGAGCTGAAGAAAACGTCCAGTATAGATGGATGGACGCATTCGGCCCTGCATGACGTCTGTGAGTCAAACCTCCTGGTAGCTTCGTGCTCTGGATGATCCACATGTTGGAGAGTCCTAGAGGCCTCAGAGCACATGAATCCCTCCGCAACCTGCTCCTTAATAGCCAGGGTGACCCTGCTGGGGTCCTTATGGTGACATTTTGTACCAGCTTCTTAACGGTTTTTGGATACGATACAACAGCAATCTGAAACTGACTCTCAGACTGCAAGCAATTCCATTTCGGGCCTATTTATGTGATTTGTTTTGTTTCGATGCTCCTCAAGGACTTGTATGATAATATAGCCTACAGCATCATAACTCGGAACTTCAAATCCACTGGGTTTACTTTTCTTGCTCTAGAACTGAATCTTGCCGTTTTGGTACAACATGTTCTGGATGCGGATGACCGAATCTACCCTCGAGCAGTTTTCGCCTTGATCCGAAACCCCAGACAGATGTTGACGAGTGCAGTTGTCCCGTGGAGCACTTTGGGTTCTAGTCAACAGAAGATACCTTTTCATATGATCCAGAAAAGCCATTGATTCAAGAACGATTTATTGGGTACATTAAGCGAGACCTCCAATAATACTCAAAGTAACTGAGTTCTGTCGTACCAGATAGACATGCAACAATATAGACAAACAGTCGGAGAATAGGGAACAGCCACTAGTTTGGAAGGAAGCAAAGATTAAGTGATGACCTGAATATAAGGCTTTGAAGGCAGGGGTTGTTGAGAAACGTGCTTTGGATCCCTGGAGAAGATCTTGGAATAGAGAAGACCTTGAAAACCATATATCCAAAGGAGACAGAAGTGAGTAAAGTTCCGTGTGAACTGCTATGGACTTGATAAGTGATCCTGAGGGTAGCATAACTGTTGCATATTTCTCTGAAGGGAAACTGGTTGAGTCTACTGGGCGACTCAAGTGGACACATCCGAGACACTTGGAATGTATAGCCGCGTCCATCCACTAATTATGCGCTACTTGTCCATCCTCTAATTACACGCTACTCGTCCATTCCTGGCCATGTGACTGAATTGCTTGAGCTACTCAATATTGTTAAGCATCATCAATTTGTTATATTAGTTAAACTTGGGAAAAAACCGCTTGGAGTCTGAGTCTGCAAACGGCCGATTGGTTCGAGGAGTATCATTTCCATAAAACTTTGGATTGAACTCCTGATTATGCGAACTTGCGAAATCCACATCGCCTTCCTCGCCTGTGAAATCAATAGGTGATTGATTAGTTCTTTGATTTTCGTGGAAAATTGTTTCGAAGTATGATTTGAGAGACATGATAAGTATTATAGCGAATTGAAAAAGAAACCTGAAGTCCGTCTTTATATCTTCCCCATCCTTAATTCGATCCCAAGTGTCTAGACTACTTTATGTCATCTCGCATAATGCAGGTGTTTGATCATC
The DNA here is from genome assembly GCA_900519005.1 of Yarrowia phangngaensis. Classification (NCBI taxonomy): domain Eukaryota; kingdom Fungi; phylum Ascomycota; class Dipodascomycetes; order Dipodascales; genus Yarrowia; species Yarrowia phangngaensis. The sequence goes on from ULGR01000008.1 coordinate 487,719, forward strand.
ATACAGATTATGCAGTCTAGACTGAGGGAGAGAGTGGACATGTGAGATACAAAAATCATAATAACAGATACAACACCAATGTTTGTGCTCGCGATTTTGTGACCGTTTGTATTTTCATGTTTATGTGAGCGTTTGGCAAATCATTTTGTCACTTCAGTCTAGACCTACTTCCAAACTTAATTTTTGTTATCTTGACATTGTAAGCTTTTGATGTCTTGTTCAAAACTTTAATCTTATTTTTAAGCGGGCCGACTTGTCAGAAGAAAAAGGGTAATTTCTGCATCATGTGACCTTACAGCAATCCAGCCAATCAGCGAGTCCTTGATCAGCAAAACCCTGATGGTGTAGGGACAGAAATTAGGGCAATTGAATGACTTTCGCGTCTGAAACATTTATGGAATCTTACATAACTGAGACATTGGATGGAATACGACTTACTAAACTTGGCATGGTGATGTAATGGAGAAAATGAGTTAATGTCCTTGGAGACTGGAGAGCTCGTGTGACATTCGGATTGTCAGATTGTCGACGGTGGCTAATAGAGGTATTTTTATTATATAACACACGCAAAAGTATAAGTATGTGTCTGCCAAAATAGAAGAGATTGAAGCTCCAGATCTGCAGTGACGTCACAAAGTAGAAAGTTCATAGAGTCTACTCTGAAACGGTGACGTTTGAGTACCGCCTTTATTGAGCCAACAGAGTTATTGTCACCCACAGCACATGGAGGTCTCAAAAGCGTCAATGTATTTTTTGATTCTCACCAGAACGTAGAAATCCCATCGGCTAGGCGACTCACCGTATTATAATGGGATCCAGCAAGTGGAAAAGTCCCTAAACGAAAATGTTAATGTGATTGTTGGGTGCAACCAATATGTAACGTCTCCTACAGGTTCTATCTCATTGAGAATGTGTGTCAGTATTTTTTCGAATTTATTACGTGATTGTTATTACCTTATCCTTCTCTTGATTGTACAATCCTTCAGTTGATTGTACAATTCTGTTGATTGTACATAACCCTCTGTTGAGCCCTGCATCTCAAAATAATTACTACATCGGAAGCTCGAAGTAAGTAGATTAGGTATGTACAAATAAATAGTTAGTCTAGAGGAGCATGGCCTGGGCCTTGCCGTTGAGGAAGCTTCGTTTGTTGATGCCGGGCACCACAAAGTTGCTGAGTCGTTTCTTGTTCTTTGTCAGGCTGGATTTGACAAACGACTGGTATGAGTCTTCTCGCTGCAGAGAGTTTCGGAATCCGCAAATGGGGATGGAGTTGTATCGTTCTGTCCACAAAGCTTCGTCGGAGGTGGAAACTGAGTCGGAATCCGAGCATGCTGATGAATCCACAATGTCGTTGATGTCGATAGGAGCAGCATGCAGGGTGGTGTGAGTTGGCTGCATGGGAGAAACTGGAACTGAGACAACCGGAAGGGGGGTGGTGAAAGAAACATCTTTGTTGAGAGTGGAAAAAGAGCTCAGGTCATGTTTATCGACCATAGGCCATCGTTCTGAAGTATCCAGAGAAAGCTGTGAGGTAGGGTTTTCAAAAAAGATGTTCTCAAAGTCTTCGATGCTGGGGTTTTCTTTAGTGTCAGCCGCGGCGGTCTCTGTGTCTACAACAGTGGTTGTGTCATCTGTCGCTTTTGTGTAACTCTCCTCAGTCTCATCCACATCAGTATTATCAGTAGACAGCTCCAGCTCATCGACAATGGAGTCCACTGAACTCAAACCCAGAACATCGTCCTCCAATTCGTCCTCGTCATACTTGGGCACAAAACTGAAAGATGGAAGTTCATCATAATCGGATTCGTCGTCTGAAGACATGTCGATTTTTTGTTTTTTGGGCATGGTGGTCTCAATGTGCTCAATCTGTGCCACTTCCTCCTCAACCTCCTGAATAGTTTGCTCCTGCTTCAACTCCTCGGCCACTCGCTTGCGCTCAAGCCGGGCGGAAGTTCGACGGACGGAAGATCGTGTAGAAGCCATGGTTACTCAAAAAGAGGTGGGTTCCTGTCTCCATATATATGGTTTAGGTGTTGGCCGTTTAAGCTTTTTTTTTCTTTCAATAAATTTCTTTGTTTGAAAGTAAGGTTTTGGCACCTTTAAAAGTGGCAAATATAACCAAATTCAACTTGAGATTGTGACAATTAATGGAGGTAATTTTGCTGAATTGATCTTATTTTATATTTGTGAAAATGGCATATTCATTTTGTATATCTCTTTAACGTCTCTCCTCCTATTTTTAATCAATGTTTTTAAACTCTTTGTTTAAATAAACTTTGTTCCGAAACTACGGCATGCACAAAATTAAACGACTTTGGTTGGTTGTAGAAACCACAGGAATGTCATTTGTGGTGCAGAATCAACGTCAGTCGTGGTGGATGAACAGAAATATTGGTTTCAATCGACTTAATGCTTGGTTATTCGTCTTAGCCGTTTGCAACTTAAACTAACTAGTGGAAACTCAAACCAAAAAAAAACCAAAAAAAAAAAAAAAAAAAAAAAAGTGAAAAAAAATGTGAAAAAACAATAGGGCGAAAAAAAGTGAAAAGAAATTCTAAAAAAAATATTTAACAAATCGCTTGCAACCTGTAGAATTTCTTCCAAATGTCAAATGCCCAAAATTCGAAATTCGAAATTCGTATATTCTCCTGTAACAATCAATCGCCGTGCATTCTCCCCACCTGCTTCTTCCGTCAAACTGTACCTGACATACAAAGAACAGTCTGGTTGGTTTGAGCTACGAAAGTGGTTAACAGCAAACCTGACCAGTCAAATTTCTGACAGAATATCCTGGTTTCGTAGCTCATTGTTTCGTTTCCCTGACACTTGGTGTTTGTGTGACACTTGACGTTTGTGTGACATCAAGTTTGGTTTGTGTGTGGTGCCACCTGTGAACCCTAACCCTTAATTGATTTTTCAAATGAAACCATCAAAAAACAGACGTAATTTCCTTTCTAGGAATAAATAAATTACATCTTCAACAACAATGTCATTCTTGGTACTGTTAGAACAAAAAATATCACCCATTTATCTCTCAACACCATCTATATTGTTAAGATGTTGTTTTTCCAACTCCACGATTAAACTTTTGCTGCGACTCGATAACCTTTTATTGGATATTTTTTTCATTTAAACTTTCAAAACCATAAATAAGGTTGAACACCTTAAAATCCCCAATTGCTTGATTTCTATTGGCTAGAGTCACCCAACAGTAGGGCATTAGTTGAACCACAAAACGCTACCAACTTAGAGAAACTTGGTTTTATATTTTTGTGTCAATTACCAAGATGGCCTTTTCGTCGCTTATTGTTTCATTCCGTTTGCCACCTTATTTGTGAGACCCCTATTGGCCACCTCACTCTTCTTTCTTCCATACAACGGCTTTCTGCATGTCTGCATCTCCATGCGTCACAGTTGTGGGTCTTAGTGGTGGTGCGTATTTGGTAGACTGTGAAAGTGGGATACACTATTTTCGCTACGGTCAGTGGTTATAGCTGTGGGTAACTTGAGGTATCAAGTACTTGAGTATTTTTAGTACTGTAGGTATTGAGGGTGAGGGGTTATAGCTTTGACATCAGTGTCAGTCATACAGTCACAGGTGCATATGCACCAGAATCGGTAAACTAAAACAACATGTATGTTTCCATGGTTACGTGGAGGGAAGAATGAAAAATGTGTGGAAAAAAATAAAATAAATATTAAAAAAAAAATACGAGAAAAAAATAAGAAAAAAAGAAGAAAAATCACTGAGCAATTTAATTAAGACAAACGCTTGAGGTGAGTAATTTATTTTCTTTTCAACAATCTAGCCTCTAAAAGTCCAATTAATATATATGACACCAAATTGAGATGTATAAAGATAATGAATCCTGCTAAGAGTCACAAGGTGATTTCGATAATATCAGAAGTATGATCTACAGCCCAGGTTAACTCAAAAGTAAACATGAACACAACATGACCAGGCACAGAGTTCTATGATCACCACCAAAGGTTGCTATCTAGTCAGATCGGGTTCTGACGTTCACTTTACGTGGCTCTCAGGGTGATCAGTGACGTCATCCACCTGTCTCCGAACCATTTCTCTCTGTCTCAAAAATTCAGCTTCTAGTACTACCCGACATGGATGTAATTGTAATATGGATGTGAATTTCAATGTAATCAGACTACCTTGATTACACAGCCCACTCGAGAGACTCTCAAACAGCGGTTGAGTCTACAGGCTGGTTTTCGAGTCTCTGCTTGGTGCACATGATTGACCAGAATTCATAATGACTTTGAGATTGTTGTGTTTTGGAATGCCGCAATCCAACCAAAGGTATAACAGTTTTTGTCTTGTCTTCAGGCCACACTTAAGTTCGTTGAAGAGTGCATGCATCTTATTTAGTGACTAAAAATCGTCGATCAGTGGCTACTGTTCTTTGTTTGGATCCTCAATATGAGCGAGGTGGTTATTTATTGTAGTAATATATGGATTGATTGTTAATGCCATTGTTAATTACTGGGTTATTATATCAAAATGAATTTGTCAACCATTTCCCTAATATGGCTATCCATACTGTTTGAAATCATATAACTCTCTCATACACCTACTTATTCCCTTCGAATCCTATCGTTTCATTTAGTAGAAACCTGGACTCATATCAGATTCAGAATGGCTGGCTTCATACAGAGTTAATAGCAAATACAAATAATGGTTGAGTTATGTAAAAAGACTGTACACTCGAGCCACTCCCTCTCTAGCACAGGTGACAATATGACCTTTCCACTTGGATCCTGCCCTAACTCCAATCCATGCCACACAAGCAATTTGGTCAACGGGAGCGCCATTCGAGGCAGATCATGAATAGACGAGTCCTCCAACATAGTATAAGGCTTGTGCTTAAAAGCCGCTTGAGATACTTTTGGTGTTGTTCCTGGTCTCATAGTGTCAGCGCCAGGTTGCAAATCCTCTTGCTTTAGTAGAACTACATCACTTCAGCTACATCAACTTTGGTAAGACTTGCACTTCACTTTCTGAATGTACCTCAGGGACCAGCAGCTTTTCGTTAGCCAGTTTAAGTGGCACAGTAATCCATGATGCAACTCAAGACAACATTAGCCTGTAAGGATTAGAAGTTGCGTGTCGTTATTCAGATCGACTAGGTAAACCCGATAGCGCTTTCCCTCATGAAGAGAAGCCAGTATTCTAGTAGCACAGACCTCCTAACGGTTGGGTGTTAATCAAAGTGCCGTAACTACCAAAACTCGAGATCCAGGTAGAAATGTCACGGCTACGATATTTTAACACAATTGAATAAATAGTCGCGCGTATGAGTAATTTGGCTGACTTCAATAGTTCAAAAGACGTAAATTCTGTGCTGACAAATTCTGTGTCGAATCAGATCATAGGTATGGCAAGCCATAACAAACAAGTAACCTAGAATTGTCTGACTCGATATAACATTTGTTCCATGAGAAAGGCCAGTATGATTATGCCATATTACCAAATGAGAAAACGAGGAACATGAATGAAAAAAACCTGAGACAATTCCACGTCTACTATGGTTATGAGGAAGCTATTGGTTATGAGGAAGCTATTGATTATATATTCTCGGAAGACAAGGATGGTGGAGGAGCAAAACTAGACAAGAACCTTTACCTTTACAAACTCTTTTGTCACACCCATTAAGGTCTATACCAGCTTTGGAAGCTAGCCAGGGGACAAACAACTTTTATCAACCATTATGAGGAGAATCACAGAATCGGTATAACTCAAACTTAGGGAGTAGATTTATTAAATACAAATATACTTCAATCAAGGTAACCCTCGAGAACTTATCCAACTACTAATCCTTCCATCTTTGTCACTACGCAGAAGAGGCATTTCAGATCAATCAGCTGCCGTTCGGAATTCATGTCTATTTCAGGCTCATCTTATAACCTGTATCCTGATTTGGAGACTCCTCTATAATGTTCCTGGCTAAATATGTTTGTGACCAAAGTCCAACCAAGAGACGCGATAAATTGTATTATAGAGTATATTATTACCAAATTATGGCCCCTAAGTAAAACCTGAGCTTGATTTTACTCCTAGGATCCATCAGCCCAATGGCAGCGCAATTGGTGAAGTCTGTTGATTCAGCCGTGCATATAAGAGAAACGACCTAGTGAACCCATTGAACAGACGAAACAAAATTGAGGGGACATTATTCCGATTGGAATGTTAGGCGAAAAGGTACAAGAATTTTGCGTAACCTTTATGAAACTACAAGAGCGGACTCTAACTGTGATGTTGTACTGTTACCAAAAACAAATGAGATCTACTGTTGATATCAATTAGTCTAAATCAATCTACACCTCTAACTATGGTCTATTTTCTTGCGTATCATTTCCTCCACACTTACTCTCCATCAGTCTCTCTGCGCCAGACTAAATTTTTTCCAACACCACCAGCAATAAAGTAACTGTTTTATAACTGGAATTTTTACAGGGCCATACAATTTAGTTGAATGATTGATTGCTTTAAGGGCTATTCAATATCCTTGACTTTATACTCTTCGCGCTTGCAGTGCCAGTAGTCCCTCCACCAGGAAGTGAGAAATATCCTAGTTTCAGGCGTCTTCTGGCTTTCTAGTAAGCAGCCATTACTCGCAACCCTCCACCGCCCGGCTGTCTATATAAACCAACACCCGTTGTGGTGTCTGATGAGCTTTATTCTGGCACCTTTACTTCACATTTGGTTCCTCCCGCATCGCCAGTTCTGCTTACCACAAATGGTACAAGGGTCATACTAACTAGTTTTTGTGTTGCTCTTGGATGGATCAGAAATCCATTGGACGGGGCCGTGCTACAAGGAATGACCTAATTTGCCGTGGTAGATACTAATGACGTTCTGAAATAGAAATAGCTAATAGCTAAAAATAGTAATCATCTCCAGGAGGTTACCCAAGATAATGCAGTAAGGAGAACTTCTACGGCCACCAACGTTGGATGAGTATTACTTCAACAAACACGCAGGAGTATCTAATCTGATATTTATGATTGAATTTCTCAGACATTGTTTTCTGCGGGTCAGTTGATTTATTTTGTCTACTGCTGTTCAATGTTGTTCGTGTTCGTATTGCTCTGCGTAAGTCTTGGCAGCTTAATTTGAAATACGAAAGCATACTCTAATTGGCCACCTTTAGAGTCACTCAACAGAATTAAATGAAAAGTAAGATTTTAGGTTCAATTAAAAGTCTACTTCTAATTTCGATTGCCGAAATTAGGTGCATATTTAATGCTTCTAATAATTCTGTTGGGAAGGAATAATTTATGACTCTGGGTAGAAATCTATACCCATCTATATGTCAACATAAAATTAATAATTGTTAGTGAACAATAGTGTATAGCGATGTCTCAACCATTCTCGAATTGCAAGTACATGTTTTCAATTTGTTCATTCTAGCCTTTAAATTATTGTAATTTTTCACAACCGTTGGAGAAGTTCAGAGTCTGTTCTCTCAAGATCTCAAAAATTGGCTGAGCTTACATAAACCCAGACGTTCCAAGTATCCCAGGTGCAGGAGTGTTGAATACGATGGAGAGGAATTTTTTTGAATGTGGATGTTTCAGAATGGGCTAAAAACTAGTCAGACTGATTTGTTTACAGATCATTATTTTCGAACGTAATAATATATAGAAAGTAAACACAGTAATTATTCCAACAAGGAAGAAGGTTTTCTTCACCTCTGGCTTTCAAAAAAGATTGAAGAGATCGCTCTAGAAAACAAGCAAATCATTCTTAATACTGGATCTGTTAGTGGCAGCTGTAGCATACATCTTTTCTTGTTGTTCTTCATATACAAGGGATCTCAATCGAAAAACAACATAGTTGGTTATGTGCTGTTTGAAAGTAATACAGTCTGTTTCAGCAAACGAGAGTTAGGTGGCATTTCTTGGAATAGTATTTGTCCCAAACCGAGTCAACAGTAGCAGAATGCCACAGTTGTTGAATTGTCGAAAACACAACTGTTGGGAATAGATTGGACACTGTAGTAGGAATGATCAACATTTTAAAAAATAATTTCAGGTAAGAGTAAGAAACATTTCAATAGTATCAACATCTCCAGACACTTTAACTTCTTTGGTTTCATAACAGGGCTCAATGAGTAGGAAGGACAGGATGGGCATTTTCAGCGGAGTGGACCAGACTTGCCTTCCAATTGTTCCTCGTTAAGGTGTTCAAATTGTACTCATTCCATTTCCGAAACTCAAAGAGCTTCGAATCGTTATATGTTGTCACTACCTCCCTGTGTCAGGATTGGGTAATTTGCGCGCCTGATGTCTTCCTTGGATGTGGTAGCCATTTCTCAGGCTCCCTGTCAGGAATAGAGCCCCTACTCCCTGTTACCCGTTGTTACCGTGGTAGACTATTAGGTGTCTCAAATGGCTTATTTTGCTGAATTGATTAATTTTCTTTGTTCTTTGTTTACTTCTTTGTTTCAACTGCTTAACAATTTTCCAACAATGCAGGAATAATAATTACAATGGACCAATAACCCCATGTCCAGGTAGTAACTTTCAAGAATCCAGCCACGACTGGAGCTGAAATTCTGGGAGCCCAAATCGAGGGAGATTAAATAAAGTATGATGCGAAAACTCGCTTTTTAGTTGTAGAAGTATCCGCAGCATGTATTTCCATCATCTGATAACTGTAGGTTTTTCAATGCGTCAAATCACAGGACTTAAGATTCTCCTTAAATGATTTTCTCCTGCGTAAACACATGCTCTTGGCAACAATGCACCAGTTTTTACATTTGGGCTGTGAGCTCTGGTTACGAACTGAACAATCCCATCCTTCACGAGGTACGGCTCATTGTCTCACATTGTGTTTTTGTTGATCCAAGACGAGTGCCGCTGCAGCCGCTTGAAACACCAAGTTGCGTACTTCGATTCAGTCAACTCTACGTAGTATCCAATTAAGATTTAGAAAAGCAAGGTTGGTTTCACCTTATTTAAAGTTTTTCATTGTTGGTTTCGTCTACAAACCTTGAATTAATAAGGTTTTGACGTTCATTTTTCCGAAGGTTGTTTTTGTTGCTGTTTTGACATAACTCATTTGCGAGAGCACAGAAACTATTAAAACTTTTATTTCCAAAGTAGAGTGTTGTACCTTTTTTTGTTTCTTTTCCTTTGATTTTTACCTGCAGCTGTAAGTCGCTTGAAATCGTTTTTGTTGACTCTGAGGTAGATCTTGTAAGTGATCTCATTTTATTGTCACTCTGACCACCCTCTTGACAACTGGTATTCTCCTGGGAACTTCCATCTCTCAACGAGAGATATGTTAGTTCGTTAATTAACTAAATATTGATAAGATAATAATACTTAGTGTCAGATTCTCAACACTTTTTTATTATAAAGTTTCAAAAATCAATAAGCATAATCTCAGAATTAGCCGTATTGTGTTGTGTGCCTTAATCAACATCCATTATGTCGATCACCATGAAGCTCAACAATCAAGAAAAACATAGCATCCATCGTTCATATCCCAGATATTATTTTCAGTTCAACAAAGAACATGTTTGTTCTAGTTTTTCTTTCTTATATTCTATTTCCTTATTATTCCCATCTTCCCCTCAGGTACCAACTGTCCCCACTTTTTAAAGTTTTCTTTCACGCACAACCCTGAACAAGCGACTAGTGAAAATATGGGCCTAAAAGTAAGGAGAAAAACATAAAAGGGGCAGGTGCGAATGGCAAGTGGCCCCCTCAAACCACTTTCAATGTCATTTATTACTTCATCTCCACCACAAAGTCCTCTAAGTGGTGGCAGGACGATGATGGGAAAGGAGGAATCTGGTCAGTACAGTCACAAACAACAACAATCTGTGGTTAGTGAAAACCTATCGATTTACCAGTCTAAAGATAACCAAAATGCCAGTCTCAACTCAGTGCAATTAGAAAAACTCAAGCGGTTATGGTCAGGTTTACTGATGGCTATGGACGTGATATTAGCTGATCCGCGATCATATCAGCCTTCAACCCCGTCTTCAGATCCACTTTTGTCATTACTATCTGCTCCTAGGCTTAGCTCAGATACCATATATGATATCCTTCGGAAGCGATTAACTGCTCAAGAAATTCAACAGGCACTATGGAAAATGTCGCGATCAATTTCTCCAGATAGTTTATTGTTCCGATTTCTTCGAGCTAGACGCTGGTCACTCTACAAAGCCTGTGTTCTTCTAGAAAAGTCCATGTTCTGGAGAATTAAGCAGTCTGGAATAGACAAATTGCTTTACACTGGAGAGATTGGTGCGCTGCGTAAAAACAATATCGATCTCATTAACCAATACCGTTCCAAGAAGTGTTACATTCACGGCAGAGATAATGAAGGACGACCCCTTATTCAAATCTTTGCGCGTCGACATTTCAGAAATAACCAGAGCACCAAATGTATCAGAGACTTTGCTCTTTCAATATCTGAAACAGCTTTGCTAATGTTAGACGACCATAGTAATGGAGTGACCTTTCTCTTCGATATGACAGATTTCACTTTGACCCATATGGATTTTCCTTACTTTCGGATCTTGATGAAAATGTTGCATGTTTACTATCCCGACACTCTAGGTCATATTATTTTTCATAATGCCCCATGGGTTTATCAATGGGTTTACAACATTATCCGGAGCTGGATGGAACCAAGTATTTCCGCAAAATTCAAATTCACCAAAAACCTCGATGAGCTATTACAATATATTGAGCTGAACCAAATTCCTGAGTCAATGGGAGGCACGGATCGCTGGAACTACGAGTACATCGAACCTCGAGAAAACGAAACCGTCCATTTACGCGACCATTTCGGGAGAGAAGCCGCCATGGAAGATAGAGTTGCGCTAATCAACAAAGTTGAAATGCTTACTGTACTATGGCTAGAATCTGGACCTGAAAAGGAAGAACAACTTTATCAACAAAGAGAAAAAGCAATTTCAGATCTGACTCAGCAGTACTGGACGTTGGATAAATTCGTTCGTGCAACAACTATTAGTGATCGCCTTGGGTATATCAGAGGGGTAAAGATTTGATTCATCATATTGGAAGGGAGGGGTAGCTACTCTCAAGATGTGCGAAGTACTGCCGTTTTTTTATTCTTTAGGTGTTGTATCACCTACCTTACTAACTTCATCACACTTCATTTAACCATTCAAAGTTGTAATATTGTGAGAATAATTGAGTTCAAAAGTAATGTCTGTGACAAATGAGACAGCCTCAATAAACTGTCATAATTCTTTGATACTTGTGATCTGATAGATCACATGTATTGTGGATGGCTCCTCAAAGATTTTCTTCGAGGGTGTCTAGTCTACCATTTCACTACAAATGTAGCCCAGGAGTCTTTACTTATGCTGGGTTCCAGAGAAAAAACTCGGGGAACTTACATTTACTTAGCAAGGTATCTTTGTAGGGCACGGGGGAGGCTTCCCATCCAAGCATGGGGCTGGTCTTTCGGGTCATATGATGCTTCTCATCTTTATGAGCTTTCTGACACTGTCAAAGTTGTTGGTACACAACAGTAAGTGTATGCCCTCACATCAGAACGCAATTTCTGCAATCATGACGAGTTATTGAGTTAAAAGGGTTGTAGAGTAATGAAGCGGTTATTGAGGCCATCTTGCAAGTGTTTTGTATGTCATGGCTATAATGGGGCATGTTGATATGAATTAACAAAGAAAGACGTAAACAAAGAAAGGCGTGAAAAAAGAAAGGCGTGAACAGAGAAAGGTGTGAACAAAGAAGGCAGCACAAAAACGGCAGCACAAAGAAGGTAGCACAAAGAAGGTGCACAAAGAAAGTGCACAAAGAAGGCATCTACAAAGGAGGATGTTCAGCAGGCATGAAAATCTGTTCATTTCAATGAGAAAACTCTCCCAAAAAAATAAACCATTTGTCTGAGAAGATGACTTGACACTCAAGATTTCTGTGATCATAGGCTGTAGTCTTGTTGGGATTCTATTTTCCGCAATTCAACATGTCAATTACTTTTTTTTGGAGCTGCAATATTTTGGAATCGTTACCATTTTGAAGAAATCGGTGAGTTAGACCGTCTGTGTTTGTGAACAGTAAAGATTCCAATGACTTTAATGAAAAAAAAGTTAGCTGCGATACTGCTAGCGAAGCCGATCCAGCAGCGCATAGCAGCGCAAAGGTTGTCAAAGTGGCTAGATCCACCCACTTGACATGTAGAATATTACCAGCTTGGGATTACAAATAATGATTGCAGTTGGTAAAAGTGGTGCCATTTTCGACAAGGAAAATGTGGAATACTCATTCCTGTGTTCCTGTCTAGTCTGGTGATGACTCGATCACTACAAAAGGCAAAAAAACGGAAAGTTGAGATCGAGAGAGAAGAACTGAACTGTCGAGACATTAATGAAACTGAGATTACAACAGATAAAGTTTCATATAATCTCCTAGGATACTCAGTTGCATAGTTGTATAGTTCACAAATCACTGGATGCCATTTCGTCAATGCTAGAGTAACCGTGAGGGTAATGGGAACCCATAATCACTGTTTCAAGCAGTTTCTGATTGATGAGAGAAATTTTTTTCTCATCTCACATCTGACTACTGACAGAATGCGTGAATTCTGCTACCGAGTCCTTGAGACATTGAATTCATATTATCTGACAAAGCGTAGAAGTTCAAATTTTCTTCTCCGCGCCCATGTCGGCTGCCAATTAACTCACAATTGGACCGCTTTGGCCACCCTACATCCTATGGCCATTACAACTGCTGAGCATTGACACCCTCCAAAAGTTCCATGTGGAGAGTGAACTCAGGCTGGTTGACGCACCATCACTTTCTGGGACAGTGTTAATGGAAATTCACTCCAATACTGGGGAAGCACAATTGGAAGTTTTTTGAGTAACTGATTTGATTTTGGGTTATTACTTAAGAGCATCCAAGATATTATTCAGAGATGTGGAGGTGAACAGCTACATCGTCACAAGGATACCGCAGAGTCATTTAAAGAATGGCACAAAATCCATGGAACTTCAAGGAGTTTGATGGTCCCCACACCCCAGACACATCATAAATGGATAAACTGGTCCCTCTCAGAGATTCGAGACTAAATCCAAGAGACAGACTGTTGAAAATTTCTCATATTTTTTGAACCTGGTCAAAGACAGTCAACTTTTGAATTTAACAAAAAACTGAAGTTCTGCTTAAGGAGTATGCTTGATTCTGGCTGCCAATGTTCCTTGAAAGAATCATCAGATGCTACAATTTGGTTTTTTGGTTGGTAACAATACCCTCCAAAAACCAGGTAAATCCTTTTCGTTGAATTCACATTTGTTGAAATTTCAATGGTCTTACTCTCAATCCTACTATTTTACAAATCTGGAACTTCACCATTAACATTACCAGTTTTTGGGCTGAGAAGCAAGCAGAACCTCAATTGTTGGTAGTCCTCTGAATTCTCGCTCGTTTGGCTGCCCTTTTAAAATTCTTGTCGGAGATTTCCAAAACTCCACAGTTTCTTAGAAAAGAAAGGATAAAAACCAAAGAAATGTAATCAACAGTTTTTTTTTTTCGCAACTGTTTTCTGTGCCTTCCATGTCATGTTTGACTTACTTGAACTTCCTTTAGAAACTCAACTAAATACTTGAACAATTCACTTTAAACTTTGCCAGTTCCCAACAATAAACTCTATAAACGCATAATCTTACTTTATCTTTTACACATTCCCTCCACAACATGAAACCTACAATATATCTTCGGTTTCCGTTCAATCGCAATGGATTCAATGACCCAGTCATGCCAACCGTCAAATTATCTACTTCACAAACCGACGAGCTCATTCACAAACTGGTTTCCGCTGAATCAATTGATTGGCAAAAACAAGCCACCCACTACAACATGTCTGTGATTTTTCTGGTTCAACTGGCTTTCCATTTGTACGACAAAAGAGGCAAGCAATTGGAGGATGCGACACAAAAAGAAAATTGGCTGAATAAACTCGTCAACGTGAAGTTATCTCAAGTCACATCCACAGAAGTCAATATGGCGTCTCATTCTTCCCTGGAACAACAATCATCAGGGCCATCCGTTCCCAGCCTCACGAAATCACAAGAGTCTCGTGATAAAAGCAGTATTGCTTTACCGTTTGACGACAACGACAATGACAACGATGCCGTTTTTGCTAGTGTAGATAATGGGCATTCGGATGGAGATCTTTTTTCGTCGCGTGACTTGGAAGGTGTCACTGCCTCGGCTCTAGAAGCTGCTATTCTCAGTGCTATGAATGATTAACCGATTGGATGCTATTCAGTGCCTGATCATTTGGGGCAATCAATGCTGGGCTTATTACTTAACGTTGGGAAGCTCGTATGGGTGTGTTTGGTTGATCTCCATGAAATACCACACCTGTAAATATTGCCACCTGGCACCAGATCCGGCCAAGTCCTGGTATTATTCGGAGAAGGAACGCGTTTTGCAGTACAGCATAAGGCGAACTACCTACCTGCTGCTGGTGACTTCTCGATAATATGAGATGAGTATTCACCCCGGAGAATCGCGCTTAGCGCAGGCTGTCTACCAAGGTGTATCAGTTTTTAGTGTCGTTTCTGGGAGGACCCAATGCTCTAACGGATATACTTCGAAACAAAGAAATCAATACCAATCTGCATCTCATGAGTAATTTTAGCACATCTCATTTTGTCAACTCAACAATCAGTAATATTATCAGCACGCGTAAGCTGTACATAAAATAGAAATTCCAAGGCGCGTTATCTGAAACGAGAGATGATTCGTTTATCCCTCAATTGACGTGACGCGTGAGTCCATCCTCATCTAGCGGATCAGTGTAGGCTCATACAGAACCAAATCAGTTATATCCATTAAGTGAGTTGCGCCGCTTAAATGACAATAATGCACTTCGGGATATTGTGAGAGGCATTGCGCAGACAAGTATGTGCAGGTACGGAATGTGGAGTGCAATGATCACAAATAGCTCATCCCAAACAAACACAAACACAAACACAAACATACACAAACACATACACAGCCATAAACACAACCACACCAACCCTCCCAAACACAAACAAGATAGTCCCGTCATTGTTCTTTGCAGCGCGCTAGCAACTGTTTTCTAAAAATAACCAAATTAAAGTTTTGCTGCGGGTATGCAAGTTAAAACTATCCCAAATGGGGCAAGTGGAATAATACAATGGGCGGTATAATAAACGAATTGACAACACATCAACAATTGGAACTTATATGGAACACAAATATAAAGAAATGTCACGTAGTTGGGAAACCATAGCCGCGTTCCACAAGCAATAAGTACTTTTCCTACACTAACGCAAAACACGTAAGTTAACAACGTATCGAAATAGACCACATTACATTACATAAGCCAGTCAGAAGTAAAAACCAGATGAGAGAGAAAGATACCCACAAATAGCAAGATACATAATGAAATTACACAAATTCCTAATGAAACAATAATTGACTTTTACTGACACCACTCAAACACTAGTTAAGTTCTGCGATGGTGATGATTTAACTTAGGTGACAAAAACTAAGCGAAGTGGCAATTTTGTCATACACAAACAACCCTGATGATCTTTCAGCTACTACATTCTTGTCTCCCTTTGAGCCATCTCCCCTGCGCCTACTAGAGCTTAACCCAAATTAACTTTTTCTAACAAGGTTATTTTTTGGTGTACTTAATCCTTGACACTTGCGACACAGAAGAGAGACAGACGAGACAGACAAGAGAAAGGGTTTCTTTTTGTTTCCGAGTTTGTTTTTTAAACGTCTTCTTTTTCACGTCACTCCTTCTTTTCACTTCGTTCCTTTTTACTCACTTTTTTATAACCCACGATGAAACTCATCTACTGGGCTACTCTACTGGCTCTTGCCTCAGCCAACACCCCTGACCTGGAAAATGAACACAATGCCATGAAGACCTCGCCCAAGGATTACGCGGGCCGTTACCCTACTGAGGTCGACAAGGGCGACAAGTTTGTGGCTAAAGGAGGTCCAGATGTTGGGGATCACGAACGGCAAGATGATGAGGAAGGCGATTCCGCAGTAAAGAAAGCCAACACAAAGTCGGGAAAACCCGGCAAGAAGGTCACCGACAAGCAACCGACCGTTATCAATGACTATAACCCCAACAATATTGGCCAGAGTGAAGCTGAAGTCGATATTGCCAAAGATGCTGCTGAACGAGCCAAGGAGGATCGTGTAGCCGCTGTGGTAGGAGTTCCAGATCCTAAAGACAGCTCATCCACAGTTTTGGAAAAGCCACTCCCAGTTTCCGACCCAGATGAGGAAACCTGGCATACTTTTTTCATGTCTTTTTCCATGATCATCACTTCAGAGATTGGAGACAAAACTTTCCTTTTGGCAGCTATTATGGCGTCCAAGCATTCGCATTTCACGATTTTCTCCGCGGCATTTTCATCGCTAGCTCTCATGACCGCTTTATCGGCTCTTATGGGACAGGCATTTCTCATTTTCATTTCTCCCCGTACAGTTGCAATCGGAGCTGGACTTTTATTCCTCATCTTCGGAATCCGACTACTGCATGAAGCTTCACACATGGAGGGTGTTTCTATCAAGGATGAAATGGCCGAAGTTGAGTGCGAAATTGATGCATCCGAGCTTAGCGAGAAAAATCGAGATCTTGAAGCTGGTGGAAAACCTGAAACTACCCTCAGACGACAAAACTCTGCTCCTGGAATTACTGACGATGGTCTACGTGATCAAGGATACTCTTACGATATCAGAAAGGCTTCCCAGCCTACGCTTAAACAGACTTTGGCCGATTTGGGCATGGGCTTTTCTAATCTCGCGAGCCTCATGCTTTCGCCCGTGTGGGTCCAGATTTTTGTCATGACATTTGTGGCCGAATGGGGTGACCGATCTCAGATCAGTACCATCGCCATGGGAGCTGGATCTAATTTCTGGCCCGTGGTTCTTGGTGGAACTATTGGACATGCTTGCTGCACTTCTGTGGCTATTATTGGAGGAAAACTTCTTGCTCAGAGAGTATCCATTCAACAAATCACTCTGGTTGGAGCAGTGGCATTCATCGTCTACGCATTCCTCTACTTCTGGGATGTTTACTCTCATTGGCATTAGTATATAGATAAGTTTTTTAAGTATGTGGATGTTGTAGAGCGAGGCTATAGTATTGGTTTATGCAAAGAAGAGTAGACGGCTGGCCCACGCCTAAATTTGTAAATTACTCAGATGATAAAAGAAACCGAACTATCGGATCTGATTGCCATTTTAGCTTGCCTCAAGCTTGGCGGAGATGGGGCTAGTCCCTTAATGAAAACGGTTTACTTGGGCTCAAACAAGCTGAAAAAAGTGGTTCAAAGTCGTATTCATTATGTGTCTATGCAATATCCGCTTCGTTGCCCCTTAATAGACTTCAGATTGTAAGCCAACATAGACTCTCCACATGGAAATGGGTCAACAGACCAATTTAAGCGAATTATGAGGTGAAATAACAAGTCTACTGTGAATACCTTTAAGTTCTTCAATGGATATCAGGTGCCTGGGCCGTTTGGGTCGGTTAAGGTTATCATACACGTGATGCGGAGATAATGACAAATAAGGTTTATATCCGATTCCGTTTATTTTTAACTACTCACGCGAGCACAAAAACCTCTACCATAGGTGGGTGACTCCCCAGAGCAGATATAGGTAAAACAAAACTCTTCAATTTGTTATTAATTCACAACGACTTATGATAAACTTCATTTCTACTCTACTTCTCTACAGCTGGTGGCAAACTTATGCATACACAAAAAACTCAATTCCAATCAAAGTTTACGATAGCAACCGCCTCGACACGATCTACTATTTAACACCTGTCATCTTGATAGATACAGAAGTGATTTTTTCGCATTTGCGTTACAATCAACCTTTCTCTAAGGAACGACGTTCATCTTTGGCCCAATTCTTCTCCTGACTGTTTAGCTACTCAGCCCACAACCATGCCTCAAACAGATTTTCCAGCTCCTCCAGCTCCAGCTCCTGTCACTCGTGACTTGAAACTTCCCGACAGACCCAACCCCCTTACAATGGTCGAATCGTTTAAGCAGTACTTTTTTGCTGACAATCTTAAACAAGCCGAACACAAAGTGCTGTCAATGTTACCGTTCTTCCCAGAGTCCGATGGAAAACGTAAAGCTGAGGTCTGTGAGACGGAAATCAAGCCCAATGTGTTTATAAACGACTTTCATATCACAAATGTTGTGCCACCCGAACATGAAACTTCTTCTTCTCGAACCCTGGTTATGCTACATGGATGGGGAACCGGAATGGGGTTATGGTTTGAGAACCTGGATGCTATTAGTTCACTCCCGGGCTGGAACATTCATGTGTTGGATAATCCAGGAATGGGAAGGTCTACGCGAGAGACATTTGATATTGTTCAGCAGAAGGACGACACAGATGGAAGAAAAATGGTAGCTGAGGCAGAAGAGTGGCTGGTCAGTAGATTAGAAGCATGGAGAGAAAAGAAAGGTTTGGAACGATTTGTGCTTTTGGGACACTCGTTGGGAGGTTATTTAGCCACAGTTTACGCCATGAGGTATCCAGAAAGGATTGAAAGATTGGTTCTTGTGAGTCCAGTTGGAGTTGAACATGTTGCAGGTGTTTCTTGCGCGGGACACAAACACACTGAGTCTGAACCTTCATCCGAATCTAAACCTGAGTCTGAACCTTTACCTGAAGCCACTTCATCTTCGCTCGGCTCCCAGCCAACTGGACCCACTTCCGAAACTCAAGAAGGACCCCACCCGGCTCGTGAATTTGAAATCCAGGATTACGATGACATTCCTGATGACATTTTCGCTTCGCTAAAACCAGTAATTTCCGAGAACCAGATCGAAGTGCATACTGGAGCTGATCTAGAGAAAAGAAGACAACAAAACAAAGTTTTGGCATATATGTGGCAGTCCCATTATTCGTTCATTGGCTCGATTCGATTTGCAGGCCCCATGGGTCCGAAACTGGTTGCAAGATGGAGTTATATCCGGTTCCAAAAGTTGCCTGCTGAAAAACGAGATATGATGCATATTTACGTGTATAGGATTTTTGCGGAGAAATCATCAGGTGAGCGGGCTCTTACTCGTCTTATGGAACCTTTCTGTATCGCCCGAGTTCCTTTGATTGATCGAGTTTCTCAAATCAAGTGTCCTTCATTCTGGATCTATGGAGAAACCGATTGGATGAATTCTTCGGCAGGACACGATGCTGCGAAACGACTGAACAAATTGGGCCGTCCTGCTCATTACAAGATTGTTGCGGATGCAGGCCATCATATTTATCTGGATAACCCTGAGGCCTTCAACAAGAGTCTTCTGAGTTATCTCAAGGATGCTGAAGAGGAGTAATTGTAGATTATAGAGAGGAATGAGCGGTTAATTGATTATTGGAGTTTGAATTTGTGTTTTCACGGGCTCAACAGATGTGCGGCTCAACTGGGTTGATTGTTTTTGGTGGCTTTTAAGATTGAAGGGATGTATTTTTAGAACTCCAGCTGTGTTAGGTGAGCTATGGACACTCTAGATGACTCATGTAGATACTTCATAGTAACCTCTCCCTGGTTATATATATTCTTCTCTAACTGGAATGTGCACCTAGAAGTTTTTACATGATGAATTTGTTTGTAGATACTGACAGATTCAGCCGCAGAAGATAAAGTATGAAGAGAACAAATACAGGTCGACTTCCAGAAAGAATTAATTTCCGAGTTGAACGTTTTGGAGAAGCCATGGCCAATTCTTAAGGTGAAACAAAATTGTTAGCATTCCCTTTAAACAAAAAAAAGTCTGAAACGTTACTCTGTCTGCAATGATTTAATATTCTCCCTGCTGTAATTTCCTGGCAGTAACTACATCCCAATTCTTTCCCCACCAACTATGATGCAAATTTCTGCCTTCCTCAGTAATAATTTGTCTCGCAATAGCAATCAAAGTAAACTCAACTAACTTTAAGTGAGCCTCAACGGGAACACGACAATGTCCAAAAGAAACACAAAACTACATCAACCACTAGATACAATTAGTTGCTCAGTATTTCACAAACTTATCTACATATCAACCACTTGTTCTGCTCTCAACCACGCTCCATCACATACTTTTATGGGGTTGTATTCGGTCAGCAAGCCTACTCAAATTTCAAACTTTATTGCCGACGAGTTTCGACACTTGACATGGTGCGATTAAGGCTGACTCTGGGGGAGCAATTGGACACAAAGCCGGCGGGGAAGGTCGACACTGAGTTAATAAAGGGCACAAACTCTGAGTTGAAGCCCCAAACGGTCGATAATCCCGTTTTGGAGTCCTCTCCTAAACCATCAGTATCTGCATCTCCATCACCAACAATAGAACCACAAAAAATCACGCCAGGAGGAAAAGATGTCACGAAATATACACATGGAGGTCGCCGCCATCGACAGAAAAACGATTCTGTGCTGTTCGACTTTGATGTGGACATGACTGAAAGTCTTCCGTTTAACATGGACTTGGCCCTCTGTGAACATCAATGCGGTATGATCGATAAAATCACAAAAGCGAGCGACAAAAAGAAGCACAGACGTCGAAAACGACATATCGACTTGCCTCTCAACTTACAGCCGTTTGTGTACGATGCTCCTGAACCTGGAGGATTCGACGACCCTTTGCCTGACTCATTGTATGAAGGTGATCACAAAAGGATGGAACGAGATGAAAAACGAATTCAATCAGCAGAAAGAGCTCGAATTATGGAGGACAAAGAACGGTTGGTGACACAAATTGAACAACTGGAAAGTCCTCAATGGTTACGTTATATTGGAGAGATCACGAGGATAAACAATGTCAACGACAAGAGGGAGTTGGCTCATAAACGAGAATTGACTTTAAAGGAGTGTCGACTCTTGGTTAAGTCTTTTGATCAATTTAAAGAGCGTGAAAAACAGTTTTTGGCAGCCAAAAAGCAACTTTCTTTGGAAATGCAAAATGACCCTCATTATGCTGATAAAGATATGTTTCCAGAAAAGGCATTTAATTCCAGATCAGCTCCACAGTTAGTTTCTGTGTTTTACGATAAAGCAATAGCTGCTGAATGTGAGGAGGAAGAAGAGGATGTTAGCGAAGAGGAAGAAGAGGAGGAGGAAGAGGAGGAGGAGGAAGAAGAGGAGGAAGTGGAGGAGGTGCGACCACAGAAAAAGATTGCAAGACCAAAGAAACCTTCTTCTGGAAAACCTCAACCGCAATCTCAACCTCAGCCTAAAACTCAAACTCCACCCCCACCGCCTCCTTTCAGGTCTTTCTTTGAGAACCCCAAATTAGTACCCTCATTCGAGGATATGCTCAAACTGAGGAGATCTCGAAGGGCTCCTTTGGCTTTTGGAAGACCCATCCCGACTATGGAGGAGACTGATTTCGAGCTGCCATGGGTGAAAGAGTAGCATGTACATTATTTATTTATTAAGGCAGGATACGGTGTATATACAATTGGAATAATACAACACGTAATAAATTACAAATCATCAAGCAGTTCACTGAGTTTCTCCTAAAAACTAAAGTATTGCAACAATCCTAATGTATTCTCTGGTATGCCCTTTTCTATATGACTCCTATTTATCATTTTTTAAACCTACAAGTTATAGACCAAAATTGGGAACTAGTCAAGTAATTAATCATCTTTATGATTTCCAGTGGAGACACTACAGTTTTTTATCCATGAATGAAATTTTTAATGACTAGTATGGCTTGCAAGAAAGACAGAAGCCCTGAAACCTGCTCCAAAATATTGGTGTAGCTTTAACTTCATGCAAAGCCTCACTGTATCATGAAATTTCTTAATCCAGGGTCAAAATTCAAATTTAAAAGTTTCAATAGTTCAAGTTATATTGAATCAATTGCATGTATATACCATGTTAATATAATATAAAGGATGAGACTCTGGTAGAGCTAACGGTAGTCATGTCATACGTTCCACTATGTATAGACATCTTTGTGTAACACTAACATGTTAATTATTCTTTGTGGTAATAAATGAGAGAAGTGTTTGTTGATTTCCGAGAAACATAGGTCACTTTAACTTTCTAGCCACCCCCAGCGGAATGCCAGGAACAATCGGCAAGCGTGCATTGAACTTACACACCAGTCACGGAAATTACGGATGACAAACACGTACATTCCAAAATGGCATACTCTCACAGGTTGGTTTGAAGAAACAGTTGCCCAGAAATTTGATTAGAGATGCCTTCCATATGCCAAGACGTAAGTTTTGGCTTGGCACATAGTTTTAAGGAAGTCGAACCCAATGGCATTTAGGTTCCATGCTGAACTCCCCACTATTTCACAACAAACTCAAACAGACCCGTTATAGATGCGGCTTGTAATATCTGAAACTTATTTAAAGCACATTAAACTTTCACCCCACATTATGATGCATAATGATTCGTCGAAATAAACGAGCCGCATGGAAAGTTCCGTGAGAGCCCCATTCAGACAGAGAGGAAGGGGACCACAAAAAGATATATAAGGACATGAATTTTCTTACTTTTCAAACATCAATCAATCACACACAAACACACACAACTACTACTACAAAATGAAGGTCCTTCTTGTTCTTTACGATGCTGGCTCCCACGCTGCCGATGAACCCAAGCTTCTTGGATGTACCGAGAATGAGCTTGGAATCCGACCTTGGCTCGAGGCTCAGGGCCACACTCTGGTCACCACTTCTTCCAAAGAAGGTGCCGACTCGGTGCTTGACCGAGAAATCGTTGATGCTGATGTAGTCATCACCACTCCCTTCCATCCCGGCTACATTAACGCCGAGCGAATTGCCAAGGCCAAGAACCTCAAAATCTGCATCACTGCTGGTGTTGGATCTGACCACGTTGATCTTGATGCCGCCAATGCTCGAAACATTGCCGTTGTCGAAGTCACTGGCTCCAACGTCCAGTCTGTTGCTGAGCACGTTGTCATGACCATGCTTGTGCTTGTTCGAAACTTTGTCCCCGCTCACGAGCAGATCATCTCTGGCAACTGGGATGTTGCTGCCGTTGCTAAGGACTCTTACGACCTTGAGGGTAAGGTTATTGGTACCGTTGGAGGTGGCCGAATTGGTCAGCGAGTTCTCAAGCGAGTCAAGCCCTTCGACCCCAAGGAGCTTCTCTACTACGACTACCAGCCCATGCCTGCCGATGTCGAGCAAGAAATTGGCTGCCGACGAATCGAGTCTCTCGAAGAGATGCTGTCTCTTTGTGATGTTGTCACCATTAACTGTCCTCTCCATGCCTCTACCAAGGGTCTGTTCAACAAGGAGCTCATCTCCCACATGAAGGACGGCGCTTGGCTTGTCAACACCGCCCGAGGTGCCATTTGTGTCTCTGAGGACATTTCTGCTGCCCTTGCTTCTGGTAAGCTCCGAGGATACGGTGGTGACGTTTGGTTCCCTCAGCCTGCTCCCAAGGATCACCCCTGGAGATCTATGCAAAACAAGTACGGTGGAGGAAACGCCATGACCCCCCATATCTCTGGTACATCCATTGATGCCCAGGCCCGATACGCCCAGGGTACCAAGAACATTCTTGAGGTCTTCTTTTCCGGCAAGCAGAACTATCGACCCCAGGATATCATCTGTATCAACGGTCACTACGGTACCAAGGCTTACGGAGATGACAAGGAGCACAAGGAGCACAAAGCTTAGAGTACATAAGTTGTCAGAGAATTACGTATTAACATATGGTATGAAATTAGAAATTTTTCGGAGAAGGGTATCAGTAAGTAAAACTTGCTGGGATATTTTCTTTGCAAACAGTGACTGTCTCTACTTTATATACAGAAACAGTAGTTGCGCAATCCAGAGAAACGATCTCAGTGGCCAGTACAAGAATAAGTGCCACTGATAGCTCTTTGAATATGAAGTTTTGTCACAAGCATGACTTTGGCCCAAAGGTCCGTTGCGCGAATTTAGACTCGACTCCTCCTAGGTGGTCTCTTCAAATGTTGTTTTGAATATCTATCCTTCTGCGGTGTTTTAAATGGCGATTAAGCAAAGGATATCTTTCAACTAAATTGAAATACAATTTGTTTTGTTTAAATCAATTAATTCACTATTAGGTAGGTAGTCTACTTATCTCATCATTAAAGAAGCAAGGCAACGACAACAGGTAGAAGAGAAACGGCTCCAAGAACATTGTTGGTAGCAGAGTTTGCAAGGCCAAGTCCAGAGGAGGTGCTTGAGGCCTTTGGCTTGGTCTCTTGGCTCGTCTTAGGGTCTGTCTTAGGGACAGGAGTAGGGGTTGACTTGGAGTCCTTAGGATCTGACTTGTTGTCATTGGGGTCAGGCTTGGGATCAGTAGAATCCTTGGGATCGTTAGGATCAGGCTTGGAATCATTAGGATCCTTGGGATCGTTGGGATCAGGCTTAGGATCGTTGGGATCGGGCTTGGGATCGTTGGGATCAGGCTTAGGATCATTGGGATCAGGCTTAGGATCGTTGGGATCAGGCTTAGGATCGTTAGGATCGGGCTTAGGATCGGGCTTGGGATCGTTGGGATCAGGTTTGTTGGGATCAGGGGTGTTTGGATCAGGTTTGTTGGGATCAGGCATGTTTGGATCAGGTTTGTTGGGATCAGGGGTGTTTGGATCAGGCATGTTTGGATCAGGTTTGTTGGGATCAGGCATGTTTGGATCAGGCATGTTTGGATCAGGCATGTTTGGATCAGGCTTGTTGGGATCAGGCATGTTTGGATCAGGGGTGTTTGGATCAGGCATGTTTGGATCAGGGGTGTTTGGATCAGGGATGTTTGGATCAGGGACGCTTGGATCAGGGTCAGGGACGCTTGGATCAGGGTCAGGGACGCTTGGATCAGGGTCAGGGACGCTTGGATCAGGAGTGTTTGGATCGGGCTCAGTGGGTTCAGGATCAGTGGGCTCAGGCTCGGTGGGCTCTTCCTGACGCTTCTTTAGAGCCTGATGGTGAGAGCCATTCTCGTTAGGGCCAAGGGGTAGAGCGACTTCATCAGCCGAGTCTGAGTTGAGTGGTAGGGCTCCCACGTGCTTTGTGTAAGCAAGAATTGCCAGAACACTTAGTGAATGAGTAAACTTCATATTGTGGTTATTCAAAAACAGGTGGGCTAGAGGGTGGCTTTATATGTGCATTGGCTGCTAAAAACCTTAGCTGACGGAAACAGGTACAAAGAACCATCCATGCACGAAAAGTGGGTCACTGATAGATTGCTTTCGGTGATTCGGCATCTGCCTTAATCAGAAAATCAAATCATACCAACTTTGTTGTTGCATTACTTCGACACCATCGATAGGGTGAACAACAGCACCAACAAGAAGCGCGTTTGAAATACAAAAAAAATTAGCTAGAGGGGTTAGTTTTCTATACAAGAAATGGCCATAAGAACATAAAGATGAATAGTTGGGGAGTGGGCTTGGGATATCACCCGCACACTTAAATTTAAGTCTAAATTAAGGATAACTTAATTTATTAAAGTTGAATGGTAACATAGGAAATAATTCTTTGTCATAAGAATCTATTATTAGTTTTCTGTGTGAAATTGAATTGAAGAAACACTTAGACTTTTTCGATACCCCCTCAGCATATCCCGACTGTCGTCAGAGGTTGTCATCAAAGCAAAGAATCCAGTGTAATGATCTGTTTAGGTTAGGTTTATATCTGCACAGATAGATGAGTTACGTTTGACATCACAAAATGGGTTGGGAGGAGGAAAAATGAAAGAACTGCAATTGATATTCAGCCATTGGAGAAGGATCGGAAAATACCCCCAAAGCCCCATCCTGATTAGTTTCTTAATTTTCTTCTTTTGTGAAAAATTGTAAATAGTGAGACATGGTGGGATGAATATAATAGCTGTTCGTTGCATCTAGGATGTGTAGAAAAGCTTATTCTCTGTGATCATCGAAATAGGATATCTGCAATGCTGCACTAAGAAAATGGGGCACAGCTGATTTTGAGGTTTTTATTTTCCTGCAGCTTTGCTGGTATTTTGATTTCAATGACACTAATGAAAAAAAACAATAAAAAATAAAAATTAAAACCAAATCACAGGGGCTTGATCAGCGCAAAGTTCATCCTAGAAACTTTCTACACTGGAGAATTCTGAATTTAGTGACTGACTCTATCCAATCATACTTCCAATCTTAATCTAATTTGAGAACAAACGCTTATCCTCAACATGTGTTGATGATAAGATTCAGGCAGCATTTCCCCACAAACTCACTAACATGATGCCCCACAAAGCCACAGTGGTAACGACGGATCCATTAACTATTCCGGTTAGATTTCCGGTCAGATATCACGCCATTTGAAATGGTCTTCTGGGGTAGGGCTAAAATGGTAGTGTCTGTTGATTGAGCACCTGTGTATAAAAGAAGAGAATTGAAAAGATAACCATCTAGTATGGCTGATTCAACTACCTAGATAATCTATTGTACCCAATCATTCAGTGCAGATATTTTTTTCAGTCGCCATACCAATGTTACACACATCCTTATCTCTTGCTCCTCTCTTCTCAATGATTGTCTTGTACCATTCACCAAAAAAAGCTTACAATGCCAATATGACCCAGCCTTGAGAGCCACCCTGCAGCCGCCTGGGCACCTGGGCACCTGGTGGATGCAGGCAGCTGAACAACTCACATATTATTATCTCCTTGTTTTAATCCTTCGAAAGTCTGTTTTAATTTAACCTTTTGGCAGCCACTGGGTTTGTAGAATGATGTGTTTGGAAAGGTGGCTCTAGGTGCATTGGTGAGAAAAACGAGTAATGGTGCAAGTCAACACCTTCCATTTTCATTCATGTCTCTAGTCAAATTTCTCTCTAGGAATTTTTTTTGGCCATTACCAAGACCAGTTGTGCATTACCCTTAAAATATAAGCTTCTCCCAGCCCCATTGAATCTTCCAATCACGTTTCACAAATCTCCAATGAACTCAAACCTAAATCTGTAATGTAGCAGTTTTTGCCCGAACTCAATTTCTTTAAACAAACTAAAGTTCAGGCGCCCAAATTAGCCTTCATTTGTTCTCCACACTTGAAATCTGCTGGCCGGAAACAGTATTGATTCGCAACAGCTTGCACTGTAAGAGCTTAAAAAAGTGGCCCATGATGTGGGGCTTCTATGTTGGTGATCTCCTACTCCATCGCATCATTTCTACTGCAGAAGTACTTTCGATTACATGAAATGAATCCACTGAAGCACCGCAGATAAATATACCAATAGAAAAAAGCTTCCTTTTTGGTTTATCATTTTTGTGGTTTAAAAAATATAGAGCACGAAAGAAAGTTTCATACAGAATTAAGCAACAATGGGTGAATGAAGGTGAGACAGTGGTTTCGCTATAGAAGTAAGCTGCCACGTTAACTCATCTATTTTTGCTATTCTGTAGATTAACAACAGTTCAAAATTAGAGTTACCTGTGTTGAGGATTCTATCAGACATGAGGAACCAGTAGGGTAACAGGTGACATGGTTGGTGACTTGGCTGGTGACATGGTTGGGAGAATTCATGTGACTACATGATGACACGTGGATGAAAGAGATTTCAGGCAACTGGTAAACGCTACTCCACTGTTTATT
Source organism: Yarrowia phangngaensis (assembly GCA_900519005.1). Taxonomy (NCBI): domain Eukaryota; kingdom Fungi; phylum Ascomycota; class Dipodascomycetes; order Dipodascales; genus Yarrowia; species Yarrowia phangngaensis. The sequence continues at coordinate 515,324 of ULGR01000008.1, forward strand.
TTATTCATTTATGGATTCTGAAATTTTAAGGGCCAAAAACAGAACTCAACTAAGCTAAACAAACCTATCATCTCTGGATTCTTCCGTTGGTCGATGTTTTGACATAGTCCCACTCTCGCTCTTGGAATTGGCAAGGTCCAGTCTAACAGGTTTCTTCTCTAAGGAATCAACTTATAAATCACTGTCGGGAGTAATTTGTTCTGGTGTAGCACACCCCTCATTGTGTTGTGGCCCGATTTCTTCAAAGGAAAAGATGAATAGTTTAAATGACAACAACCTGCTCACGTGCTACATATTAAGTATCTATAACGATATGAGATTATCATTTGATATCACTTTACACCTTGGTAGTTACATTTATCTCTTTTGATTCTTTGATTCTTTGGATTGAGGCGATTTATAAACAATAACTAGTTGCTAGTCATGGCACGACTAATCACACCTCACAGAGTGTCTGCTAGACTACCCTAGAACGACAATGGATAGGGCTCTATTAGTTAACACATCTAAGTCATAGCCGGTCTAACTAAAATCAGCTCACAGCGAATAAATCGCATGATGCAGCTATTTCATGTTATCTGGCTCTCTAGCTTTTGGCTTTAACTTTATCTAAAAATGTGGGGGTGACAGTCAATGCAATTTTTGAAAAGGTGGCGAGATATCAATTGAGTGGTAGTTTCAATCAACTAATTGGTTGGCCTTTTTGCCAGGGTATAGATTTAATCCATTTGGTTTTGACCAATTCTTTTCATCGTTGGCTTCGTAAGACCAACTTGGCTTTCAAACCTAAACCATTATCAGCCCACATGTGCATTAGCATGCATGAGTATATCCACTGAACCCTGAGTAGATTAGGACAGTGCAAAATTTTGGCACGGATGAGGTAATACAATACATGAAAAATTATCAGCTGTATGTGTCTTGAACCAATCCAGTTTTTGCCACAAGACTCTTCGATATTCTAGAAATTTCCATTCACCTATTTGAAACCAAACTTTATTTCAATAGTCAGATTTGGTTAACAGAAAGCCAAAAAGAAAGAAAGAAACCTCCCTTGTGCATAGCATGCCGGAAACGATACATGGGAATAAAATGCGTGGACCAATTGTAATCGTATGATAATTAATATCAATAGTTTCCAGCAAACTGATTTGGGTTTACTGCTTTTTTCTCATTGTGCTAGAACCTTCTTTGTCATGCAGGGCTGTATGAATCTATAGGTGACACAAATGAGAAACATATCCATATATCACAATCCTCACAATATATAAGGACTACGAGAGTCCTCAATCGTCATCAATCACCAAGTTACAAACAAAAACATGAACAGCCTCGACACATTTTTTACCGACCTCCCCCTTCTTCGAGCCCGAGACAACAGTCTCGCCCAAGAAGGCATGCCTCTCAGCACCTCATTTGCCCCACCTATGGATCTCTATGACACCGAAGATAAATACTTGATTCACCTGTCTGTGCCTGGTGTGGCTGCTGAAGACTTGACTGTTGAAACCGATGCTGAAATGCGACTGCTTACTGTAAAGGGAGAGTTCCAAAAATCCTATGAAGACATCTCAGATGACCTGAAGATTCAGGAACGACGAAGCGGCTCTTTTGAAAGGCAGATTAGGTTTCCCAAGGGTGCTGTCGTGGACGAAGAGAACATTTCGGCCAAACTGGCCAATGGTGTATTGGAAATCGCCTTGAAGAAAGTTCAAACTAAGGAACGAGAAGTCAGACGTATCAAGGTTGAGAGCACATAAATTTGAGTTTATTTAATGAGTAATGAATTATGATGTGAGAATTATGATGTGAGAATTATGATGTGATAATTATTATTGTAGCTGTAACCTCTTGTAGTGTAAATATAACGAGCACCCAAAGATTTGGTGTGAAACTCATGTGCACCTTTCGCATGTCTAGCTTAGATAGCTTTAAAGGAGCATTGGCCTAAAAGATGCCATGTCCGATGCATACTTGTGATACACCAAAAGAGTTGAAATTTATTCAACTAAAACTCGTACCACCCTAAATGGTTGCGTGGTTTTGACCACTAACCAAATTATCTGTCTGTCAGTGAAATTGATAGAAATCAGCCTATGACGACAACTACTGATATCCAGAAAACTTATATATTATGCTTTGAGAGTGACAGAAGAATAGCAGTGTACCCAACTCACGTAGCTGTAAATAGCACTGAAGAAATTCGAACTCACCGTCAAATACTACAGGGTTTGTTTAACTGTCCTCCTAAGTAGAGTTAATGATTAGAGTGAAGGCACACTAAACGTTGAGTAGCAGTATGTCATATGGTGGTGTTTTTGGGGAATAAATAAGCGCAGCTATTGCCATTTTTCCAAGAAGGATAGTCATCACTTATAGAAAACGCCGCTGGAATTGATCAGGGTAACGTGCTCATAGTTACCCATTCCCAAAAATACGCAGAGGGTTTAAGTTACCCTCCCCAACTCAAACTAGGATATATTTTTGCGTTCTTTCACACCTCTTCTTCTTACACACACAGACACAAAAGGTATGTATTGACCGTGTCGTGTCAGGCGAGCGACTCAGATGATTAACACCTATTACCAATTGTTCCAACCGACCTTTTGTGAAGATAAACCGGCATCGTTAAGCCTTTATGAAGTCTATACGTGTTGTTTTTGTGCCCCATTTTTTTGCCCTTTTGCTAACCACAGGTGAGAAATGACAATCACTACGATGACACGCAAGACGTTCTTTCTAGGATGATTTTTCGACCGGGCGGACATAGTCTGGGGGCTTATATAAAGCGTCACCTGTACAGTGACGTGGGCCTCTAGAGCTTGATGATGCGGTCTTTACTGAGTCTTTGGAATGATTCAGGTTTTGGTTCTTTGAGTTTCGCTAACCATTAGTTGATCTTTTGATCGTTTGGCTGTTGTCTTCTATCTACTGGATACTACTACTGGTGGTAGTCAGGAGAGGAAATCTTCTATGCAAATGATGCTATATTCACACTGTTTGAGGGACTGACATCTCCGTGAACATTAAAAATTTACTGATTTAATGAGACTGATGCATTTGAAGAGTTTCTATCTATTTATGTTTATCTATATAGACAATTTTTATTTTTATTAATTTTGTTCTTCAATAACTGTGAATAGAACAATAACAACCCCATGCTTTAGAACGATATGAATGGTCGTGAAGTTGGTTCCTCATAACCAACTTTCTAATTTGAGCAATCCACCCATAATTGAATTGGAGGTAGTTGGCTTCACAGTGGGAACCGAGAGTGTGATTCTCATCAAACGATATGGCTTTCTTGTTGCTTGTTTCATCACTGATCTGCATCAAATTCTTTTGTAGAACTTGCCCCACAAATGGTGATTGAGTGCTTATCTGACCCTTCAGTTTCTTAACAAGAATAGGACTTTCATCAAGCTCGCCAATGAATGCTACTAAACATACATACTTTGCGGGCAAGTCACTCATGTTTTTGCATTTTACTTCGCTTGGTGAGTAGTTACCAACAAACTGTTAATCTACCTATGCTTGATGTCTGATGTCTAATTCGGATTATTGCAGTCAGCTAAGAAATTCCACCAAGGGAGCTGTGCATCATTTTTGATGGATATGGTGTAAGACAAAAGGAATGAGGAAACAAGACAGAAGAAAATTCCTTAAGAAAGTACTATTGAAAAAATGCCACTTGAAAAAAGAAAGACTAAGCTTAAAAAGTGTTTTTTTTATTTTTATTTTATTTTATTTTATTTTATTTTATTTTATTTTATTTTTTTTTTTCTCACTACATTTAAATGGTTACAACGCAGTGTCTTGCCTCAAGATTGATTTAGTCGTATTCCAGAACTTGGCATTTTGTGTCTTTGTCCATTAATTCTAACGAAAGAAAAACATTCGACTGGTTCATTTCAAAACACTCACTTTTGGCAGTTGTATAGTTGTATTTTACATCATTCTGTTTTTTTGCTCTTTTCTTATTTTTTTGCAATGTGTCACGATAGATTTTGTGATGGTTCTACTCAATTGGCTTTTAATTGTTCGAAGAAGGTCAATAAACAATTACATTCAATAAACATGTACATAAACTGGTCATTATAACATTTACCAGGCCCAGTCCCATCCATCTCTCCATTCTCGATAATCACTCTTAGAGGGTGACTTCAAAAGACTACTCATAATTTGAGCGTTTCTCTTAATGAGTTGTTCCCTTTTAGAGGCAATTTTTCGCTGTCTGAAACGAAGCTCCTTTTCGAGTTTTTCAGAACTGTTGATACCTGTAACAAGTCTATGAATGGTTTCAATATCAGATTCTTTATCTTGAGAAAACCACACTTCTTCAAGATCAAGGTAGGAGTATGCGTCCAAAAGTGTTTGGTTTGCAACGATTGGTACCCCTGATATGATGGATGCGGGTACAGAGGATGATGCACGCTCACTGAAATATCCTGGCGAGCCAAAAGCAGGAAGAACAGCGAATCCTTCACTCATGTGTCCATAGTAATTTGTAAAAGGCAAGTTCTCCTTAAACTCCACTTTGTTCTTAATGGAATCTGGTACTTTGGGACGATAGCCATGTCCAACAAGGTACAGTTTCACAGAGGGGAGATCTTTTGCGATATTCTCAAGTTCTTTGAACAGATGGTTGTAGTCTCGTCTTCCTGGTGAATAATTGCCTTGGACATTGAGTCCCACCACCTCCATGGGAGTTTTCTGAGGATGAGTTGGTGCACGGAATACAGGAACAATGACTTGAATGTCGAGGTTTTCTTGATGTTCTTTGCTCCAGGTAGTGGTTTCGTCCATCATTGTGGTTTTAACATGCTCAGAAAGAGTGACAAAAGTAATTTGTTTCTTGTCGATCCAAGGAGAAAGTCGCTTGTAATACCCAGACTCGTGATCTGCCGACCATCTTTTGGCATGATGAACAACACATACAAGTTTCACTCCGTCAGCAAGGAACTCAGCAAACTCCTTGGCGTGCTTTTCAGAGTCGTATTCACACGTTACCGAAACAACGACGTCTGGCTGTCCTAACAGACTTTTGTACTCAGATAACTTGTTGCTATTCACATATTTTGCAACATTGGTTTTATCTCCAACCACTTCTTTCATTATAGGTCCCATTCCGAAGCGCACAAGATAGAAGAAAGGGTAGATTATTGCTGGAGATGTTACAGCATTGTCTGCCAAAGAACTCAACATTGCTGTTGTGACCTCTTCATGGCTTCCTCCAGTCTCCAGCAAGATGACCTTTGATGGCTGTTTAAAACGAGCTGTTAACTTGTTGCTAGTCAAATTGTAGACATTATCAGAAACAGTAAAGAAGTAGACGACCAAGGCAGTGGCAAGCAGAAAAAGTGAGACTCGGATTAGTTGGATTTTGGGAAGTCGTTTCAGCATCGAATACTTTGGCGTTCAGATAACGTTGAGAAAGAAAACAATCCGTTTTAACTATCTATACTTCCATTTAAGTTACATTCCTATCTAAATCAGTTGTGAATTTCAAGAAACAATGTGACCTAGCATTTGATTTGGGACAATATTTGTGATAAGTTCTTATCTCTCAGGAAATTCATTCAGTTCTCTCTCAGACTCTTCATGATTATTTCTCATTGCTGTTGTCTTTACTATCTTCAATTCCCATTCCTTAAGCGTCTCTCTATTCAACTGTACCTATGAAGCATAAAGTTTTGCCAAGCCACATTAGGTCTTTGTGATGTGGGAGCTAATTGTACTACTGTTTTTGGAAGTGAAAGTTCGAGCTAGGCTGAAACCATGGCGCTTTTCGGTATACATATGTGTTGCTGGTAAAGTTCAGCAACTAATAAAGCGAACAAGTAAAAATAGCTAATAAATGGAAAAGTGAGGCGAGAAGTGGGTAATTGAGACTGACGAAGACAAAACTTGCGTACAACTGCTTAGTACAAAAAAGCATAAGCCAAATAAGGTTAATATATGATTGAAACTTTAATGCAGCTTGGTTTTGGATTATCGAAAAGTCCAACTTTAAAAATCGTTCCCCACTCGCTTAAGGTAAGAAAAGTGGTCATAAAAGAGAAACTGCATAGGCGAATAGAACATCGTGCAAATAAACTTTTGCAGATTTTTATTTGCGTAATTTCTTACCATCTCTACTTTTGGATGTACATCATGTAGGTCTTCAATAGCTGCGCTAGTTCATGGGGTACTTTAGAATGGGAGCTAACGAGACATAGAACTATATAAGCCTTCCAAGCCTCTAATGGTCAACATTACCAAGCATCATGCATCTGGTATTGCTCTTGTTGTCATCTAAAATTGAGGCATGGAAGGCTGCATTTAGTCCTTGGTCCTACCACATTACACCAAATAATATAAAATAGAGTTTGATTTTTTTTAATGGCTTTCAGAATTTATCGCTTTAAATACTTCATTCTACCCCATGTTCGAAAACAGTGGATCGAGGACACTGCCATTTTACCAGCTTCAACCCAATGTTCTACTTCACAGGGAGAAACTTTACTTTACTTGCAGCATGAGGTGCTTCCTTGTTGATGAACCTGAAGATCAGGACAAAGAGAACCAGTCTATCTGCCATGCTCAAATTTCCAACTTTAAATAACATGGGAGAAATAAAAAAAATAAGGATATACAAACTATACTTTGTGTGGCCAACAGTAAAACTTCCCTTTCCAGCAAATAACCAGGGAACTGTAGGGGGGAGGGGGATCCAATCCATCAGTAAATTTTTCTGCTGTTCTCTCGTCTACTTTGATTCTTCTGGTATGGATCAAATTAATTGCTCTGTTGGGAATGCCCAGACCATTAGATGCACAACGTCGAGAGATTATGGGCTTATTTTCTGGAAAATGCCAGGCAAGATTCAGCTGAAAAAGGTAAAAAATAACGCTACCAAATAGCCACATGCCGACTTCAAGGGGCGAACTGAAAGATGCCACAGGCTTTTTTAATCGTCTTTCTGACGTACGTTTTGTACGTTTTGGGGGCACCAAGTATTATTGAATATCAACGATAGTACATTTAATCCGAAATTTAATATTGTATCATCAGAACGAATTCTAGTCATCACCCTGGTAAGAGAAATTATGTTTGGATAAGAACCCAAACTGGCACACGGGATACAGGATAAAAGTTTAATGGAATTGACAAAAGTAGACATGCAGTGAGATATTTCTTGTTTGATATTTGGGCTCTCAGTTGTCTATTCAAGGTTAACTAGAGTAAAATGGGCAGTGAAAAATCTCTTTGATTTTATTGGCTAAGACATGAAAGAAAGATTAGCATATAATAACATCTTTATCAAAGCTGATAGTTGGTTTATCCTGTTAAATCAATCTCAATAGGTTTTTGACAATTCATTGAATGCTCTATTGTACAAATTTCCTACTTGTGCAGAAGCTGATAAAATCAATAAACTTCAGGCCGCTAATTTTTGCAAATGCATGAGATAAGCATGAGCGACTTTAAGGAACTTGAAGATGCGGTACATGGAGATGTTCTGTCCCTGGCGGCGCTTGGGTAAATGGTCCCATTCTTTGAGATTGACAAATTTCATATATCGAAAATCACCTTGGAGTTGATAGTATAGATATGGTAGGCGGATTTTGATAGCGTCAGAGTTCCCATTTGAAGATTTCAATTTTATCGGCAGCGAAAGGTTATTAATAATCGTCGTTACTAAATGGTGACTTCTAAGCAGCCCTTTGAGATGGATACATTTTGGTACCTCCTGTTGCTGCTCAAAGCACCTCCAGACGTCTTTCCGAGACCGAAGAGACTGACAGTGTGAGATGGAAGGTCAGTTTTCTACAACTGGTTTGTTCTTTGGGGTCACGTGCTTTTGTTCAATTGTTGAGTTAAAGCTCAATTCCCTGAGCATAATTCCAGAGAAACAGTCAGATACGGAATGCACGGAATATCGGAATAGATAAGTGTGTCATCAGAGCCAATGGAAATTGATTGCATGCATGTTGGGTGTTTCGCCAAAATTTCAAAGTGGATGTAGGTTATACAGTTAGGGTTCTATTTTACAGTTTGGATCATGGCATAGCCTCCCCAAAAGGGTGGACCCAACTTCAATGGCCAAGATGGCCTAAATAGTAAGGCAATCCAAGAATAGAACAGTCTCACAGTATCCCGGTGCATCTTCACTTAACAAAATAGCACTACTCCAGATCTGCTCCTGCTCATACAGTACATGTAACTTTATTTTCAAACATGGCATAGCTTTGTATTGTTGGTTAATGGAACCTAATCATGGCCACTGGACACCCTGTTAGTTTGGGGTCAGTTATTATTGGCAGTGAATTAGTGTTTCCACCACCATCCACTTAGTGATATGATCAAGAAGACTCGAAATATAATGTGTTACTCCTAAGGCTCGAGACATCATGACTCTGCATTTCGCACGGTTTTTTGTGACTTTTTGTTTTTTTCTAATGCATCATGGTGTGAAATGCGGAAATGTATATACATGCACCAAATTAAGTTGGGTGCTAAGCCCCGTTTTATTGCCCAGTGTTTTAGACTTCATTGGCAAAATAGGGTTACTATTTGGATTGATCTAATAATACTTTCCATTACTTGGGACTACGTCATGATAAATAATAGGCATCTACAACAGAAGCCTTATCCCCATGGTCTCTTCGGTATTTGTAAAAAAATTGAAAATATTTCAATAACATATACACAAGTCTATTCCGGGAAACTGAGACATCAATTTTATTGGCCAAGAAAGCTTGTACCGGAGCTGCCTGCCTCACAAATAGATGGCGCCTATATTGAAATCATGTGTGGTTCCATGGGATTAAATAGCTCGCAACTGTATGATTCTCGCAACTAATTTGGATTTTTGTGTTGTTTGACCACATGTGATAATGTTCCTGTCTGTGTTGATAGTATCGACACAAAAAAAGAGCCACTTGAACCACAAACATGTCAGATATTTCGGTCCAACCACTTCTTCTATATCCCAATTTTTGCCCAGCGCCTCAACACCCTATTACCTTCAAATGCCAGAGGTTGCCCAGCTCATCATTGATTAGCAACATCGAGAAGCTTCATCAATAGCATGTTTCATTCAGGGTCTCCTTTGGGAAAATTTCTTTGAGGATACGAATGAATGATACTATTCAACTTGCGTCTGCTCTCGTTGCCATTAGATTTTGTTTCTAACAGCTAAAAACGGCTCCTCTAGGAGTTCAGAGTTGGAAATGAGCTGGTTAATGATTTCCAACACCTCATTAAACCACACATTGTCTTTATTCAGGTAGTCATAGGCACACATAATTTTTGATGAGCCACAATAGGGATTCGCGAAGTAATGAAAACTGGATAGAGTTCAATGGTTTGTTGCGATACTCGAGAAGTAACAGAGCAAAACTCTCACACAAGCGATCGTGGTAATCAGCAAAGTGCCCTTCAGTAATTTGTTTTAGTTGGGATGTTGCTGTAATCTAACCATCATAAAGTTGTGTAAAGAGTTTTTCCAACAACTAGGTATTTAAACACAGTAATAATAGTCTGTATGTCAAGTTTCTGTTGGTTTTCTTTACCCCACCACTCAGCTTAATTTTTGAAAAAAGCTAGTGCCTGTTCGAATAGAGTTAAAAAAAAAGCACCTGATTCCTTTCAATGCAGAGAGATAATTGCTTCTAATGTCCCCTATTCGTGATCTGCAGACCATTTATTTGCATTGTGGACTGGACATAAATATCCAACTATTGTTGGAAAATCTTTGCTGGTTTAAATGAGTCATATTCAGTGGTCGCAGAGATGACGCATCAGGTCGACTCAACATACGTTTATATCAAAGCTTTTTACTAATAGGACTGTTTTTTCCAATATAGGGGTATTATTTTGTAATATTATACATGCCGTTCAAAAAAGGATTCACTGTCGTTTCGGGGGTTTCCAAAGCTATTAATAGAGCACCAGTAACATCTTCATGATCTATCTCCTTCGAATTCAAGTAAATGACTTTTGGCTCATAATACCCTAGCACTTTTATATTGGGGTAGAAGAGCTCCATGTATGCTTTAAAATGGTCAGGTGACCACCAGGATCAAAACTGCCAGAAACAACGATGATGGTGGTAATTGCAAAAGAGATTTTGTTGGATAAGCAAGCACTATATCAATAAGGTACGCCTTAATTATAAACACATATGTAGCAGGCGCATACCTCAAGTTATCCCAACGTATATTGTTGTGAGATCTAGGGAATTCCCTTGTTATCAGTGATATCCAGCGTAGAATTGCAGTGTTCAGATGCTATTCTTATGGCCCTTGTAAAAACCGAACGAATCATGCTTCCCATTCCCGACAGTTTGGACGATGTCAAATTATTTCAATTAGGATAAGGCTATCCATGCCAAGAAGAATGATATTCCAGACAACTCACTCATGGATTTACCTCTACACCGAGTGAGAAAGATGGTCGCTCATCTTTAAAGGTGAATTCGATAATCTGAAATTTCTGATACTTGAAGGGTCATTATGCTGTTCTCACTTACTGAACCTTGTTTATACAAGCAAGATCTATGTAGACTATTACGGCCACAAGGCTTAAACTTCTTATTTCAACCCAATTAACAATATTGCAACGTATCCCAAGCTATATTAACTTATACTTAATAAATTCTGTGGTCCAGAGAAGCACTTTAACCACTAACATTCATCGTGCTCCTCGTGCAGTTGTCTGAATCAAGCAGTTTCGAAAAATATAATATGTCAAATATCGAGGCATGTTTTTGGTGAATTCATATAATTTTGGGAGTTAATAACCATGATGTGTGGTCAACCAAATTGACAAATCCGTGAAGGGTGATGTCACAGTATCTTACAGCAGGACTTAGGGTTTGGCAGTTACCCGGATAAACCCTGATGGCCTATATATACTATTCTTCTATAATGTTAATTCATCATCTTATTCTTCATTCTATAATCGTGGCATACTTCCCCATCACATGGTGACAACCGAGAGATTCGAACTCTCGCCTCTGAAGAGACCAGGTTAATTTCCTGTTTAGTCACAAACTTTGTACTCAACTTTATTCCAGCACAAATTTTTCTCAAAACTACTTGAGTTCAAGGCCAAGTTTGTCTAACATTATTGAGAGTTCCAAACATAAGGCTTTTAAGAAGATTAAACTTACTGAGTAGCGTACAAGGGCAAACAGTCCGATTCCATGAATTTAATAATTTTACTCTAGTTCCAAGTAGTACTATAACTAGCTTATGCGCTGCTTTAATTATTGATGCCTTTCTGGAGAGGGATTATTGTGATTGCGGTTGGCTCACATGAAAATCGTTGCATAATTACAGATTTGGTTTGAAACCTGCTTAAATCATTCTAGATGTTTGGGGATTCCATATGTAGTGGTTGTTGACTTCTTGAATCAAGGCTGTGTTTCTCACTGCTAATCTTTACTTGGAGACACCCACATTGCCGTAGAATTATAATGCCTTATTATGAAATGCGAAAGTATAGACTTAACAATTATTTCATGCAGGTAGATACTTAGGAAGTAAAAACAAGTTACACAAAACCGGAATAAAGGTTCATATTAATTCAATTGGAGACATCCTCTACAAGGCAGAGTGTCTACTATTACATAAACCATGATGGGATTAGAAAAACTGCTAAAGAAATCTAATTTGAAGATCTTTGTATAATCTGGTTTGTTTCAAGATGTATTTTCAATATCAATTTTTTTTAAGTATCTCAAATTATAACTATGTTAACAATCAACCACTGCGGCAATTGTTTTGAGCCGTTCTTCGACTGTGGAGATCCATAATTCGGTAGATTGCGAATAAAAGATAAATGGGATAGAAGAGATGAGTGGTGCAAGATCGAACCATAGACACACTAGTGACACAATGATGTAAAGAAGTACTAAAAAAGGGCTTGTTATGATGTTAATGGGAATGAGAATAAACTGCAATGTGTGTCTAATTGCTTTTATGGTCGAGCCTGTCAATTCTGTATTTATTCGCTAGACTGAGTTAGGTCAGATAGAAGTAGTTTCAAGATGTAACAGTATTTTACACTGAGTGTAACATTGTAAAAGGGTAGAGCCAAGGTTCTGCATATCATACTTAAATAGTGTTGATTGTTTATTTTAGGCTTTAGTTTGTCTACCTCGTGTTTAACCTTGGTTTCACCTTGTATCCACTGCTACATTACTGCAGAATCAGGTGATTTACCTAATGTAGTAGATACGTCGACAATGGACCAGAGGTTTTTAGGATCATAAGAAATAATTCGGGTTGGTCTTAAAACGATAGCTCACTATCACCCTAGTTAATTTTAGCCATTTCGGCCACGTACGTTTTTAATGCTTCTAACGACTTATTTTGGCATTGATAGCGTCTTGGGCATGAGGAACACCATCAAATTTGAAGATGAGCTGGCCTTGTAAGTGGTTACTATCCAATAGGTGCTCAGTATATTGTCACTCTGTCCATTCCTCTTAGCAACTCGGTGTGCTCCAGAACTTCCTTCCTCCGAAAAAGTGATGTGTCATTATTGGATACAGATAACAATACTGAATGTCAGATTCTCAGCATTGCCCTAAAGTAGTTCGTCTAGACGCTAGACTATGTGTACTCTCATTGTAGATATTTCTTTCGAATTACTTCGAAATACTTGTATCAACATTGAAACCAATATTGGTCAGTGCTGGTAGAAAGGAGGCCTTCCTTGTGGAGAGCTTTCTAAGGAAGTCAGATAGTTAATGTTTTGACTCAACAAAAATGACTTGGGTTTCCTTATTGTTTCTTTTCTTGTGTGGTGAAATCTCCTTTTGATATGCTCAGTCCTGGGGTAGAGTTGTGGATCATTTGCGATCTCAATGGCTGCCTGGTTATCCACTTAGCTTTAAGCAGCAGCACTAGGTATCTTTTTTCAGCTTTAGATCCCTGTAGACTTCACTTAGTCACATAGCAGTTTTCGGACCCTTAGACAGAGCCATATACTCTGCTTCAGCAGTTGATAGCGCAATTGATTTCGGTTTCTTTGAATTCCGGGTGACTAGCATTCCTTCAAAAGGTTTGTAAAATTCAGGGTATCCACACCCCCAGTTAGCGTCAGTGTAAACCTGAGAACTAATTATCCTTTAGATTTAGTGTATTTGATTTTGTAGTGGTTAGTTTCACATTCGTACTTCAGTAACTTCAGCAGTAGGTGTTGATGCATTGAATGTTGCTAGAAGCCAGGGTTAGCCAGGGTTAGCCAGGAATGCTAACTGCGAGGCTATATCCGGTCTTCCAGTATGAGCAAGGTAACATGCTGTCCAATGACCTATCGGTGGAGAGTAGCAACTGTATCCTTTGATGTTTCTGGTATCTCACTTTGTTGTAGAGCTTCAAGTTATTAGGAGACAACGGTGCCGAATTCAGCCTTCCCTTGTTACAAGCATTTCAAGGAATCTGGTGAAAGGTCCTAGATTATTCATGTCAATGTTTTCGTAGCGTTTATCCCTGGATTCTTGGATCTCATCCTCCTTGGGCCTCACAATGAGTAGGTCATAGACATACGTAGTTGTGTCAATATCAACGTTAGGGAATACCGTCTAACGTCCATTTGGTGCACTATACGTCCATATAATGCTACATATGCCAGAAAGATCTGGACTGACTCGAATCGTATACGGGGTTAACCGATATTAGGCAATTGACATCTTGTTCTTGCCTAAATCCTTTGACTACGACTCTGGCTTTATAGTGTTCAAGTTATCCATCTAGGTTGAACATTCACAACAACACCCACCAGGATGTTAGTCTCACTGGTGGTAGGCTTGTAACTCCATCCACTGTCACTGTAGTTGCCAAGTTTGTTTCAGTAGTGTCAGTTTGTTTATCCCCGTCTGGTGAATATTCGAACTCGACTAAACACTCATTTCTCGTGCTTCGCCTTTGTCGTGAGGAGACCTCCCATGCGATTGCGGAAGAGCCCATTCGACTTCTCACGTTGAGCCATAAACAGGGCTTAATTAACATTATCCTCGACGTGAAACTCAGAACTAGTAGTCTTGCAATATTTGCTGTCGTCATCTGTTTCTCTCTGCTTCGACAACGGGACAGTGTCACGTAGGACCCGACTTTGGTGATACTGAATTAATCCGGTTGAAGTCCCTTGTAGGACCTTTTCACGAACGAGTTTTTCTCTTGGGGTTGTATAAGAATCGATCAGGGTCTGTTTGGGAATAATAGTCAGTAAATGCTTGTCTCTATGTGGTGTGTCTGATCGAACTGTCGCATAGCCGAACTTGTTGGGAAAGTTCAGTAGGAAACGCATTGTGTGGGAGTACGTTTGACGAAATAACAGGTTCAGTATCAACTAGTTCAGGATGACTATCTGGTGTGTGGGAGACCTGGGCATGGGGCAGAGAGCCTGTTGAGCTGAGAACCCTGAAATAGGAGTCTACGGGTATCAGTCTACTGGTGAACCATGTTATACATGGTTGGTGGATACCGTGTCATGGACGGCATAGTTTCGTCCCCTTCAACAGAGGTAAAGATAGCAGATCCCACCATCAATCATCATTGGCAGCAACAGACTGTTCGACGTCTATATCAGAGTCATTCTGGTCAACTAACTAGAAATAGTACTCGGGGAAATTCATAGACCGGTCATCAAACGGTTGCTCAAGTGGGTTGGCATGTCTAGGAAAAGCTTTGGGGTTGGCAGCTATTCCTCACCGCTTCTAGTTTCAGTGTAGCCACGTTCATTAGAAGTATAGGTGGCATTCTTCAATCGAGCCGAGGCTATGTAACTGCTCCCCAACTCAAACAAGAATATATTTTTACGTTTTCGGTTCTCTTTTTTACACACACACAGACACCAAAAGGTATGTATTGACCGTGTCATGTCAGACGAGTTGCTCAATTGAATAACACCTATTACCAATTGTTACAACCGACCTTTTCTGAAAATACCTTTGGCATCGTTGAGCTTTTATGAAGTCTCTACGAGTCGTTTATGTGACCCATAGTTTTGCGCTTTTGCTAACCACAGGTGAGAAATGACAACCACTATGTTTACACGCAATACGTTCTTTCTAGGATGACCTTTTGGCCAGGCTGGCATAGTCTGGGGACTTATTTGAAGCGTCACCTGCACAGTGACGTGGTTGTAATGCGGTCTTTACTGAGTCTTTGGAATGGTTTAGAACTTGATTGTTTAAGTTAGCTAACATGAGTTTGATTTTTTGGATGCTTGTCCTCAATCTACTGAATACTGCTGCTGGTGGTAGTCAGAAGAAAATTGTTCCAGTGCAATGTTGCTAAATTCACAGTGTTTGAGGAACTGGTATACTCGTGAAAATTGAAAATTTCCGATTTAATGAAACAGGGGCATTTGGAGAATTTTTACCGTGATCCATATATCGTCAATCCTTTATTTATCCTGCTATTCGTACTCCTAAGATATATTTTTATAAAATCGTAATTGGTGAGCAGGGTGATAACCTGGGAGTGTGTGATACCAGCACCCCCTAACTCCTTACAAGTTATGTGGAAGTTGGTTTCGCTTACAATAAACTCGTAATAAGTCCGATTCTAAACCACATGGGAGAATGGGATCAATATCCAATAGCCCATGTGGTTGTCTTCAAAAATTCCGGGTCAATAAATTAGGTTGATTCTTATGGGTGCTCAGCAGAGGTGTGCACAGAGTGTGCTGTTCGTTCAGCAGGGTGTCCACAGTGAAATGTAGTATTCTATAGTGTGCGTAGTAGCTGATCTGGCAACATACTAGCTTTTTGCCCAGCGGTGATCTCAGCTAGAATGAGGCTTGGCGTTTGGAACGAGGCTTCGCGTTGAGAACGAGGCTTGGCGTTGAGTGCTCAGCAAGTGCCAAGAAAAGCAGCGTTGTAAGAGAGTAGCTTCGAAGTAACAGCCACGCTTCAGTAGTTAGGCTCGAGACATCTGAAGAGTAGTTGAGTGCACAGAGGAGCTGAGATACCGAGCTGATCCGTTACTTGGCGGTAAATGTAGAAGTTATTCAATAGCAGAGATACTAGCAGTGGTCGGCTACCACCAGCCTATATGAGTTGAATGATGCCTTGCAAAAAATTCTAGATGGTAGGTTCCGGGACTGAACGAGTAGCAGCTCAGAGCAAAAGTGAGCTAAGATGATGGTGTGTATCTCGTTGCTGTTCTGGTAGTAGGGTACACTGTAAGCAGCCTGTTGGCCTGTTACTATTCACCAGCTCAGATTTTTGCAAGTGTCGGTGAAGTGCATACAAACAATTGACTCACCGTTTTTTGCAACCATGACTCTAGGTGTACTGCATCATGCTTTTACTTTTAACCACTTTATCATTTTAACACAGCATATTCCCCTAAGTTGAATGGTGGGTATTTTTTGATGAGTTTTCATATCTGCCCAAGCCCTAATTAGTCTCTCTGTTTATTATGTTTTTTAGAAGAATTTCATGTTTCTCTCAATTGAACGTATGCAAAAAGACAACAACAACAACAACAACAACAACAACAACAAAAAAAAAAAAAAAAACGAAGATATACCTTCCATGTTTTAATTAGAATATTGAGCTATTCGATTTTCATCAATCTGTCAGACATTGATTTCAGTTTCCGCAAAAGTGCATGATGGAAGAAGTTGAATAAGCTTGCCCTATCGGGGTTTATTAACCAGAGTGATGCATTATAAGCGTTTTTGTGTCAAATGACACAATAGTTGAGAAAATTGAATGCTTTGTTTAAGCAAAATGCAAATGTATAGAAACAGTCGTTGTTTTCAGCTTATGCATGACACCCTATTGATGAATGACTTCTTTGATTACAGTTCGCTAATAATTGCCTCTATGAGAACAGCGCAGCATTCTTTGAGTTATTATTCAAGAATCAAAAAGTAGAAACAAAGAGCAAAAAAAGAAAAAGCAATTGAGACACAGCTGAAGTCTTCAGTCACTTGAAGAAAAATGACTTATCTTAACCCTCCTTATCAGGTTAGTCAATCACATTAGTTTTGAACACTCAGTGAAAAAAGTATTCATAGCTTTAAAATGTACTTTTCAGTGGGGTCGTTATCTCTTTGTTGGAAAACAAGACAAAGAGCTACTTTTTATTTTTTATTACTTTATATCTTAAAACTCACCTTTGAGCCATTACAAATTAAGTGTCTGTACGACATCTCTGTGCTTATTTGTTTTTTTTTTTTTTTCTCATACCTTCAATTGCCTATAACATAAATACGAAATAATTCTAAGTAATTTAAGTAATTCTACTAGTTAGACTATGCTTTATTTAGTTTTGGGTTTTTTTTTTTTGTTTTGGTTGTTTTTTCTTCATTTTACTATGAACAAGCTGAATTATTCAATAGGTATTTAATTGCTTTAAGAAGGTAAATAAACATTAATTATCACTAATATTCTATTTACCAAGCCCAATCCCATCTCTCTCTCCATTCTCGATAATCACTCTGAGGGGGCGACTTCAAAAGACGACTCATGATTTGAGCGTTTTTCTTAATTAGTTTCTCTCGTTTAGAAAGAATATTATGCTGTCTAAAACGAAGCTCCTTTTCAAATTTTTCGGAGCTATTGATATCTGAAACAAGTCTATGAATGGTTTCAATATCAGACTCTTTATCTTGAGAAAACCAGACCTCTTCGAGGTCGAGGTAAGAGTACGCATCCAGAAGTGTTTGATTCGCAACAATGGGTACTCCGGCAATAATAGAAGCAGGTACGGAAGACGAGGCACGCTCGCTGAAATACTCATTTGAAGCAAAAGCGGGAAGAACTGCAAACCCTTCGCTCATATGGCCATAGAAGTTTGTGAATGACAGACTTTCCTTGAACTCCACCTTGTTTATGATGGACTCTGGTACTTTTGGACGGTTTCCATGTCCAACAAGGTACAGTTTTACAGATGACAAAGATTTTGCAATACTCTCCAGGTTTCGAAACAGATGGTCGTAGTTTCGTCGTTCTGGCGAATAGTCACCTTGAACATTAAGGCCCATAACCTCCATGGGAGATTTTTGAGGACGAGTAGGAGCTCGAAAAATAGGAACAATGACTTGAATGTCAAGTTTATCTTGATGTTCCTTGCTCCAGGTAGTGGCTTCTTTAATCATAGAGGTTTTAACATGCTCTGAGAGTGTGACAAACGTAACTTGCTTCTTGTCAATCCAAGGAGAAAGTCTCTTGTAATGCCCATGCTTGGAATCTGCAGACCATCTTTGAGCATGATGAACAACACACACAAGTTGTACTCCGTCGGCAAGGAAACTAGCAAACTCTTTGGCGTGTTTTTGCGAGTCGTATTCGCATGTCACTGACACGACAACATCTGGCTGTCCTAGCATGTTTTTGTAGTCAGGCAACTTGCTGCTGTGCACATATTTTGCAACATTTGTTTTTTCCCCAACCACTTCTTTCATTATTGGCCCCATTTCATAACGCACAAGATAGAAGAAAGGATAAATTATTGCTGGAGCTCTTGCTGCGCTATCCACCAAGGAAGTCAGCATTGCTGTGGTGACCTCCTCATGGCTTCCTCCAGTCTCCAGTAGGAGCACCTTTGATGGCTGTTCGAAGCGAGTCGTTAGTTTCGTGCTAGCCAAATTGTAGACATTATCAGTAGCAGAAAATAAGTAGATGATCAAGGTAGTGACAACCAGACAAAACGTGATTCGAATTAGTTGGATTTTTGGAAGTCGTTGCAACATCAAAGATCTTTGGAGTTGAGGTAACATTGCTGTAGGGCCAATAAAGACCAACTAGTCCCCATTATCTATGTTTCCATTAGAGTTACATTCCCGCCTTAATCAGTGATATGGCATGTTTAAGAAACAGTTTAACTTTTAGTCTGAATAATGACTTGGCAAACTAATCTCGCAAAAACTCTCAGAGAATCTATCCTGCATTCTACTAGGCTCTGCCTATATCAGTGTACAGTTCTCGTTGCTATTTCTTATTTGTGTCACTTACCCTCGCTTTCCTCAAGGGTCTCTCGTTACAAGCTAAATATCACATAGAGTTTTGCCAAGAAACATTAAATTTATGTGATTGTTTCAGTGGTTCGAAACCCTAATCAAATCTAGATTTGGGTTATTACCAAGCCAAACTTAATAGCTCCCCGCATCTATCTTGTAAAAAGTTTTGATGCGTACACGAGCAAATAATATTTGTATAGTCTTATTCAAGTGCTATTGCATTCTTAACATTTTCCTATGCCATACTTGTGTCTTGCTTTGGTGCTGTGAAAGGTGGCGCCAATGAGACATGTAAATAGTCAAACCCTCGAAACCTTCCAAGAATCAGTTCCAAACAATACCGAAATTCTATGATTCTGAATTCTTAAGCCTCATGCACTAGGTATTACGTATATCCTATATGGTGGCATAGAACATGGCATGCAGCCTTTGTAGTACTATCATAAACCAAATATCCAAAGGTTGGTGTAAATCTAGATTCGAAAACTGTTAGAATGGTTGTGAGTTGATGGCTTTAGATACTTCATTCACCGACTAGGAAAGAGAAACGTAAAGAGCTGTCTAGTTCCCTTGCTTAGGTTTTAGCTAACGAGAACGGAAAAACTTAACTGGTATTTATGGGGTGCTGCCTTATTGATAAGCCAGTAAGCTTAACATAAGGAAAAAGTAGCCGACTTGCGGTGCCCAATTCCTCAACAACAGCATAAGAAAAAGCAAAAAAAAAAAAAGGGAAAACAAAAAGGGGAAAAAATGGAAAAAAGGGAAGAGAGGATGACAGGGGCTAGACGGCCACTAAATCGGCTTCAGAATCAACTACATGGTGTAAAGCTTAAATCACTGACTTTGAACATGAGAATACGATCTATAGATATGAGCAGAAGTGATCAAAGTGGATATAGGGCTAGGTGGTTGAGAAATTTGACAGATGTGCATTCTTTATTGTATGAAATTCGGATTCTGAGAGACTGTATACCAATTTGCCACCATCGATTTAACTATGAGATGAAATAGTGTGTATTGTAGTTCATTCTTAATTAGGATTCCGCTATTTCTTGTTCTTTGAATTTTTGGACATACTGAGATGGGAAACCCTAGAGACTTGGGAAAGCTGAAGGTGCCATCTTTAGGATAGTTGTCAATCTTCTTTCCAATCTCAACACCCCTATGGAGTGAGAGATTCCATACACCACTGATTGGGAAGAGGGGCCTACCTTTGACACGGACAAATCATTGATGTCTCAGTACCTCTACATTCACATTTTAGTTGGTAGCTGAGATGCTGCAGTCTATTTTTGATGATTCTCGCCAGTGAGCAAGGGTTCCTCCTCATAATCAGACTGCTCGTGCGAGTCTTGAAAAATTTCGTTGGGACGTTGAGATAATTGTAATTGGATGGTGTCTTCTAGTCATCCTTGTTATGAAGTTTTTTGGTTACCCTCCGAGCGAGAACAAAGACGTAAAATAAATGAGTTATCTTTCAAGTGGGTTGTTCTTTGGGGAGCTATTAAAAATCAGGAAGAGAGGAACCCAATCAGTATAATCACATACGGTATACAAAAATAAATAAAAAGAATCATATCAAGAATGAGGAACGGGATGACATCCTGTAGTAACGTGTTGTGGACTTCTAATATTGGAAATCCGGCATAAAATTTGCGTTTTCAAAAACATTTTGGAAGTGTGTCACAACTTGCCTTAGAAAATTGGCCATAGCCATAGCGATCATCTTGAATAAAAAATTGTTTGACTGTTCACCCTTAGGGCTCAGCCTACCTCCCACAACCACAACAATTCTGTTGACGTAACTGTAACTTTATTTTTATTTTTGAGACTCGAGGCTCAAGGTGATTAGCATGAATCTTGGTAGTTGAGTAGTTAAGGGGGCGCAATTACCACTAAAATTAGAAGTCCTTTTTATTGGTGCATCTAATATTCATAGTGAATTGATGTTTCAGCCATTACCTTTGTAGTCCTTTATACGAATACGTAGTGCATCTCAAAATTACATCTGATTGTTTTTTGTTTCATTTTGTTTTTTTGTTTTTTTTGGTTTTTTGGTTTTTTGATTTTTTGGGTTTTTGGTTTTTTTGTGGTATGTCTTTATGTTTTCTTCCTTATGGGTGTTGAGTTGCAAACTGAGTTTCTGCCCAGCTGTATAGCCTTGGCATGGTAAGGTTAGGCTTTAAACTACATTTTTCGTTGTTAACAACTATCTAATGATTCGTGTTCACACCAAAAGCGGCATCTTATTGGTACTGTACTGGTATCATATATGCCACGATATTTTAGGATATTCCCATACACAATTCCATTCAAGGAAGATGTTATAGACGCGAGGAGTAACCCTTGCATTAGTTCCATTGGTCAAATGCATACTGCACTAACCAAGATGGCCCCATGGTAGAAATGTGGTTTCACTAGGTTCAGTGGGTTCACGACATAAAATAATGAGTTGCTCGAAGTTACGGTCTCTCCCACTAATAATTTAATTACCTGTTTAGTTAGACCAAAATTAACAACACTTCTATCAGTTCTAATGGTATCAATGGTATCGACATAACAAAGGAATGCTGACACTTGTCAGCTATTTTGGTTGCGCTGTCCTTTTTGTAACTCGACATCTACGCTGCACCTCATCACAGATTCATCCAACCATTCTCACCTCAGAAAACCCATATTTTAAAGATATAGATGTTTCCCCTGTATGTTTTAGGGGGCTTAGATGAATGTATGCGCTTGAATAAGTCATTGTTGAAACTTTGCAACGAATTAACCATTATGGAGAGTTGTTTCTAGTTTCTCCTTTTTCTATCTTCTTCCAGAGTTAGTATTATGGTCATGGGGGGGTGTACTCCATATCATTCTTTGGACCAGTCGATTTCAGGACGCATAGGCCATGATTCCAGCAAGTTTCGGCAGCTAGGTAATTTTGTTGGGGTTATTGGCGCCATTGCACACTCATTCCAGCGATATCTCTTACAAAAGAACGATTCCCTCTTCTCGTGTGGCGTCAAAAGGGCTAGGATCGCCCGTAGTGATCTCGGAGTTTTCAGCCCAAGGCATGGTTGCTAGTATTACCCGGATTCGTGGTTTGTTTGTCTGGGCAGTAGATAACAGAGATTGGTGGACGCTATTCCCCGACCCATATGTGATCTTCACTGAGTGTTGTTATTTTTTTATATATTTTTTTTGAGTCAGGTTCGCAGAATGCAGGGTTTCCAATATCAGTTTACCATTCATGTTTTCTTACTAATAGAAGTGTAGTGTGTCCCTTATCGGAATTGTGTTTGTAAATTCACCCGTTCCGCTAAAAAACGGTAAACTTTTTATTCCGCAGCTTCCGAAATTACAACAATGCAACCTTAATCAGTTTAAAATTCAAGTCGATGATTCAATGTAGGAATTATATACCGGAATAGGAAAGCCCCGAGAGTTGTCTGAAAGTGGCCATCTAAATCACAAATGCCAATATGATCAACGTCAGAAGTGTTCGTAGTAGGCTGGATGGGATCAGAGTCTGTAGGTATGTCATAGTGAATGAAGTTGTGTCACAAACTTTATATTCAACTCTCTCAATAACAGAGTTTGTATCCTTACATTAGACCATTGTCGGTCTTCTCGGACATTAACATTATTGAGAGTGGGGTTCTGCAGCGACTACAGAAAGCTAAAACAGAAGGGAAATAAAGAGATCCGCCAGCGAGATCAATGGTCCGACTCGGTGAGTTCCGCATTAGCCAATGGATTTTACTCTGGTTTAATATGTCTTGCGCGCTGTAAATTGCTCACACATTGATGATTGGAATTTTTGATAATGCTATTCACTTGCATGGTTCTAGATTTGGTTTTAACCTTGAAAGATCGATATCTTTCTAGGTGGAAATTCAGTATTTAGAAGTTACAGACTAAGTGGGTTGGGTTTTTCAATCTTAACCCTTAGCATAGATTAGATGAGACCCCAATTTGGCAAAGAAAAAATGGCCCGATTGGGGCCTGCTGTAGTTTAGAATTCATTAAATATCTAGGAACAGCACAAAAAAAGAAAAAAAAAAAAAAAGTAAACAGCGAATAATGTTCTTGTTTGAAGGGTTT
This sequence comes from Yarrowia phangngaensis, assembly GCA_900519005.1. Taxonomy (NCBI): domain Eukaryota; kingdom Fungi; phylum Ascomycota; class Dipodascomycetes; order Dipodascales; genus Yarrowia; species Yarrowia phangngaensis. The sequence goes on from ULGR01000008.1 coordinate 538,388, forward strand.
CTAGCTGAGTTGAGACATTCTTAGCGAGGCCGTATGTTTGATATTACATTAGCCACGAGGATTTTAGTACATCTATTAAGAAAATTTAATATGATTTAAAGAACTTGTATTTCTAGTCTTCCTGGTACCCATTATTCATTTAAGAATTATAGAACACTAGCAGTCATTTTAATAGCTGAATGAAATTCGGGTATATCAAGTATCATTTTATTTTACATATAATAAACGGTGCCAACGGTTTTTATGGGACGCACGTTACTGTCAACTCACTATCTTCATAATTGTTTGAACTCCCAATGTTGTTATATTTTGAGAAACACGTACGGCGGTGTTGCACTAGTGTACCTGTCCTGCACCTCATTTCACTCGTCTCTCCCTGGCCCAGTCGATGAAAGGTTTGTTTCGGTAAACTCGGTCAGCTCTCTCTTGATGATTAAATTATTGGCTTGGCACAGTATATTTTTCTAACTACCAAACGGAATTCGCCAAGAGGCGGTAGTTCCAGGAGACGGTAAACCTATTCGAGTGAACTAAACAAAGTTAGAGTTAAGGTTATGGTTGGTAGAAGTGGCAGTGGGTTCAAGTATAATTGAATTTTCATTCAACCTTAACCTTAACTCGTATACCTTAGTGTTTCGGTTTCAAATGTGCCTGTGTCACAATCGTGCAAAATCAGGTGATTATAGTAGCATCAGAAATGGGTCGTAGATGGTTATGTCCCAAGGAATATAAACTCGTCTTGTCTTGATTGTGTAAACTATCTTCTCCCCCTAAAATTCTTGTTATTCTTAGCTAGACTAACTGGAGGCATTCCAGATACTCTGGCAAGTTGGCCCCTCAATGCTACCAGATTCAGAATGGTATTGTCAAGTGTGGCATTAGTTGAAACTTTCTGCTGCAACTAAATCTAATGCATGGTGTGGGGATAACTCAAATTCATGCAGCAAAGTGGAGTGCTCTAAAGCCATTCCACATTATTAATTTGTTTCTATCAGTGCCATTACGTTACATTATCCACTTCATGTTGGGAAACTTGGAGTAAGTGACACCTTTCAAACTCTATTGTACTTAGTCTGTCTAGTGACAGTTACCAAAATGTCAGCACACTCAGTAGACTGAAATCGGCTTTTCTGGGTCAAATCAATGCCAATGGAACCATGGATGGCCTTCCATGAGCACACTGAAATGGCAACTTGGTTTTTAATAACTTTTCGACCATGTCATGACATTCCTTCAAAGTCAGCACATCTCCAAATTTGATGGCGTTTCGACATGCCCAAGAAGCTATTAACGGCTTCATAAACGGAGGAAGCGCGTTATCAGACACGCCAGATTCCAAAACGTCCAAGAACTCAGTAATATCTAAATCCAACTGGAACGGATCCATTTCACGTGCCATAAGGGGAACATGGCTCAAATAGCCACCATCAAAGAAGCAAAGTCCCCACTTCTGTAAAGAACACTCATGTTTGAGAAGAAGTTTCATATCCAACGATAAATAAAGAGGGGGACTGAGCTCTGTTACTTCAGAGACATTTTTCGAGGCGTTTTCTATCACCTGGTTGGTCTTATGATCGTTCAGTATCCTTTCGTGAGCTGCATGTTGATCTATACAGATCATTGTAGGATCTTTCAACTGGGCAACAACCAAAATAAACCGTTTATCCAGCTGACATATTGTTCTGAAACTGGAGAATCGAGTAAGTGTAGTAAATGTTGAATCCCCTCCATTCTCTTCAGAAACATCGTTTTTACTCTCAGCTTCTAGAACTCTCTTCTTAGAAACCCTTTTCTTGCTTGTTGATATAGCTTTGCCTTCAAACCACTGTTCAAGAAGATCAAGTATCAAAGATTCCTGACTCAGCTCTTCTTGAGCATATGAATCCACCACTAATACATAATTCCAATTTTGCAGCAATCCCTTCTCCAAACGTTTTAAAAATACCAGAGAGTTATTATATAGCAAAACCTGAACAACTTTTCCTTTAGGACTTTTCTCGGATAATGCACCTTTCACTGTAACTCCGCTTGCAGAACTCAACTCCACCCTCTGACCAAAACACTTGTAATATTCAAGCATTTCAATACTCCTATCCACAACAGTTGCAGCTGGAGTAATCTGCATCGTTGCATTCCCAGGAGAAGAAATGGATACCTCAACTTGAGGAGCTGGAAGAGCCCAGACCCATATCTTCCATATGATCTGCTCATAATCCTTGTGTTGTAAAGCATACTTGCGCTTAACAGGAACGTTGTAATATAAAGACTGACAGGAAACAGTTGTTAAAGCTGATGTATCTTCCAATTGTGAAGCTTGCTTCACTGGACCTTGTAGGAACACCTTTTGATCACATGAAGTCACTGTGACCACAGAAACCGCCCCTAAACTATCCAATATCGAATTACTGATTGTTTCTGTCGAGAAATCAAAACCTTGTCCATCATCAGTTACTGAAAAACCAAGCTGAGGTAAAATCGAGATTGTGATTTTAGAGGCATTACGTTTTATGCTCTCGTTTAGTAAGCTGCAGATAAAATCACCGCGGCTATAGATTGATGATTTTATGATATCCCGGCTTTCATCAGGTATTCTTCGTATCATCAAGCTGACATTGTGTGTGTAGGTGATTGATATTGGACACCAAGTTAATGGATGGATGTACGGTCAGGGTTAGGGCTGGTGACTTGTGAGACACAAAAACGAAAGCCGTTTTTATTAATTCTCTGCTGTTACCATTGGGAATAGTTTCAGGTTTGTTGTATTGGGGTAAGTAGAAAAAAAGCAATTATAAGATAACAACGAAATCTATTGATATATACTGGTTTTAAGGTTTAAGGGTTTCAGTAGTATATCTAACAGTGTTATGGAAGCAACCAAGATGATATTGCTTGATCCGAACATTTGTCAATTAATTTGTTGCAAAACCTTTAATAATTAATCAGATGACAGATACTGGGAGTTGGAAGTCTTTCGACTTGTGTGTCTTGAGAAGGTCCATTGGGCTGTGCGTGTTACACTGATCATATGTGTGTTGGAATGTCCTGGTTTTAATTACCCAAGCCAAATTTTCTTGTAACGTCTTGAGAAAAACACCATGTGCTAATAATTCTGGCCATCACATCTGTTGTATTTCTGTCAGTCTTTTTTATACTACAAGAGACGAGGCTCAGCTAATGTCACTGTCAACTTTTATGTTTGTCAGCAAATGTGGTATATTTTTAAACAGAGTGGTTTCCTATGTTTTTTCAAGTCAAGTGAAAGAAGCGAGATATTTTTTACCATTATTCACAACCCTCATGCTGCTCTCCTCGGATAATATCTAATGAGACTAAAGTTAATGTATATTTTGTTGACCAGTAATAAGGTTGAAGTAAGTTCACAACTGGTACACTACAATGTCAGCAGAACTAGATCTTACGGGAAATGATCATTACGACGTGGAGGAAGTGACTGTTGAGGTGGTTGACACTGAGGTTGTGGATGATGATTTCGACGAGGATATTGTGGAGGACGGTGAGGATGTGGAGGAAGTAGATGTGGATGTGGAAGAAGTAGAGGATGTGGAGGAGGTGCATGTGGAAGAGGATGAATCAGACTCAATTTCGTCAGAAGCTTACATTACACCGGTGGTAAAATCTGTGGTTCCTCCAGCTCGCCCTCCACCGGACCTGCGGTTCGAAGAATCGTATTTGCGTGCGATTTCGGCTGCTGAGGGAAGTTGGTGGAAAATCGCGTACATCACAGTGAGAGATCAAGTGTTGATGCCGCTGATCCAGGGAACAATTTGGAGCTTTTTGTTGCTTTCGGCTGCAACGCTCCGTGCCAAATCTAGTGGTAGTGGAAGGTATTTTGGCAGCTCATTTGTGCGATGGTGGAGGAGTGTCAATACCCCAAAAAGTGATAAATATTGACGTGGATATATGGGCCTGGATAAATAGGTAATAATTTATTGGATCATTCTAGTGGTTGGAGCAGGTGAAGTTACTTGTCTGCAGCGAAGTTTCTCTAACTACAACTATCTGTGGCGATATTTAATACTAACCAATTGGTTTCAGAATCGCCAGTTGGAATGATTTGATTTCTTTCTTGGATGTCGCAAATCACTGGAAGTCCATTTTGAATGAACTATCCTGACTAGTATCAGTTTGAGTCATTCATTCATAATGTGTTCCTGTTCCTGCTCATTACTTTCTTCAAGTAAGTGACGGTGAGCTGTTTTCTCTCACTCCACGGTCAACCACAATAGTTCGATCTGTGTAATCATAAGCCGTTTCACAAAAGTAGATGTAACCTGCCAGCATATGATATTTTCAGTACTATTCAGTCAGCTATACAGAGAGAAAAGAAAAAAAGATTACAGCACCTAGGATTCTCGTATGGTCTCCCACTACAATACTAACTAGGCTCTCTGGTGCTTGACTATGGCTGATCGGACGGGAAGCCGTATTTTCACCAGGATATGGCCGTAACCAAACTGCGCCGACCCGGAATCGAACCGGGGGCCCATCGATGGCAACGATGGATTTTACCACTAAACCATCGGCGCTTGTTGATTTTCAAAAAACTGGTATTTTAAAACTGAAACTCTGACTCGGAGAGCCCGCAGTTCATCAGCTTTCCAGTGACAACACCAAATTAGGCACAGTCTACTAGTAGACTTACTTCAATTACTTAGAATTATTTCATATTTATGTTATAGTCAATTGAATGTATGAGAAAAAAAAAAAGCAGGGCTCAATTACTTAGAATTATTTCATATTTATGCTATAGTCAATTGAATGTATGAGAAAAAAAACTGCAGGGCTGGGGCCGTTGAAGAAAGGAGGAATGATCATAGTGATAATACACTGAAAATCTATTGGATATTCATCACTCCCAAGATGATGAAATATCTCATAGGAGTAATCTTCCTAGAAGAGTACATTCAACAGTATATGATAGATAATACTGTCATGATATTGTTCTACCTTAGCAATAGTACACGAGCGTTTTGTATTGATTTTGGGTAATTTCTGCAAGTGACTTTTGTGAATCTGCAAAGATATATTGTATGCGAGATTGTGGAGATAATGAAAGCTGAGGCACGATTATGCAAGACTTATATGTAGGTGACACCTCAATAAGATGGGGAAGATTCTATTCTATCTTCAGTTTCTAGACTGGTGATATAGTCATTTGAGCACCCACTTGGGGTTCAACTTAACAATCCACGCAGTTTACTTTAGTACATCAACACTTTAGTGCCCATGTTTTTTTGTTTTTTTATAGTCGAATAGAGGGAAAATGAATTGGCATTTCAGATCATGTCCAATTAATAAATACTTTCTTTGGAGTTCCACTTCCCAAAATTCAGAGTAATCCCTTGGCAAAAGATAGTGCAACTGTTAATCTATCATTTGGAACTCCAGGTAATGGAAACGATGGCAGAATAACTTGAAATGAAGTTTTACCTTGGCAAGCGCTCCTTAACTCTTCGATCTCGTAGCCTTATGCCTGTGCCAAAAGCAACAACATGCAAAAAGCAGACTGCAAGACAACAAAGATAAACTGAGATTGGCGCGTATTGGGAAGGCAAGATATATTCAATACAGCATAGTTTCTTGATTGGTGGCCTATGACAGTTTAAAAGGAAATTATCAAAGTAATGAAATTTATCAAATTTCTATCTTTAATGGATTCCTAGATTCAACTAGCCTTAAATACAGATAGCTAATAATTGAATTAAGTGAACAAATGGTTTATTTTTATTATTTTTATCCGCACAATCAATTGACTAAAGTACAAATATCATATGTAAAAAATTGAAGTCTCAAAGTTAGACTGTGTTATTTGGTGTTGGTACTGTTATAGTCAATTAATGAATGAGAGAGAAAATAAGAAGAGATCTCAAATGACAAATTAAACAACGAATAACTTGCCCTCAATAACATGAAGTCAACACGTTAACCAGTTTGCCAGATTCAGCCATTTTTCCAGTTACAACACCAAATAAGTGCAGTCTAACTTGTAGACTTACATCAATTACTTGGATAGTCAATTGGATGTATGAGAGAATAAAGACACTATCCGAAAGAGACATGAAAGAGAACTTGAAAAACCAATGTGATGCGAAAACCGTAGCAAGCTACTTCCAGGGGTGCTGGTATTTGGAAGAACAAGAGAAAACTGAGGATATCTGGCGAATATGGAAACAAACAGGCGGCTGAGGTCAAGTAAATGAACAAGTGGGAAGGAACCCAGACCATTGACCGAGTAAAACAATGAATAGCCAGTTTGTGGTTCATGAAGCTATTGTTGCGACCCCATAGCCGGTCTTTTTGAGTTATTTCAGCTACTGCAACCATTAAACACTGTCCAAATCTCTTATTTCAATTAACTAGAATTATCCCACATTCATGTCTCAGTCAATTGAATGTTTAAAAGTACCACTTTTTTCTTCTAATGATGTCTTGACATAAATGACTATATACAGCTTGTCTAACGACAGTCTTCATCTTGATTTAACTTTTTGTAACAGAAAAAACAAAGTGAGAAAATTCAGAAGTTGCTTATCACCTCTTGTATTTTCAATTAAGTTGAAGGTTTTGAGGTATTGGCATTGTAATCAAGCTATTATATTATATTTGCCATTGTCATCTTTCTACACCCGGTTATTTTCTGACTATTAGTCACTACCTCCTGAGAAACAAAACTTTCAATGCAGAGCGTGAAATCATCAAGCCAGTAAAATGATCGTGGTGTGAGTTTGTTTCGAGAAAATGAGAAAATGAGCTATTCAGGAGTAATCTAAACAAATATTATGACATGCTGCAAACTGCGCTTTCAGATGAATAAAAGGATACACACTCTCAAGTTCTGAATTGCGTGTTGGCTTCGGATATGCATAACCACTGTGGTTATTAATGTCGCAGGAGAAAGGAAATAATAAAACAATAGACAAAAACAAACAGAAAGTCCTCTTGCCATCACCCAGAATCGAACTGAGGTTTCCACGGAGTTGCTAAATGAACCACAACGTGGTGTACTAACCACTATACTATGATGGCTTGATGTTGGGAATCACGGACGGCCAAAAGCATTTAATAGTAAAAGATGAAAATCTCACGCAATATAAAACAAAAACAAAGAATATCCTGCTTCCGAGAACACGAATCTAACCTGTTAACCAGTCCGCCAGTTACAACCTCAAGTCGATCAAATTTCCAGTGACAACACCAAACTAAGATCAGTTTTCCAGTGACAACACCAAATTAGGCACAGTCTACTAGTAGACTTACTTCAATTACTTAGAATTATTTCATATTTATGTTAAAGTCAATTGAATGTATGGGAAAAAAAAAGCTCATATTTATGTTATAGTCAATTGAATATATGAGAAAAAAAAAAAGCTCGATGTTATAGTCAATTGAATGTATGAGAAAAAAAAAGCTCGGGAGAAGTATCATATATTGGTAGAAAACTACCCAGTTCCATTTAGTGTCGGGTTTGATGTTCAACCCCTCCTGAACGGAGAGGAGGGACAGAGCAAAATGTCTCCGGCTAGTTGTTTCTGCCCTGGTTTGGCGTTTTTCACACTACCTCTTGCCCTGCCCCTCAGCTCTTCCACTAAAAAAACGACCCCACACCAACACAGCCGACCAAAATGGCTCAATGATCCAGCCAGTGTTCTCTTAGAGAGCATTATCTGATACCTCCAAAGGAAGAGGGCCAGAAGAAAGCTCTCGAAATATTTCTTGGGTCATGTGCGAAGGTTACCTGTTAGAATATTCATTCGACAGTCAGATCTGGGTTTCCAAAATGTACGTTCTTCTTCAAGCCCAGCTTTCTATTTTTTTTTATTTTTTTTTCAAGCAACATGATGACAGCTTCATCAAAACGGGATTTGCCGAACCAGATATCAACCAACTCCCTGATTCATGAACGAGAAATTCAATGCTAGTCAAATCGTACTGGTACCATTCCAGATGGAAAATGTTAGATGTGAGGTCACAAACGGCGTCATGAGGCTGTGAAAATGTTTAGGACACAAACACGCTCAGTTTGGATAATTCCAGTTCTTTCAATGAAAATTCTGCTACGTCCTGTAGACATGACGATGTTTTGAAAATCGGTTTTCATGGAAAAAACATAATAATCCAGTGACTGCCAACTGTCTCTTTCTGTCTGAAATTTTCAATCATACATGTTAAACTGCCCAACTGTGAAATTTCTATTGGTTTCGATTGACGGCATTAATAGTGGAAATTGCTTTATATTATCGTGGTGATGAAATGATTGTAGAAGGAGAAGAAAACCTGGGCTTTTTCATTCAGTTTTTTTATTGAACTCAAGATGAAAAAAAAAGAGAAAGATGCCCCTTTTCATACGATATTCTGTGGGCTTAAACCCAAGTTTTCTTCTGTAACGTCCCAGAAGACTGTTCAATCATACATCATCAAAACTTAGCATTTTGCACGCATAATTTGAATCAATAGCCGGAATAGGTAATTAGCTATGTGAAATTATAAATGGCAACCATATCTACACCTGTACGATCATATTACTTTTTGTCTTGTGTGAGTACAGAGGATATCAACAGTCGGGGTAGAACAATACATGAACTTCCGGGGGATCTCGTTGCATCATTCAGGAGTGGCGTTTATCTTTGTTCCGACTCTATGTGAACTTCAACTAGAATATGTCCATTCATTATTTTATTGTTCCGTCCAAACAAAGAATCCCTTGCCTCACCAAATTGGGTTTATCAATTCAAATACCACTTAATCTTAAAGTAACCTTATTTTAGGACCACCTTTTGGAAACACCCTCAAAATCGTAGAGTAATCCAGTAAGAAGTTGATGAAAAAAATGCGCTGGAATTAATTTGTTTTTCTACTTCTTAGTGTCCTTTCTCATGCTCTTTTTCATTGTTTTCATCATCACGAAGGCATATATGCATGGTACGAAGACTATCATGTGGTGAATAACAAACCACATTTGTTTCAGATATTTTCAACTTAAATAGAAGCGATATGTGTGTGTGTATATTTTCCTGATCATTATAACCATCAAAAATGAGTATCAAAAGCAAGAAGCTTATCACTACCAAGAGTCAGAACCACTCCAAGCTTCAATTGGTTTTGCGACTCAAAGGTATTAAACAAGGACTTGATCTTTATTCTTTGAATTCTCTCTTCAAGTGGAAAAAAGTGGGGTGTGGACTTTGCAGATCAATTTCTTCTACTGCAAATCTCTCTTGTCATATTTTTTGCCAATGTCCAGTGATGAAAGTGCTACGGCTGGTTTACCGCCAGTGCAGTCTCTTGAAGAGTGGGTAATTGCCGAGGATATGCTTTACAGTGACTTCGAAAATCATCATCTTATCGGAAAGTATTATCAGGTTCTGGCCAATGGTATCAGGAGAATTGAACTGGGATTGCGAATCTCTGGGGATAATGGAAATAACCCAAGAGTTCAAGACAAGTATTTATTTCATTTGGAGAAAGCGCAATCTGCTTATCTACAATTCAGGGTAGCCATTGGTGATCAACAATGTCCCCTGGGCGATGAGTGTAATTGACATTTGGGGCTGTTTTTATCCTCAGGGATTGAGGTGTTTTAATTGATTGATTTTTGAAATTTTGAGAACTTTGAATGTATCGTAGTACCCCCATTTTAGTCTTAGGATGATTTACACGTAGGCTATGTTCCATATGAGCATGAAGCAAATGGGATAACGGGATAAACTAAAACTCTAGTCAATTCATCCCTCTACTACACCAAAATAAAGCGAGTTACACATCTATAGTTGGTGTTACATTGACAGATGTCTTTTGCTATTCTGCAAAAGCTAACTACTTCAGACCTGATTTTAGGGAATTGATACTTCATTAGACTGATAATAATATAAAATAAAATAAAAAATAATTAGTGGTGTTCAAGCTCTACCCAACTTCCACCCACCAATCTTCACCCTGGTGACTAGGTAGAGGAAGCATGCAAACATCATAATGGAACCACAGTAAGCAGCTACAGCCTTGTAACGACCTTCTGGACCAATGATAAACCCAGCAATGGGGTTGGCCACAAGAGATAGCGTTCCAAGGCAAAGAAAAGCCTGACCGATGCAAACTCCTACTTTGTCCATACTTGGAGCCAAAGAAGGAAGGACGAAAGGAGGGAAGGTTCCTAATGCTCCTGAGAAGAATCCATAAAACAGCGAGAAGACAATTATTTGGGCATCGCGTGAGTCGATATGATCATGCGACTGGAAGTCTGATCGTCTCATCTTCTCTGAAGGGTCTCCAAGATTGTCTAGATGGATCCAGCAGAAAAGAAGAACTCCATTCATAGCACTGATAATTACTAGGATATTAAATTTTCCAACGTAATCTGATAGAAATGGTGGTCCTACTCGACCGACAATAGCTCCGGCGCTCAGAACCGTGATGGTATATCGGATGACTTGATTACTCATGCCATGGTCAACAGAAAACTGTTGTAGATAATAAAAAGGGATGTAAAGGACAAGGAATGCCAAAGAAGTTGCAGCAACAAACAGAACGTAAACTGGGTTCTTCAAAGTTGCCAAATCGAAAAGAGTGAAGTTATTCTTTGCAACAACTGTTGCTACAACAGTTTTTTCAGTTGCTGGAGCTGACTCAACTAATTGTTTAGTCTCTCTGAACCCACTGGTTATCAAAAGCCGCTCTAGCTTTGAGGAGAAATCAAACCAATCTAGAAACTTGCTTTCTTTGGCAGGATGGACCCGGTATCTTAATAGCGACATTGCGATGAGAGCAACAAAAGCAAAAACGCCAGCCAGAACTCGGGTAGTCGAAGCAAATCCCAGTCTATCTTCAGGTAGCAGATTATTTGCCAGAATTGGCAAGATGACTCCTCCCACAGCTGCTCCTGTACTGCAGATACCTATTGCCAATCCTCTCTTGCGTTGAAAATACTGGGAAACACATGCCATACTGGGAGCAAAAGTCGCACCCATTCCCAATCCCATTCCTAATCCTTGGCACAACAAGATCTGCCAGTACTCTTTACACTCAGCAAGTACCATGTAGCATACGAAAGTCAGTACAGATCCACCGACAATCAGCACGTTAAGGCATCCTCGGTCGAAAAACCATCCACTCAACGAGCCTCCAAAAAAAATGCATGCAATTTGGATCGACTGGATCCATGCTGTAGAAGATTGTGGTACGTCACTTAATAAAGACGACCGATAGTACGATTGGAACACACCCATCGTGGTTGTGACTCCCCAGGAGTTGAACAAAATGCAGAATCCTCCCAGGACTTGTAACCAGGCCTCGGCTCCTCCTTCTGGAAACTGGTGGTTTGTTGGTGGTGGTTGTGGTACCTCTAAGTCAGATCCATCTGAACCTAGGTCGGATTCTAAATTTAATCCCCCTGAATCTGAGCTGGGCTCTACATCTAGACCAGCCAGATGAGGTTGTGAGAGTTCTGTCATCTGTGTTAGTTGATCAACTGGAGAGGTTGTCAATTTCTCAGATTCAACCCTTGGAAAGCACTTTCATGGTGCATAGATCCTGAGTGGAGCAAAAACCAGCAGCCAAGAGTGAAGCATCTCCAGTAAGAATGGTTGTGGCCCCCATATATGGCCTGGAAATATTGATTTCAATGTCATACTCACATCATGTACTGTGTTTGATCAACCACCTAGCAGAACTATCTTCCTTTTAAACTACCTTCTAGTCGATAAAGATATGAATTAAGTTTGAAACTTAAAAAGCTTGTTTTGGAAATGTGGGGGTTGACGGATATACCATAAATGAGAGATGAGAGATTATGGGGCATGGGAGTATTTTTGAAATAAGAAAAAAGTAAATCTAGCTTTGTGATATTTCCTTACTTGATTAGTAATTTAAACATAACAATTTACTTTTGAAAAGATGATTCTTTGCCTATTGTGTTAACCCAGGACATGAACAGTCCGTTAAACTCTAAACATCAAACGGCGTCAAACGGTTGATGACTAATTCCGAATCGGAATGATCACAAAGCGAACCGGAAAAACAAGCGCGTCACAAGTAGATTCAGTTGGTTGTAGTGAACGATTCGTGATGGAAGGGGAGAAATTCGTTACATGGTGGTCAGTCACGTGGAAACCCCGCCGGGTGGCAAGATCCGACAAGGCCATGTACCTCCGATGAAATTCCGTTTCGAATGAGGGGAATCAAGGTTTCAGCAAAAAAAAGCAGACTTTCGGTATAGGACGACGATCAGTCATGTGAACTATGATTGGTGTAATATTGGTACAACTGTGGGTTCAAAATTGATTCTTGAAGACGTGTTCACTCGCCACTGTTAATATTGGAACTTCCGTTACCAGCCACAATGAATACGACACCCATCACTTGGCAACCTTAGTGGAACTTTATTGTGTGTCATGATTAATGCAGGTGAAGTAATTAGTCACAGCCATCTTCAGCCACAGGCAGCAACAACCAACATGAAATAATATTGTTAGCCACATTAGCGCCAAAACATAACCTTCTTTCAGCCACACCCCACCTGCACTATTTGGGGCTTCAAGTGAATTATTCAGAGTTTATGACTAATGAGGCAATATTCAACTAGCCATCATTAGCCGATGAAAGGTTTAGGTTTCACTTATAGGCCAATATCTAGAATGATATTGCCACTTTTGAATTTTAGACAGCCATGCCAAACTGATTATGAGCTCCTACTCTCTGAGGGAAGGAACGAGCTCAACTGATTGGTTGGCGGCAACGTTCACCCCACTTGACCAAAACTGAAGGCATCAAGGTTTCTAATCAAAATAATACCATTCACGCTAGTTAACACGTTTATGATCACTATCAATGTACAATACTCTGTGACGTGTATAAATTAGTCCACCAAAATCAGCACCTGTATTTACAAGTGCTACCCTCAAACTTTATCGACAACGAAGGACCATACAGGAGGCAGATTTTGAACCTGTCAAATCATGATAATAATTGCTTAACATTCATTATTAACAATTTAATATTTTCTGTTGTTCAAGTTGTTGCAGTAACTCATGTGATGTAGTTCTCAGACCTTTTCAGTTTCTCAGTTTGATAGTCCTTTTAGAATATTGAGAAAATCGGTTTTTTCTAACGGGTTTTGCATTAATTCTATGACGAATTGAGGATACAAAGAATTGCTATGGTTAGGTTCTAGATATCGTTGAAAAGGACGGGAGCAACCATAAGAAGTTGAGAAAACATTGGCAAGGTTATGTTTAGAATTAACAGTCGCATTCAAAAGCAAGTCTCTCATGTCTTTGCTTGGCATTCAACACTACTCACTAGTTAATATTGGTGGTGGCTATTGGTTAGTCTCATAATATAAATACATAGCTATTACAGATATATAAACCTGGGTATTCAATCAGTGATGCAACGGTGATATCATACCCCGGATCATATCCTCCTTCGCTTCGGCTCATTCTCGTCATGCACTACCAGGCCCCGTTTGAGTCCTCCAACCGCATCCACCATGCAATCGTTTTCTCGACGCATCTTGGTTCTAGTAGAGGGCAATTTGTAGTTAACTGGGGCTCCTCGAGACCGTCGAGCTCGAGGCGGTGGGTCTATTACTCTCTCCTTTATCGCTTGCTTCTCGGGAGTCACTTTTTTCTTTTGCACTGATCCAGCAGACTTGCCCAAAATCTTGACCTTGGCATTTCCCTCTCCAGATCCGTTAGCATTCTTTTCCATCAAAGGTGATATATGTGATGGTTTTGCAGACTTGGTGCTCTTCTTGGATGAAGTCACCTTCACTCCACCTGTAGCTGTTGGTGGTCGTGTGGCTCGGCCTACAATCTTAACCTCACCAGCTGACTGTCTAATGGCCTGGGAGGCTGAATTGTCGTTGGCAATAGATTTAGTTTCGATTCGAGGAACCTCCAAAGTAGAACCCATGACATTGAACTCATTTTCAGAACCTTCCTTGATACCAGCAGCTTTCCTAGTAACACGACGTTGTTCTTTTTTCCTTCCTGACGACTTAGGTCTTGAATTAGGTTGAGTTTCTCCAGGTGCATCCATCAGTCTTCTCAGTTCATTCATATCAACGGTCTGGGAAAATGTTTCTGGTTCATCCACAACCTGGAAGTTAGGTTTGAGCCCATCCCCAATTATAATATCCTTGGGTTTATCTTGGGGTCGAATTGATGCTTCTGGGGCGCCTGCCATAGTATCGCTAATTCTTCTAGACTGTCGTCGGCTGCTTGCTCGAGAGCTGGGAGATTCAGGCTGTTCGTCAAGCTGCTCCATGCTCTCTCGGCGTTTCCTCTCCAATTCTTGTCTCGCCTTTGTGCTTTCAGGGGTGTCAAACAAAGATGGACGAGTTCGTGGGGGCGTTTCCGGAGAAGCAGCGACGACAGGCGATGTCGAGCCTGATGGAGGGTCGGCAAAGACATGAATCTGGGCCCTGGAACTGGGTCGTGAACTAGAGTTAGGCCGAGATCGCTGCTGGATAAAAGAAAATGGAGCCTTTGCAGAATCTTCCACCATTGACGCTTCCTCCATAGGCTCCCCAGCAGAGCCAGGATTGAAAGATATTCGTCGGAAAGAACTGGAGAAAGGAGAAGGGAAGGATGATTCTTGGATAAGAGAGGGGAAGGATGATTCATGAGAAGGCGAATGAATATCAGATATATGGTTAATCGACCTCTTCTCCATGGCTTCCACAAGCCTCTTAGCGTTCTCCTTCTCTTCAGGCTCTTCTGCATCTTTTGTCTTCTCCATCTCATTTCTATCCATCTCATTTCTATCCACCTCATTTCTATCCAACTCATTTCTATCCATCGTCTCATGCTCCATCTCCATCCCCTCTTCCTCCTCCTCCTCCTCCCCCTCTCCCCCTCCTCCTCCATATGCTCCATCTCCTGATATTCCACCTCTTCATTTCTAGGAACCTCGCCCCATCCTTCGACATCATCAACCATAGGGGTGACAACATCTTGGGCCTCCAGATGCAACTGTTGAGCTGAAGGATCTAGAACATCTTCGGAGCTCCGCAACAAAGGGATGTCGCTGAAAAACGATGATCTCCGTCGAGACGATCGTCGTCTACCGAAGTCCGCTGGTCCCATGGTTTGACGGGTAGCTGAGCCTCTTGATAGAGAGTTTCGAGACGATTTCGGAGATCCTCCCGAAAGCGTTGCTCTAGAATTTGGGGTTATTGAAAGTGATCGAAAAGATAATGAGTCATGAAATACAGACTCTCTCGACATTCCTGCAGACCCTCCAATCTCCTCTGTGTCGTTGCCAATCAGACCCTGCATTAACTGGGTAATACCATTAACGTGTTGTTGAAGCTGTTTTCGAATAGTTTGATTCACATGAGACCGCAGCCATCCATCATGGCATCGCTGAAGCTCCAGATTTTTTTGTCTTAAACAGATATTCTCACTGATAAGCTCACTCATTTGAGCCTCTAAAGCCGCCATCTTTGAGTTTAAATTCGAGTTCTGCCGAGCCAGGGTTTTGTTCTGGAGGTACAGACGAGTCGTGAGCGTTTGTGGTGGTGGTGGTGGTGGCGGTGGTAGTGGTGCTTGACTCAAACTCTGGCCTTGCTCTTGATTCACCGGTGCTCGATTCTGAACCATCTGCTTCAGCACGGCCATTGGCGATTTTTGTGGTTGTGGCAATTGCTCCACCTTTTGTGTTTGCGGCTGTAGCTGAGAACCAGCAACTGTTCCTCTGAAGTCAAATATCCCCTCTGACGATTTTTCAACACTGTCGAATATCCCTTCCTTAGAGATGTGAAAAATTCCAGATTTGGCCAGACGTTTGCGTCTGGTTTCAGGATCTGGGATAGATTTTCTTGCCATCAGCGTCAGCGGTGTCTTGTGAGTGGATGGGTGAGATGTGATTGAGTGTTGCGTTTGTGTTAGTGCTGTGGTGTGGTGTGTGATTCTGTAAGCAACTGTTTGTGTCTCAGTTGTGTATAAGCAAGTGGTTTTGTTCAAGTTTGTGCTGTGCTGGGAAAGTGATATGACAAGCTTGATGTGATGTTTTGATAGCACAAACACATCTGCAGGTGAAGGTGCATATTTTATGCATTCGCCAAAACAACAGGAAACAGACTCGACAGCGTGACAGAAGGTGGCACAAACACCCATTCATCCTGAAACTGACGTGTCAGATATCGAAGGGCATATCTATTATTATTAATGGGGTGTGTCTGACCTAACAACCGGCATAGACATGCTCTTTTCCCCATTTTTACCATTTGTCATAAAGGTTAAATTCAGCTGGAACCCACCCTTATTACGGTTGGGGGCTTTTGAGATAATAACGACTTATTCTGATAACTGACATCATCAACGATTGAAGATTTGGCTGAATCTTGAAACAGATGGGATTATAACCCCGGAACGACTTAACTTGACGATGGACTACAACTTATATGTATCAGCCATGCCTTGATGATTCGAAACCGTTTTTAGTTTGTAGGTAGCGAATCAATTTCAGGGAATATCTTTGGCTTCTCAGTTTATAGAAAAATTCCTTTGAGATTTCCCCATTGGCAAGAATGAACGACATCACGTTGCAAATAATATTCTACTGTGTTATATTGACATAATCAATTCTAGAATGTGTAAACTCCCCCATTACTGTGTTCTTGGGATGCTCAAGAAACAGACAGGGATGGAACCAGTAGGAATCGGTAGACATTGTCAAATCGCGACTGCCAAAGATGTTAATTTAAATGCATAATCAAGATATTTCTTCAATTACCTTTTTAAACGAACACCACAGAGATATGCTGTTCGTTTGCATGCCATTTACATTATTCTACCAACAATAGTTTTGATTAAATATTTTGTCAAAATTATATCGAAACGCGCTCTTAGGCTGGCTTGTCAAGTCTAACGATCACACCAGACAAACTGTTAAAGTTTTCGCTTTATCAAATTTATGCCATGGTGGTACTGGTGTAGTCACTTCGGTGTCAACGTTCAAATGTATCGGCAATAGCCAATTAATTCCCATTTGCAATAGTAGTGAAGTTGAGTTGGATGTTTTTACCGAATGGAGGCTGAATAAGCGAAAGGAAACTGTCGATATTATTTTCTGGGAAAAGTAAGCGACCATAATAATATGGGCTCTTATGCAGCACTGAACACTCTAGGGCGCCCATTTGATGCCGAATTTTCTCACACCTGGTTGATCACACTCATATCAAACAACCATCTGTAAACTACCCCAGAATCATATACACGGTATCACTATACAGAGGCACCATCAGAATTTTACGGAACAATAAATACAGTTCATATGACAACCCGACGATATTGGGAAAGGAAATTGCCAAGAATCAAGCAAGGTACCAAATATTCAATTGATTATTTATTTGGTAGCTATAAGAAACGGGACAACTGCCCCAAACCCTAATCTACCTAGTTCATTCTCTTGTCTGAATGATTACAAGACAAAAAAAAAAAAAACCTATCTTCATTGTCTATTGTCCATTGTTGGTTGCAAAACTTCTCGTATTTGTGATTTCACTGCCGCATGGAACTCTGTTGAAATTGCTTGATCCAATGCAATGGAAAAAAGTTGGTAAGGCAGCAGGCAGGCAGCACCATACAGACACAGATGAACAAAAAAATTAAAAATTTAACATCAAACATGATATGAATGATTCAAAGCCAATAGGGAAAGGTAACCTACCTAGTGCTTAAGTCTATCAGCTCTAAAAGTAAACCATTATACATCGCTCCTTCCCATTATTTGCCACTTTTTGCTCAGGCCATACCTGTCATGCGTACTATAGTTACAAATATTATCATCTGCCAAACTTCCTTTACAGTACTTATGTACGAATGTGTATTCAGTTGACCCCTTGGTGTGTCGTTTAAAAAGACCGGAATGAGAAAATATAGCCAGTGTCTCTATATGGTTGAAATCACTCTTGGCGTATTATCCGGAAAGCGTTTAACAGGGGATGCATACTTATTGTTTCATTAATCGACATAATGAGGACAATCACTTTAACTTATCGTTGAGTATGTTTAGACTTTCTGTGGGTGGATTTCAACAAGTATCATTTTCAGTCCTGCAGAAGACGATTTCAAGTAAATTGGGTATTTCATACAGGTTGAGGTTGAGGGTGGTGGTAGTAATTAATTCAGTATACTGATTCTCACGAGTTTTGGTTTCTACAATTCACATTTTGGATCGATCGGAATGGAGGATTTAGGGATTTTCCACTAATTAGGCAGCTCCAGATTGGTTCCTAGCTTGATACTGCAGAAGTTGTGACTTAGGAGTGTAAATGCAAGAAAGGTGACGCCGCGGATCTGTCTCAGACAAACGCGGGAGGCCGCATTCGAATAATATTAGTTTCATTATTGTTTCTAATTTTGAGGGTTTTAAAAGTGGATCCAGTTTAGTTCACATTTGGTCTAATTTGGAAATAATAGCCATAAGGTGAGCACATGAAAACCAGGCGTAAGTTGATTTATCTTTAGAGGAATGAACGGTAACATTTACAATGTCTTAATTAAACCCATTGTGACAGAGGATTTACTGATATTACTTTCATCCAACTAGTTTAGTTCAATCTCATATTGCAAGGAGTGTCCTGATTCATTAGTCTATGCAAAGGTTAGTAGTAGGACCATGATTGGGCTCTAGCGACAGCTGGCTCAAGTCAGTGATGGACAAATGACGGTCATGGTTGTGTGGGAGGGAGAGGGATTGTTGGTAATTAAACGCTACGGCCAAAGAGGTGCGTCGTTTTTTAGGAGAGGCTGGTCTCGATATATTGTTTCTGCTGGCTGCTAGCCCCAGGTCATAACTATTTCGACGGTCATGTTGATTGGTAGTTTGGGGATTAACAGAATATGGGGAATACGACCTTGGTTGGCAAGGGTCAATCGTGGCAGCTCGAGCTGCTCTTTGTGCTCGATATCTTTCTGATGAACGAGGTTCTATAAGTGATTTGGATCTCTCAAGTCGACGTCGACTACTTAGCGAATGTGAACGAGAACGAGACCGTGCCAGAACACGAGCCAGCGCGACTCTAGCATCGTTACATTTGTACTCAACCTCACCTTCTTCGTCATCAGAAGAAAGGTAGACGAATCTAGACGTAGGTGGGGCTGATGGAGCTGGAAGATTATGTGCTTCGAGAGGAAAACAAAAAGAAGCAGGTGAAACTGATGATCTCGAAGAATTGTCAGAAAAAATATTATCAGCATAACAAGATTCAAAGTCACGTTCCGTACAGGTTGGCCGTTTACGTGGTTGATTGGTTGGTAGCTTAGGCCATTCAAAATGAGTGTCGTCGAAGTCGTCTGCTTGATAGTTTTGTGGGGGCCTGGGATATGAACGCACCATTGGTGTTGAATGGAATCGCCGATGCTGCTTAGGTTGAGACATTTGTGGTGCTGGTGGTTCTACACCTGATGGAAATGTAGGAAGGTTGTATTGAGACTCATTTAACGTCTCATTGAGAGCATCTGTGCAGAAAGAGCTATCTGTGATCAAGTGTGGAGTTTCGAAAGGAACACACAATTCTTGTAAGCTTATAGGTTCTCCAGTTTGTTGTTCAACAGAAGAATATGAGTAGTATGTGTTGTTGAACCATTCTTGCGACTGTAACGGGTCAGGG
The DNA here is from genome assembly GCA_900519005.1 of Yarrowia phangngaensis. Classification (NCBI taxonomy): domain Eukaryota; kingdom Fungi; phylum Ascomycota; class Dipodascomycetes; order Dipodascales; genus Yarrowia; species Yarrowia phangngaensis. The sequence continues at coordinate 558,021 of ULGR01000008.1, forward strand.
TCAAGCGTAGGGGAAAACGAATACATGTGTTTGGAGTGGAGTTTTGTTGCATGTAATGTAATGAGGTTGTGGCAATCTCGGCGGGGGAATGCCAATAGGTTTTATACGAGTTGTATCATATAAAGGAGTATTGTCATTTTATCGTGGCTACATCATTCAATGCACCTATGAACAAAGAGCTCCAGCATTAAGCTATGAAGCTTAAATCTATAAACCTTAAAACCTTAGATAGTTGTCACTCTATTTTTGAGAGGCTTAACTCTATTAATAAAGTGCCAAGAAAGGCGGGGTTTGGGCAGGAGCACAGCAAGCATAGGTTTTGATAGTGTGTAATTGAGGGAAAAGTTGAGAAGAAAAATATTCCCACTTGTAGATTAGGCAGAAAATGGTGTTATCTGGGCCACAATGCTTTTACAATGGAAGACGTAATCTTTCTTCATTGTCTCAATACCAATGTGGGGTAACTAATTTGCTTGATTTGTTTGCAGTGACCTTCCTTCGTTATGGGACTGTTTGAGTTTGGTACTAAAGGGGCGAACTCTAAGAGAAACAACTGCTTTAAAAACATATCCTGCCCCCAAATGAAAATGGAACTCTATGCTGAAACGAATAATTTCCTCCTTTTGTAGGTGATTTCCTCATTGCACTGTTAAGCGATGAGCAGTGTCGTTCGATGGGCTGCCTCCTTTCTTTTTCGTGGGCATCAACGCATACATGCACTGGTATGCACCATATACGGGGAAAGGAGGAAAGCTGCCTGCATTTTGCGGTTATATGAGAACAACAACCCACTTGTAAGCATCCCAACCATGAGTGATACATCGAAATCGAGCAGCAGGGCCCTACGCAGCCAGCCATGTCAAAGCTTGTAAAGGCAGATAATGACTGGCTCAAACTAAAACCTGGTAAATCCAAATTTATAAAACTTTTCTCAACTCTCATTACCCCACATGTGATGGTCACATTTTGAACAAGGTGTGAAGATGACAAAATTCCCACCCACACAATGATACTGCATAATAGCTGATGTGCTTCCGTGCATTACCTGGACAGTGCGCCCAATTCAGTATAATATAAGAGACAAAAAAAGGAAGGCAGATAATTACCTATCTCAACTAGCCATATAATTATGGTCTAACACAAGATAATAATGTCGGTCGCTATAGTTCAAGCCACCAATAAGGAACTAACAAAACCGTAATTAAGTGTAAACCAATTAAAAAACAAAAAAGTTATGTATAGTCGGCAAAGGCCAAAGGTGGATTGCCGACAAAGCCTTGAAAATTGTTCCTGCTGAAATTCTCACATGTCTCAGCATTTTTCAACCTTATTTTTTCACACACGAATTGTACGGGTCATGGTTTTTGAAACTGCAGCAAACTTAAATATAAACAAAGAGGAAAATAAAAATAAAAAAAGCAAAAAAGAAAAAAAGAAAAAAAAAACGAAACAGAACAAAACCATTGTATTCCACCCTTGGTGTAACTTTGCGTTGGGAACTAATAGCTTTTTGCTGTGTACAAGCAATATTCTTTCGTATGCTGGCCAGCCTCTTTTAGTGTCTCCCTCAATAATCTGGCAACCATTCCGGAAACAGAAACAAGCAAACAAAATCGCTCACACTAATTCGCAGAACACGACAAACTCTATTGCGGGTACAACTCTATTTTAGGCTCTCTATTTGCATCTACGAAGTAGTTCCTAGTCGAAGTCTACCTATGGTAAATGGCATTTGTTGCTATGCTGGAGATCAAACGACACACTCTCTCTCAGCATTGCACCATTGAGGCATTAGCTGCCCGTTTTCTCATGTGATGGGGTTCAATGCAGTCTGATTCCCTGAAACCCACTTACAGACCTGATTGAATATTTCTGCAGGACTGCGAGTTACTGAAAAAAATGATTGTTAGAGTGAGACATTGGCGGCTCGAACTGTTGATTGCCCTTCAAATTTGAATGAGTACATCCTACATACCTACATACCTACATTCTCTTCATTTCCTATATTTATCACTTTGTAGCAAACACCTTTTTTTAATGAGAAGTTCTTGGATGAATGGACTCGTATCGCACATTCCAGGATTCATCCAGTGGGGAGGTTGGGATTAACATTTTCTTGGTGATCATCTTCCATGAGTCATCTCAAGCATCGATTACGTGGGAATAGATGGAAGAGTGACAATCTTAAACAAAGAAAGAAGTTGAGGGGCAGCAATAAAACATTCAATCGGGAGGTCATTTAAACGAGATTGATCCAGATCAACACTATTGTTAAGCTTCAGGCTGTGTACACTTTTAATTAATTTAAGTGCTATTGCTCTGCATATATTTTTTTTCCAGCGCCATTTTCCAAAGAGGGTTATGTGTTGGTGTGGCCAATTTTTTCTTTGTTTATGCAGCGATTGGTTGTTGCCAAACTTAAGGTCAAAGCTTAAGCTTATACCCTTACCCTGAATTCATGCCCACACTTTCTTGTGGGTAGAAACCCCACATTGAGAATGGAACAAAAGATAAGAGTTGCCATAGAACCATCAATCTGAGACATCCATTTCTGTCCACTTTTCTCCCTTATAGTAACCAGCCTTATCTGCCGTTTATTTTGCCCTACTTGGCTAAAGCTCATAGATCTATAGGCAGGTTTCAGATTTAGTCTGGATTAATTAAGCATACTTTACATTTATACTGCTGGTTTTAGATGACGATCGGAAATGCCCAGCTGTCTCCCCCTGGCTTTATGGATCTTCTCGGCTTTTCATTATCAGCTCATTGGTTACATACGTATGTAGGCAGCCCCCTCTTCCCTTAATAGGCAGTCCGTCAAGGCGGATGCTTTAGGCCTTTGTTCAAGTTAAACCTTCAAATGCGAATTAGTCAACCTATTACCAGGTCACGCAACATTAGTAGGTAGATGAGAGGGGAGTATGGGTCATTCTTGGCTAAGTTTGTGGGGCACCAGTCTGTCAGATGTGATTCTTCTCCTGAAATGACGTAATACCAAAATAACTTGAGTAGAATAAACACCTAAAATTATTTAAGTGGAACTATTAAATCACGAACTAAAATATACCACCTAATACGGAGATACATAGACAATTATGAGAAATATTATATTAAATTTCATAGTAACCACCAACCATCGCCCCCAATACAACCGGGACAAATCTAATCATAACCAGAATAATTCAACACCCATATTAACATCCATGATTGGTTCTGAGATGTAGTTGCGCAATCCATGTATATTGATAACTTTATTCAAATGCATTAAATGCTATAAATAACGTAAATGGGATAAAAAATAGCTCTTGATATCTTCATGATATGAAGTGACCTCTGAGACAGTTCAGCGATAGAGGTAAGTGGTTGTAACGACTGTATTGAGCATTGGACTACAGACAATCGATCATCTACATTAACTAGACTAGATTGCCATCCATCTATTTGTTTTCAAATTATTATTGCGACTATTATCCGATCTAGATCGACAGTGTCATGAGACATCGACGCTTCCGTCTCCTTGCATAGGATCCACACTAGGCATTGACAATATGATTTTAAAACGTGTCTCAGATCATCCCCACAACGCAGGGGTAGGGAACAGCTCTTGGGGTTGACCGACGATCGAGTTAGAGTTGTTTGCAATGGCAGCCATAGCAGCGTGGGCTTTAAATTTAGCAGCCAAATAATAAATAATTTCTCTCTCACTATTGTCTGTTAGAGTTTTCCGGAACCGGTGGTTGCTGAGCCGCATCCGTTGGTGGATGGGTTGCTGTTTTTCCAACCTTACACGAGACAGGAACCTGAAGGATAAAGGGTTCGATGTAGCCACCTCTATTGTCTTAAAAAAATTATGAGAATTGATTGTCGATTTTCAAGTCCAGTTTTGGTGGGGAAAACGCAAAAGGAAAAGAGCACCATGCAGCAACTATCTTTCTGACTAACAACGGTTTGAGGCATTAAAAGATGCAACATGAGTAGAGGCTGCAACCCTACAAACGAAGGTATCCTGGGCCGTTGACAACGGTTTGCTCTTTTCCAGCTAGCCAAAACACTGATTGGCTGCACCATGCATGACATTACACTAACTATTTAGCGCATGCGGCTGACTTCATGGAAGGATGAAGCGAACTTGGGCAGTGATGCATTACAGTTACAATGGGATAAAAATGCAAAATAAGGATCTCCGAGTAATTCTTACATATTGATGAGAAGTGTCCAATGGATTATTGAGCTCGAAGCTAACAGATGACCAAAGAGTGACCCAACTTACTCCTTTACTATGTCATGGAGTAACCCGGCGGCGAAACCAAATTGATAAAAATACTTTCCAGTTATTTCCCCTTTTGTGCTTTGTTTCTTCTGTGCCCCTTTGCCTCCTTCCCCCTCATTCTTCACTTTATTGCCTCCCAACTATAACGAAACAATGCCCATGCAGACAGCTGGCCAATGCTGAAGCGAAGCTAGGCAAACCTAGTTAACAAAGACGTTATGCACATCAATGATACAATGCGATTTTTTAGCCGCCCGAGGTATGCCCAACCAATTTGCTTATAGTCGTTATTTTCCCATTATTTTATTCTCCCATTCTCACAACGACTTTAGCTTCCATTGTCTCACTTTTACGACGTAAACCGCTGTCGTATACATGACAGGTGTACGTATGTATGTACATAAATGTACATATTTGGGAGCGCGCAGCAATTTGCACCACCTAATTCATCATGAACCTTGAACCTTGTGTATCCTTTTCAATTTTTCCCCCTTCTTTTCTTTCCTTACTCCCTTAGTAGTTCTTTTTTCTCTTTTCTTTTCTCCTTTTTTTCTCTTTTTCTTTTTTTCTCTTTTTCCTTTTTTTTTTGTTTGAGTTACTACCAAAAGCGCGTTAAATGCGCTCATACAGCACTAGTGTAGCGGCAACCGAGTTTCAGAGTACTCGAACAAGGCAACTCCACTAGAGAACACGCATCGTTAGTGACTCTACTGAATGGTCTGAAGAACGATATATGGAACTACCAAGTGTTTTCTCTCGTTGTTTTGGAGACAAAAGATGGTATCCAGAATGAATAGTCGCTGGTTTGTGATAAAATAAAGTATAGGGAAGTCGGCACGATAGAGTACGTAATTTGGGGATAAGGGTGGTCACTGAGGTTTGTTTTTGTGAACCGGCTAAAGCAACCAGGATAGATCGGATCTCAGTGAATGTGCAAACAGACCCACACTCTTTACATTTGAGCAATGCGTTTTCTTAGCTTCTGCGTTAGTTCAAAGGTGCCAAATGCAAAAGAGATCTATGTATACTAATTCATAAAATAGCTCTATTTGAGATACACTGATCTGATTCGTTCTAATGTCTTTAACGAAGTATTAATCTCGCAAGGAGTTTCACTTTAATTCCTTGAATATCAGCCTCAAAGATTGGTAATGGTGCATTGATGAAACAAACGTTTCTATTTTTGAATAGCCAGCTTGCTCTCAAACATCAGACTGACTTTTTACCTGTGAGTTTCCAATTATCGTTAAACGTGAGTTTTAGCCCTTTTTGATATTATCGTTCTTGCGAAACCAATGATGTAAAATACTCAACTGCTAAACTCATTGACTTGTGAGATTACTATAAGAGTTCCCAGTTATCACATCTCTGTCTCAGATTCAATCTCCAATGTTTATTTCAAATAAGACATTCCAATCAGACAATCCAATTTAGTGGCCCCTATTGATTACCTTGAACTGAGACACTTTTTTATCTAGGTGTCACAAAACAACATGTATGTAACACGGAACCCCCTTAGGAAATAAAATAACAAACCTACCTCAAATATTATTGACTAACTAATAAATAATTAAATGTGATGTCCAGCTACTGCTGAGAAAGCTTCCTTAGATGCATAGATAGTCGGCCTGTAGGAGACTGACGTTTATTTTGGAACCAAATAGACACAGATTGTCGAGTGATACCCAGTTCTTCTGCCAATTCGTAACGGTCAGCTAAAGTGGGATGAGTGTTTTGCTCAAACACCTCATTCAGTCTATCCACCTGATGCTGTCTCAGACGCCGTCTTTTAGGGGCTGGGCGCGGTTTAGGTGATTTTGGAGATTGATTAGGTTTTGCCAAAGTTGGTGCCAGTTTATTCAAGGCATCACTTAGAGATGCAGGGTACGCTTTGTTGAATTCTGATTTAGAGTGGGGGACTGGGGCAGCTGGACTAAAACTGCTACGTGGAATAGTTTTTCCATATTCAAAAGCATACCCCAATGGCTTTCCCGGGTCACAGTTTTGCGAAGACAGAGTTGTGTAGTTGGGTGGGTGATGTGCTGGCTGAAATGATAGCACAGGATGATGAAATGGAGTTACCACTGGGGGAGTATGAGCAGGAGTGACTGGAACAATAGGACTGGGCTTATTGTGACCTGATGAACCCACCTGTGAAGGCAGCATTATTGGTTGGAGCTCATGGGCTAATATTGAATGAATTGAAGGAAGCCGAGTCTTTTCTTGAGGTGGTGTACATAAACCAGGAGGCAGAGGTTGGTTGTGGATCATGTGAATAGAGGGTGAAAGCATGGGCTGGCATAAAAGAGTGCTGGCATTCAACTGGTTTATAAAGAAATACACACTTAACACACTTAAACACAGATTTAAAATATGCCTTATCATGCATGGAAACCAATTTAGAGGTCCTTTGTTGTGAAGGACAAAGGAAACTTAAATTTGATGCCCTATAATAAGATCAAAACTTTAATCCGAACAAGGAGAAACGCCACAGTGAAACAAAACAAAATTAAACTATCGTAAAATGAGGCAGGAGGTATAGTGGCAAAAAGCGAGAAATGTGCAACGTGTATTTAATACTAGAAGAATGAAAACGAAAACAGTTTGAGTCATTTTCTGGGCAAAGCACAGTGCAATACAGTATTACAGTGTCAGGCCATATTAACGAATGAGACATTAATTAAACCGAAAAAAACTTAATCCTTAAGAACAGGAGTGGGGAAAAGGGCATCCCACATATCTTGACGATCCACGATTTCCCCTGAATTGTCGGAAGCAACCGCTGAAATCCCTGAAGTCACATGACGCGACTCATTCTCATCCAGAGTCTCGTCTCCATCTAAACTTTTAAGACGTTTGTTGATGGCCAATCGGAGGACCTCTTCTTCGACTGTATCCGCCATGGTGAAAATGGTCACGTGAGTCTTTTGAGTTTGACCCATTCGATGAATTCGGCTTATGGCCTGGGCTTCGAGAGCAGCATTAAGAATTGGTTCACATAAGATAACGTGGGTGGCATTGACTAGAGTCAGTCCTGTGGCTTGGAATTTGGCATTCAGAAGAAAACAAGTGACTTCTTCCGACTGCAGAAACAATAGCAATGTTTTAGGTTCTGCATATGCGATATTATTGTCCTTCAGAGCCGAGGCCAACAGTGTGAGAATTTCAGTCCATTGCGAGAAAATCACAATCTGAGTCCCTGGACTACGATGAATAAGCATCTTTATATACTTGATCACATGATCAATTTTGGTACCATAAGAGCTTTTCACCGATTGCTTGGACATGGCTCTTTGCATATCAGTGGAAATAGGCGTGTACATAGCAGCAATGGCATCTTGAGAACCGATTTTTGTAGCAAAAGAACCAGCTTGTGATTGGTCATTGGCATTCTTATCAGTTTGTGTGAATGAAAACACATCATCTCGGGATAGAACTGATTTACACATGGGACAAGTATTATGGTTCTGCCACCATTCTTCGAGACAAGTTTTGCAAAAGTAATGTCCGCATACAGTAATGCATCCCACTACAATATAATCATCCTGACAGATGACACACATTTTGTGGATTCCATGCATGTTAGACACTCCCCCTGTGTTCTCATCATCACCTTTAAGACTCTCCAAGTAAGTGATTCTACCTTTGGTTCGTTTGATGATAGGGATAAGCTGGTTGATTTTAGCTTCCTGTCGATTCAAAATCACCTTTCCAGGTTCAATGACATCGGTCAAACTACTGACATTGTCGGAAAGCTGTTGCAATTGCTTGTAGTAGGTCACTTTTGAGTTGAAGCAACTTCTAACCATTGCCAGAAGATCACGACATGATTTAGTTTCCTTCACAAGAGTTTTGATCACAGGGTTAATTTTAGCCAATAGCTTCCTAGCCTTCTTGGGATCATAAATGGCAAGTGACATGGCTCCTGAGTCTGTTTTCAAGGATGCGGCAATAGGTTTGAGAGACCCATGGTGAAGGGGTACACGGCAGGAATCTAGAGTTTTCTTCAGATCCTTCTGAACAGGAGTAAGTTCGGCCCCTCCTTCTTCTCGAGACGCCTCATAGTTATCGTCGAACCATTGGACTACATGACGTTTTTCTTTGAGAGAAGCCGTAGTTTTCTCATTTAGAGCATCGTCTCTGAGCTGAAGAAGCTCAGCAATAGCGTCAATATAATAAGATGCATTTTGTTGGTTGTCCAATCCAGAAGCATAAGGGTCTTGGTGCTCAGGATCCTTTTGAGACTCATTTGTTTGAGAACCGTTTTCCTGAGGACCATTTACTTGAGAATCGTTTGGTTTCACCTCAGTGGGTTGGGGCTCGCTGGGAACTTGAGGTTCAGCCTCCACAGACTCATTTAACTCTTCAGGTTCTTCAGCTTCCAGAAACTCATCTAACCCTTCAGGTTCTTCTATTTCCAGAGACTCATTCGGCTCTTCAGGCTCTTCAGACTCGGCATGATCTCTGACTAACAACAACCCCACCACAATGGACATCCATTGCTCCAAGTGTTGAGTCTGGAGATTAATGAGATCTAATAAGCTTGACAAACGTGACTGTAGCATCGAAGATACTTGTAGAAGCTCTGGATGAAGGGAGTTCATGGGTATCAACGTTAGTTGCAGCGGTTTGGCCTTTTCCAGTCGCGTTATATCCCTCTCCATTTTTTCGATGGGTGTTTGTAAGAGCTGGGTTCGGATTTTCTCAGCCAAGTTATAATAATATGTTTCCATTCTGGGTTGTTAGTGTAAGTTGATTTGAGGTTTCATGTAATACTCACTTGTTGTGATGAGGTGGGTTCTCTGAATTAACATTAGGAATGTCTTCCTTTTCTTGGGCTCCGTTTTTCTTCCTATCAATGCTAAGTTAGTAATGATTGTAGTTAGGTCAACTGTGTCACCATACTCACCATTCAATCTGGTAATAGAAAGTGGCAATGAAAAAATAATAGCGATGCAGCAAATCCAACCAACCTCTGTATCGATGCAAAAAGGTTAACTTCCTTTCTTTTTCACCCTGGAGTTCTTCAGAATTCTTCAAGTACTTTTGCAACTCTTTAGAGATTTTACCATTGTTTTCTGATTCTGACTCTGAACCTAGTATGTTATCGAAATCAGGTTTAGACTCTGCTATGCTGAGAGACTCAGCTTTTATGACAGTCTCTTTTTTTGTGGCAGTCTCGGAACCCGTATCTGTGTGGTCTTCAGACAATTTTTTCCATTGGGCAATGACTTCATTCTTTTTTGCAGAGTATCGAGTTGCTGCTGCAACTGCCATTTCTCGTATTTCCCCGGTTTTGGCCTTGACCTCTTTAACACGTAAACCGAGAACCTTTAATCCAAATCTAGGTTGTTTCAGAAACTCATATACACGAGCCTTTTCCAACTCTTCCACATACAAGCTTCGCTCGTCATTCAGCAGCTGGGTAAGTGCTTGGTCACACATTGCATCTAGCACGTGGCTCACAGTTTGCAGAACACCATTACCCAGGGCCTTCTTATTGCCTGAGCCGACTTTGGGATGACAACAGGTTTGTCGAAGTCGCTGCAACCAAGTAGAAAGAGTGGCAGTTGATAAATCTGGAGGAGGGCCTACCTGAGGGGTTGACGGTGTTAAAGGGGTTATCAATGTATCCGCTGTTGAACCATTCGAGGATATTTCAGGTTCCGTAGAATCATCCAAACAAGGATCAATGGCAAAAGGGGCTACAGACGAAATAATGGTAGAATAAGGATTTGATCCACCAATATTGAAAGTTCTGGGAACAGAATTATCACGTGAATCTCGACTTTGGGCCTCTCTCTCAAGCTTATCAAGGCTACTGGCAACTGCCTCGCTAACGGTACTTTCTACACCTTCCCGCAAATGTCTGTAATTTTCCTCCTCCACCAGATTGAACCTTAATCTGACGTGATGACGTTCTTGAGGAGGCAGCACCAGTTGGTCTCGGACTTGGCGTTTGGTGTGTCGAATTGAAATGTTTCTCATGACCTCACCGAAACGATCTTTGTCAAGCATGAGCATTTCCCAGTGTCGAGGGTGGCTTGACGAAGAAGCCAAACTTGTTCCATCAAGATATCCATTCTGTCTGGAGTAGTTGTATCCGACTGTGTTAGAAAGAAACAATGAGCTTCCCTGACACACATACTCACCTTTGCACTGCCCAAAATCACCGTAAAAAATCCCAGGTTCACACCGAAGAAAAACACACATGCCCAGTAGATCACCCATTCCTTTCTTAATGGGAGTACCACTCACACCCCACGCATGCACACGAGGAATAATTCTCGCAACTACTGCTGCGTTAGAAACTGTATTCCCTACCATCTGAACTTCATCAAGAATCACCCGCCAAAACTGCAGCTGACTAAGCGGAGACTGAAGTGACAGCCGATCCTGAACTAGGTCTGCATCGCGCGATTCTGCTGAATTCAGTTTCGTTTTTGTTCGTGTGGCTCGGCCTCGAAGAGGATTATATAATGCATTCGCCACTTCGCGTGAAGCTACTTCATACGAAGTAATAACAATGTCGAATTTAGTCAAAAAGTGGGCATGTCTTGATACCAATGGAGTAGTGGAATCAATACGGTCCAAATCTATCTCCCCCTTGTCTTTCATAGCATCCAAAGCTGCTCGACCAGTATAAAGAAAAACTTTGAGACTGGGAACATGTTTGGTGACCTCAGCAACCCATTGTTGACTAATACTTGCAGGACACAGGATCAAAGTAGTTTTCGTTGGCAAGACATCTCTATCAGAGTATTCATCGTAATGTGTTTTGGGTTCAAATTCAGGTCTGGGGTTGTTCAAAATGACTGCCAGTAATTCGACCGTTTTTCCCAGTCCCATTTCATCAGCAATAAGACCAAATCCACCAAGCGAATCTTCTGATGTGATAGATCGTGCGTCACGTAATAACACCTCCTCCACCTCCTTTTGTGTCCCAATATTGAGTCCAACAAAATCAACAAGCCAGTTGACACCATGAGCATTAAAAAGCTTCCATGGTGAAGGTAATATTGGGCTTTTGGATTTCTTAGCCAATCCCTTTTCTCGGTCTAGAACCCATCCCACAGTTTCCAGCTGATAATCCAGTAATTTTGAACGCATTGCCGAAGGTTGTAAATCCCTATTAATTTCGCATTGTTTATCTTCATGAATACACTCGTAGAAGTAGTCTGGAGTTACGATATCCGTTCCGGATAAACCGACAAACTGCCTTAGGACATTAACAATATTCACATGTCCAGTCAGATGGATTTCTGGATTCACGTGACCGTCAAATGGAATAGCATGCACACCAAATGTAACAGTTAACCCAGATCCATCTATTGCCATATAAGGCCCCACAGAATAAATACTGACTAGATTACGTTTGTTGAGCTTTGGAACCGAAAGGGTCTGTTTCAAACGACCCATCACATAATCAAAGTCATGACCGATCTGTACCACAGCCAAACATGTTTCTGTCCAATCATCTTCTCGTTTGGCTTTCTTGCGTGGCCGTTTCAACTTGTCGCGGGTCGATGTATATTTGGAATTCACATGTATTTCCAAAACTCCACTCTCATTGGGTATAAGTGACACGGGACATGACGGTTTTGTGTCAGGTGGCAAATGACTGCATTCTGTTTCGAGGTTGGCTTTCAGCTGCATATGAAGTAGTGGGATCAACCCATCCAGGTCTGGGGAGGGGTCACGTGCTGTTTGGACAAACCCTGCCACCACTTTGTCGTTGACATATGTCGGGTGAACCGTCAGCGTTTTGTGGTTCATCGTTTCAAACGGAGTGTCATCGCTGGTTGTCATGAGATTAGGCAAGATAGAAATTGTCCATGAAAGCTAAATCAATTAAACAATAGTAAGTATAACCTTGTTCCTGAAGCTGCATCTCAACATGTGTATGTACAAAATACGACAACAGCAAAAGACAATTAGATAATATTGGATATTTTCTTCACCACGAGAATATGACTTTTTTTTAGACTTATTTTAAACTGATAAGAGATTGTAATCATTGGTTATATCTTGGTTTAGGACCGAACTGTTCGCATATGGGAGGGTTAGGGTCTTTGTAAATATCCCAACTGATAGAGTCAACTCAGACGACCATGAGGATCCCTCCAGAAAGTAAAAACAGTATCATACAAAATCTCAGTTTTTATCAATTTTTCTTAACTATATAGACATCAAAAATAAAAGAATGCACTAACAGACTTGTCAGACTGCCATACAAACCCACCCTAAGTCACTCCTCCGGAGAGGCTCAAACAAAGGGACAAGATCATCGCTCCTTGAACGCTTGCGCGCCGGGAATAATAAGATGACTGAGTCACAAGGACAAACAATCAAACAAATAAAATCTCACTCTGGGGTTTGCAGGTTCTATCTCATCAACCAAGTTTGAATGAGTGGCTTCTTTTAAAAAGTCACGAGAGACATGTCCTATAGAAATGATCCTATGGAATACGTCACTTACAGAAGAAAACTGGGTCTGGGGGAACTTGGGTTTATATATTTTTTCACAAAACCTTATTTTGAAATAATTTTTTAGAGTTGTGCATCTTTCCTGTAATTTGGGTGTAACCCTTGATTACCCTCCTTTACCATTGTAATATTTCGGTTACCCTCCTTAATCGTTCTATTTTTAGCGATCAGTAGTATGTTGAAAGGGCTTGATAGTCATGAGAAATAAATCTACCATTCTAGGTAAATATTGATACTGACACCTTAGTCTTTCTACTATGCATTATCTTCTATCTAAATATCTAAGCCTCAAACGCCCGAACCATCTCACCCTTCTGCTCCAGCCAGTCCTTAACATCCTTGACCTGGTACTCGCCTCGGTGGAACATTCCAGCTCCAAGGGCGGCATCAGCAGATGTTTCTCGGAACACCTCTTCAAAGTGGGCAGGGTTTCCTGCACCTGAAGAAGCAATGACGGGGATCTTGACTGCAGACTTGACATGGTCAATCAGCTCCAGATCAAAGCCAGAGTTGGTTCCGTCCTTGTCAATGCAATTGAGAAGGATTTCGCCAGCTCCCAGGGCCTCACAAGCTTGGACGAGCTCGTAAACACCAAGATCCCGTGATTCTCGTCCTCCCTTGACTGTACATTGGTACCAGCAGTATTTCTGTCCTTCAGGAGAAGGGAATTTGGTCTCAATGCACTTTCTGTCGGCCAGTGGGGCATCAACATAAACTCGTTTGGGATCAACGGAAATAACCACAGCCTGAACACCATAAGCAGCAGAAATAGTTTCCATAGGAGTGGTTCCAGTTAGCTTTCGACCATTCTTGTAGTACTCTTCAGCAGCGAAAACTGCATCACTTCCAATACTGACTTTATCAGCACCAGACATAAAATATTGAGATGCAACCTGAAGAGCAGTGGCGACAACTTCCCCAGAAGAAGAATCAACAACATCTCGAATACCTCCACCAACAGTCAGAGGCACAAATACAGTCTTGGAAGTCTGTCGAAGAACCTCCAACATGGGCAAGTCCTGAACAGGACAGTCTCTGAAAGAAGTAATATTAAGGAAAGTGACTTCATCAGCTCCATCCTTGTAGTATTTTTCTGCCATGGCAACGGGCTTTCCAAGGTTTCTGACATGGCCCTCACCAGTTTTCTCTCGTACATCGTATTGATCTCCCTTAGTGACCACCAAATCTCCCTGGTCATTAGTTCGGACATCCAAACAGGCAATAACTCGTTTTGTGAGTCCAAAAACGGTCTGGGATTGGATAGATGCATCTTCAACGTACTTTTTGCCCTTGAGGAAGGCGTCAATTACCTTGAGACCAGCAACTCCAGATTTCTCAGGGTGGAACTGGGTTGCAAAAACATTATCCCGTGAGATAGCAGCGACAAACTTTTGGTCACCATATTGCGATGTAGCAATCTCCCATCCAGCAGCCTCAATCTTATCTCGAACACCCTCGTCCAAAACACAAGCATAAGAATGGACAAAATAGTATTTGGAAGAAGTAGTCAAACCATAAAGAGATTTGTGCTCGGAAAATTCGGGACAGTCAACAGAATTCCATCCGATCTGAGGAACACTCTTGTCTGCGTCATCGAATCTACTTAATCTGGCAGGCAGCAGCTTCAAGCCACTTACCGACTGAGACTCTTCAGATCCTTCAAAAAATGCTTGAAGACCCACACAAATTCCAAATAATGGTCGTTTGCTCTCGATGTACTTCTTGAGGGGCTCAATAAACCCTCGGGTCTCAATCTCCTTCACAAAATGTCCAAAGTTTCCTACTCCCGGAAAGATGAGCTTTTCAATGGAATCTGTCATCTGTTCAGGGGAAGAAACCCATTCAACAGAGTACCCAAGAACATTAAGGGCGTTCTCGAGTGATCTCAGATTTCCTGATTCAACGTTGATGACGTGAACAACTGACATTGGTGAGTTGAGGTTGGTTCTGGAAATTGGATCGGATGTTAGAGTCATGCATATTAGAGTTGGGTGACTCAGTGGTTACTGATGTTAGGGTTTGGCAGAGAGAGAATATTACTAATTCCAACATTTTGAACCTTAACCCTCGAGTCCCCTTTGATTGATGATAAAAATTGTTGTCTCATAGATATGGTATAAGTGGTGATTAAGTTAAACTGCGTTTTCGGCTTTTCGTTTCTTCTTTTAGGCTCAGCTAATTGAAGTAGTTTAAGAATATCCATACTGGGAACGTTTAACTCCTGGCTCAATCAGGGATTGGCTCAATCGAGGGATTGGATGGACTCAGTGCTGGTTTTGCACGTCTATTAGTGTGTTTCATTTGACAGAAGATTTGTATAAACGTGTTATGAATTATGAAAGTGCCAAGCATCCATGTCGCGATGTTGCGCTTTCCCTTATTGTGCTTGCTACCACCGAATTGCAAAATATAGCAGATATTGTTTTACGAATGTGTTGTTATGTCACAAACTGAAAACAATTCCCTTGATTCTTTCATTTACCACATCACCTAATCAATTGTTCAGCATGTCCATAAATCTAGGGTTATCCCCAGTGACATCCACTCTATTGAATCCAGTTCAAAAAGTGGAGTTTGTAGAAGTAGATCTATAAGTTAGGTATTCGGACTTTAACGTCTATTATTGAGTGTAATTTCCATTGAAAAATTTCTATTGGAGATGTTTTCAAAAAAATAGCGAGTGCTCCTTTCTTTAAATTACATCAGCATACACAACCAGGGAGTGTGACTACCGGGAATCTCTTACTGAGAATAATATTCATCATCTAACCTGAGACTTTTAATTTGATAATTGTTAGAAAAATGATATTATTGAATGTTATTTCCCCTCGATTGTTCCGTTACACCTCCAAGCTACAAAAGAGGGAACTCCAACATAGACATATGTTTGATGGTCTCATAGACAGCTCTGAAGCTACAACGGAACTTTATCCAACCATCATAAAAGGCACTACAGGGCCAATTTCTCTACAATCTTCATCCTTCCATTAACTCTCAAAAATACATACTTTATATCTCTCAATTTATTAACCCGTAGCTATATGATACAGCCAAGAAACTCTAAACAACCATCATTTTTTTAAATGATAATGCTTAATCTTACAGCAGATTAAGTACATTTCATAGCAAGTGACCAGAACCCCATGTAGTATCTCCTGCATAAACATGCGAGTAGTATGTATACCAGGAAGATGAAGATGAACCTACAGCATAATTGCTTGAACACGTTCTCAACGTTACTGTTGCTTCTCCAGTATCAATTTCCTGATTCTATAGTTTGTTGCGCCCATTTGACTTTGCTCATTCCAACATTCAACCCATTACATTTCCTTTCTGGCCTAGCGTTTAGGTGATTCTGGAGCAAATCAACAGATAGCTGAAACACAACTCAAAACTGATTCTTGGGATAATGATTGAAATGGCAGGTGGAAATTTTGCCACCTGCTCTGAATAAGACACTCTTCGTTTTAGGAAATCAAAAAATTGCAAACTGTAGCACTAAAGTCCAACAGTTCAAATCAACCATTCTTCTCCCCATCATTATTAAACCTATTTAAAGCCTCATAAGCGTTTGAAAAACTGCAATCTCCAGTCTCAAATGTAGACCAAAGAAAGAAATCTCCTCACAATCGTTATTCAGTTTGAACTTTATTTAAATTATAATTATTGATTAAAACTCTAAATATAAGGTTTAACCTTGTTAGCCACCAGCCTAGAATATATAAACCCACTTTCTCCCTCGTCTTGCTCGCCAGAAGCAAATGAGTCCTGAGCAGCTTGCAACTGTTGGGGATCGTTGAGCCTTCTCAGGATGGAAAGTATCAGAGTGCCTGTCACCTGTCCAACCCAGGCAGTTGGAGGAAAACCTTCACTGTCAATGCATGTTCATAAAGAATCATGTACCCTTCACCATGGAGTGTATTTGAACTTCTAGTGTCAATGGCATGTTCATCAGAATTGACTCTGTTCTATGAATCATGCACTTGCTTGGAGGTTTCTTGTTCATCTCTAGGGCTCATGTCATGTTCGACGAATCATGCAATTACATGAAGGAGATATAAATCTTACCCTTCATGAGACCAGCCGCCTAGGAAGCACTGCACGAATCCTAGGACAAAGATCTGCCAGTCAGATACCAAAGATGGTCGAAAGAGCTGAGAGCCAGTACTAGCACCATGATGGGTGCTAGACTACATATCACTGACTAGAGCCGTGTACCGGAGCCAGTGCATATATCTACATCGGATAGTTACTATCCTGAGTAGAAGTCATAGGATGTAGGTAGTGAACCTCAGGGAGGACGTAACTAACCGAACCTATTTATCTAGATGAAGAGGAGTAGGATGAACCGAACCTCTTTGGGACAATACATTGTGGACAAAGGTCCATTTCCCGAAACTGATTTGTATTGAGTTGATAGTAGATGTAATTTTGTGATTTTGTTGAAAACAGAAACTCAATGCTTGAGTTTTGTAAAAATAAAAAAACAAAAAATGAGACCTGCGAGATTCGAACTCGCGCATCTTGCGATACCAGGGATTTTAATGTTTAAGTGTGTTACACCTAAACCTGGCGCCTTAGACCGCTCGGCCAAAGTCCCAATTTGTCAAAAAAAAATCTGGTACTCTTTGTGCATGAAAAAATGATGCATTTGCTCGCAGACTAAAACAGTGAAAAAGTATTATCTGAGTTCATTTTATTACTTGTAAGTAATGAATATCCACTAGGTGCTCAGTGTATTGTCACTCGGGCCATTCCTCTTGGCAACTCGGTGTGTTATGGAATTATCCCTTCTCTCAACAAGTGATCTGTAAGTTCGTTAATCAACTAAATACAGATAATAATACTTTATGGCTCGTTCTCAACAGTTAATAAGTTCTCAGCATATTTTGAGAGTGTCCTGTCTCTGTGACCCAGAGGGGTAGATAATTCTGATGGTTTCGTTATATTTTTCATAAATACCGATGTATTGCTATGGAAGTAGTGTTCTTGTAGAATTCTATAATGTGGTTCAAAATTCCAAGGAATTTACATTAGATAATAAAACAACTAAAACGGCAGCAAAATAACAATCAAACATTTATAAGGCAATCGTAAGTCCCATCTTCAATAATTGTACTATTGTAAATTACATAATAAACTTTACAAGCGATAACCTTATCGAAAAAAATCAACATAATCTAAAAAATACAGATTTTGAAAAATCCCCATCAAGAACACGACACAAAATGGCCAAGGCGGAAAAAAGTAACAAACGAGCTGACCGACGGGCTGTCCCCGACGATATCATTATTGAGACACCTGCCAAGACCGAAAGGGATTCAGGAAAAGCCATTGTGGCTGAGCATATCGCCAAGATGAAGGTGCGAGAAGGAGACAAGGATGAATTCGATGATATCATTGCACACAAAACCACCTTGGGCGGTGGAGGAATTACAAAGCGAGGCCACAAATCTGCCAAACAGAAACTGCGTCGAAAAATGGCCATGGAACGTGCATTCGATTCACAAGAGCAACTGGCTCACAAGACCGAGTTGTCTAAAATGCGATTCAAGAAAGTCAACAAAAACAGAAAAGCCACTTGGGATGAGACCAATGAGAAAATCAGCGTTGAAAAAAAACATAACATGAAAGATGCCTGCGAGCGACCCACCGAGCGAAAGAATGCATTCGCCCTGTTGGATGAGAGTGAGGCATAGAATGGAATTAGCATTAAAATATCATAGATTATTCATTGGATTTATTAGTCATCTGCGTGACTTTCAGCAAGAGAGTCAGTGTTTTTTTCCAGACTTCCAGCGTTGTAGGGACAACGAGAATCTGATTAACTGTATCATTGTATGCCAAGTACGCCCTTATCCAAACTTGGTTCCTATAACAAGTAAGACGTTAAAATACCACAAGCTTTTCTACTATTAATCCATTCTTCTGTTTCTTTGATCTGAATGGTTATTACAAACCTTGGTCAATACTTCTGTGATCAATCTGATACAATTGGGTTCATAAATAGGGCTACTTTCCTTGACGGTCTCTACCCCAACCGCATTTTAATGTCCTGCCATGTATGCTGTACCCATTGAGTTGAGTCATGGCCATTTGTGCCCGCTGGTGTGAATCGTAACTGACGAACGCGTAGTTGGAATGATGCTTGAATTCCACCACGTATCCAAAGTTCTGCAACAGAGGAATTAGTTCAGAGGGATTCATATTGGGGAGGTTTCCAATGTACACAGTTTTGGGGAGTTCATTAGGATTAGGCCGATCTTTTCTTTCTTTGCGATCATTTCGATCTCTGTAGTTGCGGGGGTTAGCATTGTGACCACCTTGGCCATGGTGACGTCCTCCATGATTTCCTTGATTTCCAAAACCACCTTGGTTGTTATAGTTCCCACCAAAGTTGTGATTTCCCTGGTTACCGTAGTTTCCAGGACCTCCAAAGTTTCCGTGACTACCAAAGTTTCCATGATTTCCATAGTTCCCTTGGTTGTAGTTCCCTTGGTTGTAGTTCCCTTGGTTGTAGTTTCCTTGGTTGTAGTTTCCTTGGTTTCCATAATCCCCTTGGCCGTAGTTCCCTTGCCCATAATTGGGTTGGTTGCCGTAATGACCCTGATTGTGATTCCCATAACTCTGGTTTTGGAAATTGCCCATACCATGCATACTCATATTTCCACCTCCACCACTTGCTCCACCCCCAGCTCTCCTAGTACTTGCCCAATTAGCGCGAATAGCCCTGCTTCCCAGAATTGATCCATTCGCCTCTAGTCCTCTTTCCGCACCTTGCTTAGTGTCAAAAGACACAAACCCATACCCCCTTGACCTTCCAGTAGTCATATCCCACATGACTCGTGCATTCTGGAGCTCAGGGATATGTGCAAAGTGGTTATGCAGCATCTCGTCGTTAACGTCAGGTCCTAGATCGCCCACAAACAGGTTGAAGTCTTTCTCAACTTTGGTTTGAAATGCATACGAGATGGAAATCTGTCTACCATTGATTGAACTTTTATCCAAAGTAGAAATAGCCGATTTGGCTGCTTCTTTGTCTTGGTATTCCACAAATGCAAAATTGGAATTAGCCTTTTGCCGGTCAGGGAAAAACTTGACAGATTTAACTGTTCCTGTGACCTTGAACATATCCATCAAAGTATGTTCTTTGACAGAAGAATCTAGCCCTGAAATGTAGAGCACAAGAGGATTTATATCTCGACCTCCATATTTGGCCATGGCGATGTTTCCTTGAGTCTCAGGAGTTCTCGAATGTTCTTTGGGAGGAGTTCTGGAATCATACGAGGTTGGTGGTTGTAACGGAATCGCTTGGGGTGGACGCTCATATGTGATTGGCTGGTTGGATTCCAAGGTGTTTGAGTCCGCACTGGGTATGGGTTCAGCAGCTGTAGGATCAGCTTCAGCAGCTGTAGAATTGGATTCAGCAGCTGTAGGATCGGATTCAGCAGCTTTTGTGTCTGTCGGACTCAATTCAGTTGGTGCAGGCTCAGTCGGATCAGTTGATGAAGTCATTGCAGTCGGTTCAGCCGATTCCAGCTCAGTCGATTTGATTTCCAAATGCTCATCAGATTGTCCGTTTGATTTTGGGGGCTTTTCAATTGTCTGTGTTTCTTCACTTGCTTCTTCAGTCTCATTCACATCTGTCTGACTCAGTTCATCCTTTTCCCGACTCACGTCCTCTTTATCAAGTGTATTCTCGGCTTCTCTAGTTGATCCACCTACCGTCCCTTCGGGATCTGTACAATCACCTTGCCGGTTAAGGTCATCCATGCTGATTGTGTTCACTTGCGTTGGTGATGTTGGAGTATGATGCGGCGATGGAGCTGTTAGAGTTCGATACAGCAATCAGACAAAGTCTAAGAAGCAGGTCGGTGACATTGTTGGATGTAAACCTTATCGGGCAGTAAATGGTATTTGTTTATAGAAAATAATTCATCAAATAGCTGTTGGTGGCAGGGACAGTCAAAAACCATTATCATTACGTGTGCTTGGTTGATCCGATTTTTCTTACTGAATTAGTCAGATTATAACAAAGAAAACTTACTGGAAACAGTTTCAAATATGACAGTAGTACGGTGTCTCATCCTTCAAGATGATACATGCAAATTCATTTATATGCTATGATTCCAACTGAGAACCCAGAAAGGTCGTTTCCTCTCATCAGTACTCCCCACACTCAGAAACAACCACGTCAAATCTGGGCTTCTCGTCTGTTACAGGAACGTTTTCCACAAACTTCACCACCTCCATGCCTTCAATCACATGGCCGAATACGACATGACTGCCGTCCAATTCGGGACATTTACGAGTACAGATGAAAAACTGGCACCCGTTTGTGTCTTTACCCGAATTGGCCATAGATATACTTCCCTCTGAGTGTGGGTATGATTGCTTGCCACTGACTGGTTTTTCATCTGGGAAAGTAGAGCTTCCAAAAATAGAAACCGACCCTAGTCCATTACCACGTACAAAATCCCCACCTTGGATCATGAACCCTTTGATCACACGGTGAAAGGTGCTGTTTTTGTACCCTTGTGGGACATTGTCGAGTCTGTATTCTCCGGTGCAAAATTTTCGAAAGTTTTCACATGTCTTGGGCAAGTCGTCAGAGTACAAATGAAACTTGATGCGGCCGATCAATTCTCCACGATATGAAACGTCCAGGAAAGTGATTGTCATGGTGGGTGAGGCAAAGAGAGTTGGGAGGAGTGCATGTGAGGTGCATACAAACGGTGATATGCATGAAGGTGATGAGAGAAACGAAGATGAGAGAAAAAAAGTGGATTAGTTGAACTTATTTACATGAAAACGCTAATATTGGCTCTTCAAACGCAAATACTGACACTTTTCTTTGGCCTCTGTTGAGTCCATTTCGTTCCAGACCTGTCCACATCTACACACTGGGGTTTTGAAGAGAAATTTGAACTTCTGATTATATCAGATATTCCAAGTCCGACGGGCTTCACGCAATAGATGTCGAATCATTTACTGTTGACTGTTAATTAGAGGGCGAAAGATACATGTCTTGGTCTGACCAAGTGACCAAGTGAGCACTCCTTTACAGCTTCGTCATTATATGGTGCTTCTGGATATCACCAGTATGGTCCTCTCTTTTTTGTGACTGTAGGTCATTGAAATGTGAAGCCAATATACACGTCTGTGTTTTATCAGTTACGCATTTTATGAATCTTCATGTTTCAATTTCAAATGGTATAGTCTCTCTCGAATTAACAATTATATTCACCACCCTGATCTAGTAGTCTGAAGCTCAATTTGGTAATGTAACAGAGCTGCCCACCACAACGGCATTGTAACCAGAAGCCCAATTATTTAAAGCCCAAGTTCCCCACACCTTCTCCCCACATCAAAGGCAAGCCCTCCAAGTCTCACAACTCTGATTGGCCAAACCCTATTGCATAACTACATACACAATGCACTCCACACACAGCACCTTCCCCACTACACTACTATTCAAATGTACTCTACCAACGCAATTGACCCCAAGACGGCAATTGACCGATCTGTGGTGGACCAGCCTCCTGCAGAAGAAGATCTCTACTTTGAGACTAATCCTGCGCCCGATTATCTGCCCGAATTTGAGCACAAATTAACCGACTTTCTCAAAAAGAATGCCAACAACAAAATCGCAGTAGTGACAAGTGGAGGAACTACAGTGCCGTTGGAAAACAACACTGTGCGGTTCATTGACAATTTTTCTGCTGGTACTCGTGGTGCTACTTCAGCAGAGTACTTTTTGGAGAACGGCTACGCAGTAGTGTTCTTGCATCGACAATTCTCTTTGTTGCCCTACTCCCGTCATTACACTCACTCCACAAACTGTTTCCTGGATTACATGACTGAATGTGACCAAGGATCTGTCAAGGTAGACGAGCAGTACCAGAAGGAGATGAAATCAGTGTTGAGAAAGTACAACGAGACCAAGAAGAACAATACTCTGCTTCTACTTCCTTTCACTACTGTCAGCCAGTACTTGTTTTCTTTACGATCCATTGCGCTGACCATTTCCCAGTTGGGGGTTGATACTCGATGCATCTTTTACTTGGCAGCAGCAGTATCGGACTTCTTCATGCCTACATCTCGACTGCCTCAGCACAAGATCCAGTCGTCTGGAGGCGAACTTGTGGTCAATCTGGATCCAGTCCCCAAATTCCTGAAACGACTAGTGGAAGCTTGGGCTCCTCGAGTAATGATTGTCTCGTTCAAGCTGGAGACTGACGAATCGATCCTAGAAATGAAGGCTCGAACTGCTCTCGAAAGATACAAGCATCAGCTGGTCATTGGAAATCTGCTGCAAACCCGAAAGAGGGAGGTCATTTTTGTCACTCTCGATTCTACAGAGAAGTATCAGCTTTCTGAAGAGGAAGAGAAGAACGGCAAAGAAATCGAGGAGATTATCGTACCAGAGGTCATCAAGCGACATGAGCTTTGGCAGGCAACCCATTAGACTCTCATATACTTAGCACGATGAACATAACTATTGATTATATATTTTATTTATGATCTCCACATGGGTTTACAAGAATAGCTCGCTGATTGGGTAATTGATTCTTTTTACATAGTTGCTGCTTACAAAAAGCTAACTCCAACTCCAAACTGGACCCCCTTTCTCATTTTATCTGATCCTCTGGCCACTAGTGGAACACACAAGTTCAGCTCAAATCTCGCAGCAGGATGGTTATACACCAAACCAGTTCCCACAGACACAGACTGGTTTGAAACCAACTGCTTGACATCTCGAGTACCCAACAATCCTCCGCAGTTGATAAAGTGATGCCATTTCAGGGGGTTTTCGAGTCCATATTTGAAGCCAGGAATAGCATGGAATACACTCAGTCCTAAACAGTTATAAATAGATCCACCGATGGAGTCATTCTGATCACGTGGTCCTAATCCATTTAAAGCAAAGCCTCGAACATCGTTTGCTCCTCCGAGATAAAATCTATCCATGAGATGAACTCCTTGTTCTTTACTGAGAATACCACCCCTGAAACCCCAGTTAAAAATCGCGTATTTGGATTTATAACCAGAAGAATAATCTGATTGAAGCCTTAATAGACGATTAGTGATGACATACTCGGCTGAAAGTTTGAAAAGAAATCCCCGACTAGGCATCACATGACTGTCTCGACTATCAAAAGTATAAGTAGACATCAATGCTCGTTTGAAATCGTCTCCGCAGGCAAATTTCACAGTTCTTGAAGCCCCTGCGTAACCTGCAATAGTTCTTACTAGAGATTCAACCGAAAAATCTAGGCCATGAACACCCAAACGTCTCACTTTCAATCCCACACCATGAATCGTCTGCATATGAGAACACCAGGGGATATCACGAGAGGTGGCAAATCCAACAGCTTCAGCTTTCCATTTAGCACTGTTATTTATTGGCGAAGTCAAAGCTAACATATAATTAGACTTAGTTCTAGTACCCATTGAAGCATCCAGATTAAGAGTTTCTGCTCCTCCGAAAATATGTCTGAATTGACAATTTAAATATCCACTTCCTTCTCCGTTTCCTACATCGGTTCCGGTTTTGGCTGTGAATCTTTTCGCTTCTGTCAACTTCAAAATCGGTTGGATTGTAAGAGCACTGGTATCACTGGTGGAGAACAAAGAAAATTGTTGAGGAATGGAATCCAAAGTGAATTGGACATTTGTGTAACATCCAAACGATTGTAAGTCCCGTGAAACTTGGTCAACTCGTTTCAAAAGTTGTGTAAAAGTCATGGTATCAGTTTCCAACAGCGGTTTTAATTGAGCTCGAATAAATGAGTCCCGAGAAGCCCGGCCTCCTTCGGTGACCACACTTAAGATTTTGGTTTCTCGAGTATTGTTTTGTTCCAATAGAGACATGAGAAGTGATCTCTGGGCTTCGATCGTCTCCTGATCTATTTCCTGAGCAGTTTGGCCTTCATTGTGGTGTCGTGACAGTCGTTGGAATACCTGTGTTAGAGGGAATGACCACAAATAAAAGCAACCTACTTGGAGTTATGTGGCAATGATGAGCGAGATTTCTCAAAGGATAGTGACGATGGTCTCGGAAATATATCAGCTCGTTCGAACGGGTTCAAATGTCATCTATCAGGTGGAAAGACATGATATGGAGCCTAGAGTAATATTGAACTCACGCCCCAGATGAAATCAGGCCATCACATGATTCGGTTTGACAGTCTGATGAGTTGTAACTTCTCAAATCAACTTGAAGAACCGTTCTCCTTTCTCAATTAGGACCCCACAAGCATCCAGATCCTCCATAGATCTTCGCGGTTTCTCCGGGTAAAAAATTAACCTATTAGCTCCCTAATAGCTCCCTTGGCTCCCTAATAACTCTTCCAGGTAGCATCTTCAATAACCCTCAGTGAGGTGAGTTGACCAAATGTAAAACGAGAAAACCATCAATAATCACACATCACAAATACTAAAATAAACC
Source organism: Yarrowia phangngaensis (assembly GCA_900519005.1). NCBI lineage: Eukaryota > Fungi > Ascomycota > Dipodascomycetes > Dipodascales > Yarrowia > Yarrowia phangngaensis. Next base: position 583,229 of record ULGR01000008.1, read on the forward strand.
TCACATCCATTGTTATACTCACATCCTCTTCTTCCATGGCGATTTATATCTTGGTCTAGACCAAGGGGTATGCTGTTGAGTTGATGAGGTTCGATCCACGTGATATCAAACTTTGATTTAGAGAAGGTTATAAAACCCTAACCGGGTCCATTAATACGGTGACATTCTATACCCTAGTCAGTGGACGGTGACGCTCTATACCCTAATCGGTGACGTTTCTAACCCCAATACTTCAAGGTTTCAAAGTTTTCTCATAAATACCATCAAAACGGTGACATGGCTGGCTTTAGTTTAGACTGCAATTATATTCTACTGGAAACATATTTAAACACTATTCAACACCAAATTAACACACATTTAATGAATCTAGACTGGTGCCCCACTTGTAAGCATACCTTGCATTAGCTTAGTTTAAGGGGATTAAAACGACGGTTATTGATTTTCGCAGATTACTGAGTGTATGGCAAGGTTATAATATCCTTCTATTGTTTATGTGTTTCTGTGGTTTTTTGTTTCTGTTGTTTCTGTCTTTGTTTCAGTTTTCATTTTCACTGACTCAGCTCAGCTCAGCTCAAGCGCCAGACTTTTTCCGAAACTCTAGTTGTTTTTCCGCGGGAAGACATGCCAAATAGGATAGAGTTTGACAACGTTTTGGAGGGGCAGTAGAAGCAGGTAAGCAGCTATACATTGCCAAGCATAGTGCAAGTTTGTGGGTTTTCTTCTTGGATGGTGATTTATAAGTTAGATGATTTTCTGGCCTGTCTTAGAATGACTCATGGAACTCTAACGACGTAAGATCACATTTGAGATGCACTGGAAGTGTTTTTGCATGAGTTGTGGAGTGACCTGGTGTGGTAGTGGTGAAATGGAGAAATGTAAAGTGAGTTTTTAGAGTGGTCAGATAACATTTAAATACACTAAAGGAAACATATTCAGAGCCAGACACAAAACACAAAACCAGCTCCCCAGTTATTCCTAATTAATATCCATGTCTTATTCCCAACATCCAATCAAACCTCCTTTATACCGCACGCAAGTCAAAAAGGGATAATCTTGCATTGCATATTACTCATAGGGAATAAAGTTTGGAATTTTTCACCCAAAAAAATAGCAGAGAGTTTATTAAGGGTACACTGACGCACTTGTCTAAGCAGTATTGCTGTATTACTCTACACACACACAAAATGGTCAATTCTCCTGTGAGTATGGATGTTGAGGGGGAAGAATGAACGAAGAGGAGAGAAGATAGAGAAGATGAGAGAAGTTGAGAGATGAGAGAAGAGGAGAGAAGATATCACTGTTTGAACATACTGAGTATGAATCAAAAAAATGAGAAGGACTGGAGAATATTCTTCTGGTGAAGGAGTGCCCTACGATAGTGGAAGAGTTGGGTCCACTGAAACTAGATGTCTGATCTAGAAGTCGTTTTCTTAACTTCTAGGAGGATGTGCATTATTGGACTGACCACTTGAATGTCTGATCTGGTAAAAGTGGACTCATAGTTGCGATTGTTGATCGCAGATTTTTGAAGTTCGGCAGCCTATTTCTGGTGTCACGTTTAAACGCAGGTTACTAGGAAATGTCAATTATCCAGTCGATCTGTGAGTTACTCTTAGGACACCTCTGGCATCAGGTTAAAACTGACTGATCTGACGTTTTGGTGTTACCAATTGTCTCAACTTGACTATTGAGCTCTAATCGTTGCTCTTCTCTCTCGTTACTCATCCAGTTCTTCGTTCCAACTAACTCAGATGTTCGGCCCTGACGGGGTCTCTCGAGCTGCATCTCCTAACGCCGCTTCTGCTGAAGATGTGCGAATTCTGGGCTACGATCCTTTGTTGGCTCCTGCTCTTCTGCAGGCCGAGGTTGCCTCTACTCAGAACGCCCGGGAAACCGTTTCCAAAGGCCGAAAGGACTGTATCGATGTCATTTCCGGCCAATCCGATAAACTCCTTTGTATTGTCGGCCCCTGCTCTATCCACGACCCTGAAGCTGCTATGGAGTACGCACGACGACTCAAGGAGCTCGCTGATAAACTCTCTGGTGAACTCGTCATTGTCATGCGAGCTTACCTTGAGAAGCCCCGAACTACAGTTGGATGGAAGGGTCTGATTAACGATCCTGATATGGACGAGAGTTTCAACATCAACAAGGGTCTCCGACTTTCGCGAAAGATCTTCTGTGACCTTACCGATCTGGGATTGCCTATTGCTTCCGAAATGCTTGATACTATTTCTCCCCAGTTCCTGGCAGACCTGCTTTCTCTGGGAGCCATTGGTGCTCGAACTACCGAGTCCCAGCTTCATCGAGAACTTGCCTCCGGTCTTTCTTTCCCCGTGGGTTTCAAGAATGGCACTGACGGAACCCTCGACGTTGCTGTCGATGCTGTCCAGGCTGCTTCTCATCCCCACCACTTCATGGGTGTCACCAAACAGGGTGTAGCTGCTATTACCACCACCAAGGGTAACGAGAACTGCTTCATCATCCTTCGTGGAGGCAAGCGGGGAACTAACTACGACGCCGAGAGTGTGGCTGAGTGCAAGAACAAGACCGATACCATGCTCATGGTCGATTGCTCCCACGGTAACTCCAACAAGGATTTCCGAAACCAGCCCAAGGTTTCCAAGAGTGTTGCTGAGCAGGTTGCAGCAGGCGAGAAGAAGATCATTGGTGTTATGATCGAGAGTAATATCAATGAGGGTAACCAGAAGGTGCCCAAGGAGGGTCCCTCTGCCCTCAAGTACGGTGTTTCCATCACTGACGCTTGTGTGTCTTGGGAAACCACCGTTGATATGTTGACTGAGCTTGCTGAGGCCGTTAAGCAGCGACGACTTAAGTAGGGGAGTTGAGTAGTGTATATATTAATTGTGTTTGACTGTGACAATGAGCCATTTGAGAGCTGTATTTATTAGTGTGTTAACGAGTCCCCGAACAGACATAATCTATGGAACTGGAACGATAATGTAGAAAGAAGCAATTTACAGGAAACGAAGAAAGAAACGCAAGGCTTCTCAAATGGCATACTCAAACATAACTTCGTTCATTAATATGTATAAATTCGATTCTTTTAGTTAGACATGATGTTTTTCCCCATTCGTCTTAGTAGTTCAAAGAATGGCTAACCCTCCAAAAGAGATCTTCCAATGAGAATGAGAAAGTTTCCTTCGTCACATTTTCTCAATATATAACATGAAATATTCATTCTTCCATTACAAATTCAATACAAATTCTGCTCAGATTAACTTTCCATATAAATCAGATTCTTTGATTCCATATCATAACCCCCATAGATTATGGATATATAAATGGAGGGCTAGACACATAGATTATTTATAAATGGAGGACTTGACCCCGGCTTATCTTAACAATGACCACCTATATTAATTACGACAACCCCATTTATTGTTTTCTAGACTACGACCCTTTCGATGTTTCCATTACTTCAGTGTCATACAACTCCTCTTGGTTCAGTGCTTCTGTAGAACCCGTGTCCAATCCTTTTGATCGAGTTAAGGAATGGATGAAGAAGAGGTTTCGTCGAAGGCATTAACCAACACTGCCGAAAAAGCTTTTTTAACAATATACTGAATACTAACATATTTATAACACATTGATGATCTAAATGACACTACGGTGAACCAATAAAAGTGGAGGTAGGATAACCCAATGAGTATCGTTAAGTAGTCTCTTATTAGATCAAAAATGTATCGCTATTTCTTTGCATCAACTGCACTGATGAATGTCTTTCTGAAATTGTCACAACACTCAAATAGGAAGTCATATCCGTCTTAACTGGAAAAAAAGCTTTGTAATGAAAATACTTTAGAGTAAATTTATTATCTTTTCTCATCTCAGCTATTGAACTGCTTAACTCCATGCCGACTGAATAATTATCATATCACTTCACCAGAAATATGATTTAGACCTTCTTAACCTCAACTCCAGCGACATCACCGATTAAAGACAATATATCTGCGATCTTCAAATTTCTCAACCTCCTATTCTCGACGCATCTCAAACTCCGTTTCAACGTCTCTCAGCTCAATGTCTGGTAAGGCTGGCGAGCAGGTCCTCGAGCAGGTCCTTGGCGTCGTTTCCGCAATCACAAGAATGAACAAGAAAACTATCGAGCCCCAAACCCAGTCCTCCATGACTATCAATGATTTCATACCAGTTAGAGACTGGAAAGGGTCAAGGAACGTGACGAAGTCTTTTTTGAACAAGACGTCGCATTCTTGCCACTAGAACGTTAAAAGAAGGAGATCGAGGGGTTGTTTTCTCCTAGATCGATTGTCGTCAAGGAAGGCAGCAAGTGCGCAAGTTACCGGGAGATAGTGACAATATACAAGCACACCCAACGCCGTTCAATTTAAACACCTTAACGAGGAGCAATTGGAGGGCAAGTCTGGCGCCAGCAGCCGCGGTAATTCCAGCTCCAATAGCGTATATTAATCGATGAAGAGACTGGGTGATGAGGTTTAGATACTGGGAGCTTTTTTGCTAACATTTTTCTTTCCACCAACAAAACTGAAACCCTCGTCCAAATCAGCATTCGACCATTTCACTCTAGCAGCGAGTTCTTCATCGCTGAGGTCAGCTCCATCCATGTCTCTTTTTGCAACTCGAATTGGTCTTTGGCAAGCTTGAAGTACTTGTCATATTAGCCATCTTCTTTTTCTCGGCCATGGAAGCACTGCACACCACCCCAGACACGGTTGCGGCTCTTCGGCCAGGGGTGATTTTGAGGAGAACGTCCAGCTTGTCTCGGGGAGCGTTGTAGTTGCACAAAACGTATTTTTGGGCGTCCAGCTTTTCTCGGAGAGCGTTGTAGTTGTACAAAACGAATTCCACACGGCGGCCATCACTCCCTCAATTCGTGATTTGATCATCTGCACCATCTCGGGACAATGAGATGGGCGGAAGTGGCCAGAACGATGACAATGGGTTTCAGACCAGCAGTTCACATGATTTCTCCACTCTCCACAAATTCCACAATTCCAAACTTGATCTTAGTGGAGATCCGCTGATGGGAACACCTTCGAGCTCAGCAAGTACTCCTGGGCCAGCGAAGTGAACGAAGCGGCAATGCTCGTCTCCTACTTCAACGCTGACAGTTTCATGAACCTACAGTTTCGATTTTGGCTCCGCCAGGAAGCTTCAGTCTTTTCGATCCTTTTGGGTGCACATGAGTCCTGCAGTTTCACATCGTACCCTTAACAGCTGATATCGTATTCCTGTTTCAATTGATATCTGAAGGCGCTCTCCCATATCCAGTACCATCCTAAAAGAGTTCTGTGAGCTAGCCAGGTAATAATTCTTTCGCGAGCTGTAAAATCCAACCATGCACGCATGAGCTTTCTAATAATCACCTGTTTGACTTCCACAGGGTCAACGTTCTTGAAGTGACGCCAATCGTAGTGGAGCCGCCCAGACTGTTCAATCGATTGCCATGGGTTTGTTCAAGCGGTAAATCCAAAGTTAGAGAATCAAAACTCGTATACCGGAATTTAAAGTGGATTGAAGGTACGTTTTAGCCGCCAGTTGGGGTTCTTGACGTACTCACCACTATTGTATCTTTATCGCCAGTCAAAAACAATAGTCGTCTGGGTTTACGCACCCGTTTAGGCAACTTTGAGCTGGATACGCGATCTACCGTGATCATTTCCAAACAGTCCTTTTCCAAATTCCGCATGTTACTTGGTTCAGTGTAATTGTGACACGAATCAAGGCCTTCATTGAGCTAGAATCCCATATGTGACATGATATTTGCTATGTGAGTCGAGCTCGTTTGATCACAAATAGCCTGACTTCGAGTTCGCTAGATAATCCGTCGAACATAATTTCATATTCGTATTGGAACATGAGATATTATCTTCTGTCCCAAATAACTGGATTGAGCCATCGCCACGTTCCTTCGTTGATACTAATAACCCCTTCAAACTCTTTTTGTGGTTCTTTTTGTGGTTGTTTTTGTGGCTCTTACAATTCCCACCTTTTCGACAATGATTCGATAATTCGTATTCCTACTGCAATACAACTTTAACCCCAACAAACTCTAATGCGGTTACACTTATCTCTACACGTCTTTAAATTTCACGTCGACAACTCTTCTTCTTCCACATCACTATGAGCAAGTATTCAAGAGTGGATGGCAGATCCTCGCCGCCTGTGGATAGGGCTGGGCACCCGTCGGTGACATTTGATATCGACCAGGGCGATTTGGCTGACCCCATGAATCTGCAGATGAACGATATCCAGGTACCGAAGATGGGAAATAGGGGTAACTTGGCGGTGCGGAAGTTACAAAGCCGTCGAAACAAGATTGTTGGTCTCGCAACCGGAGGAGTCACTTTCTTGCTCGTGGTCTTGTACTTGTTGCTCCCCGCCATTTCTGGCGACTCCAAATCCAGTGATGACGGCGCTGCTGCACTCAATCAGGCCCAGCATACAGGCAGTGTATACAAAAACAAGTTTCACATGCAGGAAAACTGGGGAAGTTTATCTCCGTTTTTCTCAGATGGTGTATCGTTCCATGGAATCACTGCACGTGAAAAAGGTAGACTAGACCATAACGGGTTCCCCCTGTTGCCCGAGTTGGGCACATGTACTTTGCGACAAGCCCATGTGCTTCATAGACATGCTGAACGGTACCCTACTGATTCGTCGGCCAAAATGATGGAGAAATTCGCGAAGAAACTTAAGGCCAGCATTTCCAACCGTACCGACGATATGTTCAAGTGGGTGGAAGAATGGACGTATCAGCTTGATAGTGAGTTGCTTGTTCCACGTGGTTATTCTACTGAATTCACTTCTGGAGCTAATTTCTGGTCTTCTCATGGTCGTCATCTTTTTAATGGTGGAAAGCTTCTTGGTGAGTGGAAAGTTGACAAACCTGTTGTAGTGCGAGCAACTGAGCAAGAGCGAATCCACGATTCCGCGAAAGCTTGGTGTCAGGGCTTTTTCGGCAATGATGACGACTTGTACACACTTTCTCTTCAGCCCGAAAAGGAAGGACTCAATTCTACTTTGGCAAGCTACTTTTCTTGTAAAAACGCCTACAACAACCCGAAATCTGTTTCTGGCAAGTCGAAATCTGCAGAGTGGATCACCAACTACATGCGAAAGGCCGCGCTTCGGTTCCAGGAGCTGATTCCAGACTTTGACAACTTCAGCCCAAATGATGCGTACCAGATGCAACAAATATGCGCATTTGAAACTGCCTCTTTTGGACATTCCAAGTTCTGCGAGTATTTCACAGAAACCGAATGGAGAGGATATGAGTATGCCTGCGATCTGAACTTCTACTACAACGACATGTTTGGAAGTCAGACTGGTGCTGCTCAAGGAGCTGGATGGTTGAGTGAACTTGTAGCTCGTCTAGAAGGAGTTCACATCACTACTCCTGGTTACGGAGTTAACGTTACAGAGACTTCTAGTGACTCTACTTTCCCTGTTGATCAATCCATGTACATTGACTTGTCTCACGATTCTGTTCTTCTCTCTGTGCTGACTGCCCTTAATCTTGACTTCCTTCAGGAGAACCTCACCACCGACAAAATCAAGGTTCCTCGAAACGTGATTATCTCTCGGTTGACGCCGTTTGGAGCTCGAATCGTAGTGGAAGTTCTTGATTGTGACGCGGAAGTTGATGGCATGTCTAGTTCGTACGCTCGGGTTCTCTTGAACGGCCGAATCCTTCCGTTGTCCAGTCTAAAGCTCTGTCCAGAAAGTGCAGATGGTGTGTGCGAGGTGAGTTTGTTTATTGACTCTGTGAAGGCAGCTCTGGAGGCGATTGATTATGATAGAATTTGTGCTGGGGAGTTGAAGTGAGCGTATGAGCTGGCTCATACCAGACAGTACAGATGTAATGATTAGACGTGACTATGACTTGTGAAATGCAAGGGCTGTAGTTCTTTGCAATCAAGTAGAGGGATGCTAAGCCACAGGCATTTACAGAATCATTCCAATTACAGAATCACTTCTTGTGGATTGCCTAAGGGTGTAAGTCAGTCCAAGGTACGCTTCTCTCTCCACGCCTACTAGTACAATTGTAAGACGCTACGGATCTGAGTTAGAATGTCGAAAACAACGATCCGGTTACATTTGGTAGCGACGTATTAATGACCACGCCGGCATCGATAACTCTACAATAAGATACTTCTGTAACGGAAGCAGTCTGTAGCCTTATAAAAGTGTTGAATGAAATCCTCCGAATTACTCTAATCAAATATATTGTCGCCTCGTAAGTGATAAATATCTAATACGTGTCACTGGGTGAACTGAATGTAAAGCGTTATTTAACTAAATACTTAGAATAATACTTAATGTCTGATTCCAGCAAATAGCCAAATTTACTATTCCCTTATTATCTCATGCTACCCATTCAATAAATGGTTACAAGGGTAGTGTCGTCTTCATCCCCTATTATTAGTCAGCGCATGAGTCTTCTCATTTCTTAAGGAGTAAAATATTTCAGGCCAATAAAATTTCATCATTATTTTGTTTTCAACTAGACTGTAAACCCTGCGTAAAACATATGACAATTGCATTACTCTGATTTGCCTTTTTTTTTTTTTCTTTTTTTTTTCCTTTCTGCTTTACTCCACGTCACCGTTAGTAATCCCAAAAGATGATTGAACACTGAATCCATGACCCTTCACGTGACTCCAAGAACAATTGAGTTTTGGCTAGTGAGAATTATTTTTTCAACCAACCAAGGTTCATTGTTTGTCAGAGCCACTTCCGGGTAAAGTTTACCCTACCTTTCTGTTTTGTGTAAATGGCCACAAAAACTGGGAACCCCACAGTTTTCCAGATCACAAACATTTTGTAACTAACAATTAAATCGGTCGGTCTACTGGTTTCGTAGTTTTCCCCTCGTTTTGGACGTTTCCCCGCCTTGAGCAAATGAAATACAAGAAAAATAAAAATAAAAACTAGCTTTTTAGTGGTTGAAGGTATAACATAGATAATTGGGGTATGAGGGGTAAATTTGAAGAGGAAAAATACAAAATCCTGTAGAATCAAATGATTTAAATAGTCCTTCCATTTTTTTCGTCTTTATCTCAATCACTCAATGTTTTAAAACAGATCATAAACCTCCTCACTGACAAGTAACTCACAGTCTGTTTACCCTAACCCTTACCTTCCCAACTAGGACATATCCACCAACCAAGGTTTAAACGCGGCAGTCAATTTCAATGAAATTTTTTACACATTCTTACTTTTAACTTCTACACTACACTACAAGAAAAATGGCTGACGAAGAAGTGAGTATCAGCGAGAGTGATTGGCGAGAGTGATTGACGAGTTCATCGATGAGTTATGATGAAGATGGCCAGATGAACCGTTGGAAAGGTTCTCTTGAGCGACATTGCGCAATGGTATACGACACGACAAACCGCAACAAACATGAGGCTAAATGAACACAAACAAGGCGTGCAAGATAAATACGAGTACAATGAACAAAAACGAGTCAGTGCTGTTCTCAGAGCAGTTGTGACATTGGTCGATGCTGTTGTCAGTGCTTCGATTTGTGTCTCTTGTTGCGTTTGTTTTTGTGTTTTGGTTTGCTTTTTTGTCAGTCTGCTTTTGTGTCAGTTTTCACTCCATTCGTACGTTGTCACTAACACAGCACACCTTTGATACCGTGAACGCCGGTGCTTCCGACACCTACCCCATCCAGTGCTCTGCTCTGCGAAAGAACGGACACGTCGTCATCAAGGGCCGACCTTGCAAGATTGTGGATATGTCCACCTCCAAGACCGGAAAGCACGGTCACGCCAAGGTCCATCTTGTTGCCATTGATATCTTCACCAACAAGAAGCTCGAGGATCTGTCTCCCTCCACCCACAACATGGAGGTCCCCAACGTCAAGCGAGAGGAGTTCCAGCTCATCGACATTGATGATGGTTTCCTTTCTCTTTTCACCTCCGACGGTTCCACCAAGGATGATGTCGCTCTCCCCGAGGGTGAGATTGGTGACAAGATCCAGTCCGAGTTCGACGAGGGCAAGGACCTCATTGTCACTGTCATCTCCGCCATGGGCGAGGAGGCCGTCATCTCCTACAAGGAGGCCCCCAAGGGCAACTAAGTTGCTTAATATTTGAAATTAAGCAAGTGAAGCCACAGGGTCGTTGTACAAAAGTAGTCATGTAGTATGAAGCTATGTACATTGACAAAGTGTAGACTAGACTGTAGATTGAGAATATACAAGCAAAAGTCGAAGGACTGACCATCGTCAGCTTAACGTAGTTATTAACACTACTCTTGTATTCTAATGGTGTTAGATGAACTTTTGGGTTAAGTAATCCAAAACAGTATTACAGCCTGGTTATCAGACACTGTTGGAAACGTCTGCCTTCTCTTGTAACTGATGAAAACTGTAGTGAAAGATGCAATTCCAATTAGATCCACGCTGAGCATGAAAGAAGACTGGTATTACTTGATTGTGAACACTTTGATCAAACTCCATGGTTAAATACTAACCGTGAAGATTTTCCCTGCCTCCCTGTCACTATAGCATCGGTCATTTCATTGATCATCTGGAGTAAGAAGAAACTATATTACTTATCCCTTGATCCAAACATATCCTCATTAATCCATTATCTTAAAGTACACTTAAAAATACAAATGTCCTGGCTTTCGCCAAAGGCTTCCATCAAAAGACGTTCGCATAAAGACTCTTGGCCAAAACTTAGCTTGACAGCAATGTTAGCTATTCAGTAATGTTAGTTTCACCATTCTACGCTCAGTGATGAACGTAAATGGCTAGAAGCACAAGAGCCGCTCCGCTGAAAAGAGGCAGGTCGCCAAATGCTCCATTCAAAAGAATAGCCTGACGGTTAGCTCGAAGTAATCCGGCAGTCCAGGAGCTCAAAAAGGGGAACACCGTGAGAACTCCACGGGTCAAAATATAATAGTTGATCACTCGGATCAGGTTGAACACAAACGGATCAATCTCCTGAAGGTATACAACAGCGTTGTGGGTCTTGGCAACCGAACTTCCTCGTCGCTTTTTGGAGGAGGCAGCAGTGAAGTTGACAAAGTAGGCAACGGTGGCAGGAATAACAACGGCTCCTACAGCCCAGAACAGAATTGTGGTCCAGGTCTTACATTTCAGCAAAACAGAGAAATCTGGGGTCTGTACAACATGGATAGGAAACCAGTCGTTCAGATCAAACCATCCAGCCTTGATAACATTGGGCTTTCCCTCCAGATGCTCGACCAGAGAATGGCCCACTCGGGTAGGGAATCGTCCCCATCGAAGACCCAGTTGGAAAGGAATAAGATGTACAAACAAGTAGTACAGCTCCAAACAAAGAGAAAATAGAGTTGCAGATTCCAGGGTCGACAATTGGTATCGAATGATAGAAACAGTTTCTTCAAACTGGAAAACTAGTTCATCAAAGAGATCTTGAAGATGGCCACCAACGGTATCCTTCCATTGAGCCCAGTGCTCAGCCAAAGTTTTAGTATCGACATCATCTTGGCCACTCTCCTCAGCCTCCTCATTTTCATCATATTCTTCATCGTCCTCTTCTTCTTCTTCTTCCTCCTCTTGTTCTTGTTCTTCAATTGCGCCCTTCACCTTCACATCAGGAGTAAACTGGGTAGGAGGAGGTGGTGCGCGTTTCGAAGGAGTACCAGCCTCGTCAGTTTTTCGTACCATACGTTTTCGTGGACTGGAAGTGTACAAGAAGCTGTAGTCATCCATGTTCTCCAATTCACGCCTTCTTCGCAACAACGTTTCGGTAATACGTTCCTCCAAATCGCTCTTGGTGCCTTCCACCTTGAGATCCAGAGACTCGGCCAGACCCATCAGCTCGGCCTTTTTGAAATATTGCAGTTTCGGAAACGCAGACATTGTTTGTGTATGTGTATGTGTAAGTGGTTGAGTGAATGTTATGGGTTACACCACTACTTAATTGGGTTGCGGTGGCTGGTCACTCTAACCTTAAATATTGAGTTTATTTACAAATTGGGAAATTCAAAACATCCCAATTGGGCAATTACATGTAAACAGTATGTGGATAATCTTTTAATACAAAAAATAATAGGAAGTCGGGTTTTCGAACAAATCTTTCAACACTTTTACATACAAATTTCACAAGTCGAGTGCGATTCGTTCATGTTGTAGGCGAGTTGTATGTTCCTGATACATGCATTCCCAAGTTGCAACTCCATAGTATTAAGGTTAAGGTTTCGATTAATTGTAAATCCAAGAATGTAAACAAAGTAACGGTGAAACATAGAATTCTGACCAGTCAGTTATTGGTGTAATACCATGCTCTGGGGTTTTATTAAAAAATGGTACAACATTGTGCTGAAGACAAAGACATCATTGTTGAACATGTATGCAGGTACCTGTAAGGGTAATGGATGTCCATGCCATGGGGTAAGGGTTGCTGCACGGTCTGTACTAACTAGCAGATTATTAGAATGAGACAGTTTAACTCATTATTCGAAGGATATAGAACTTATTGCAGGTTGATTGTGGATGAAAACTGTCCACACATTCCGAATCATACCTGTATTTGTTTGGAATCGTTCATCGAGAATATTATCGAAAAGTTAATAGGAATAGCAGGTGGTGAACAAGAGACACCTCGCGCCAAGATTTAATGGAATTTTGGGGAATCAGCATTTGGTAAATTATATATTTCGTAATATTCATGCTGTTGTCATGCTGAAGGCAAGCAGTTCAAAGCGTTACATTGCTTGGCAGGTGAGGTAGAACAACAGGGATGGGAACTACATTAAGAATTAGTGCAATGAACAATATTGGAACTTTTGGGGAAATGGCATAATAAATTGATGCAAATGCTCTCACTGGTGGCTTCATAAACAGTGATCTTCAATTTTCCAACGCCACATCTGACAGGATGAGTACTTTCTGGGGTCTACCAAGCAAGTTTTGTGTCAGTGTGGTCAATTATTAGTAAGGTGATTATGTTTCTGCGATCGTTTCGGAAAAGTTTATGTATCAGGCCACTATCATCTGAGATATTCTCCTCCATTAATGGCTCACCCAAAAGTTGGTTTCTCAAAAAAATTGCCACAGTCATCTTCGAAGATGATATTAGAGATGTGTGCTAATATCGAACACCTCTGCCAGAAGATAGGGGATGTGGAGGCAATAATAAATAGTACAAACTATGAGCAGTCGCCTAAATGGGTTGGTTTGAACGTGAGATAATCGATTTATGCACCTTTCTACAGCCAAATCAGCACCCTCGATGCTCTTTGTATATCTAAGTGCCCATCCAGGAGTGAATTAGGTAATTGAACTTCGTCACAGGAGAGCCATGACACTGGTGGAGTCGTGTAGTATTCTTTTTGTTCAAGTTCTGCCGCAATTCTCTTATCCTCTTGATATAAAACTTAATGCCCACTAAAAGAGATGTCAACATTCTTCCTCGGTTGAAGTCTTTCATAACTCTTGGAGCTGTCCAAGCTTATGGGTACTCCCTAACCAGTGATGTTGTCACGCAGACACTCCAAATCGGAATGATAACATTGAGTGTTATTTTGTATTGGCTTCACGGAGTTGAGCTTAGAAGGAGGCGTCAGACGCGTATGCATGATTTAATATTCAATCCTTTAACAAGCGCCCATTGAAGTTACCAAACTTTACGATTCTCTCTCTTTCGTTTCAGGAAGATTAAAGGCCAACATGTAAACGGGATGTGTAAACCAAAGCTGCGCCAACCTCTCTGCGCCCACCTCTTCTTTTCTACCCCGAATGGAAATCACATTTGCAAGCTTATACGTCCGTTGACTACACCAATTGTGGCGTGTTGAGAAAACTTTGATTTCATACGAATAGCTGTCGATTTTCTCACCCTTTTGTAATCACATGGCAGGTGCCACATTTTCCACTGAATCTATGCAGTAGTCGTGATTTAAGACATCTCCCCGAGTTTTGGCTGGCCTGTTTTTCACCCACCAATAACGCTCTCAGAAGCTACCGGTTGAGTCACGGAACTTCGCACATCCTTATGAGATACTGTAATAATAGTTTTACTGGCCTAATATAAGTTGAATTCATGCGGAACTTTTTATACCGCTGAATAGATAACATACTCCTGTGACGCATATAGACAAGTATTATTAGTGGCATATAGTTAATTAACCATTTTATCTTCACTTCTTGGAGTAGAACGGGTTCCAAAAGTAGCCCCTTGGTGGAATGTAATGCCAATTCTCAAGGTTCAAGGCAAGGGGTGAGAGTCTGAAGGCGGTAGTACTTATTAGGAGTAATCATTTATGCAGTTATAATCAACGAACACACCAAGTGGGGTCATAGATGAAGATAAAAGACAAGGAGGTGTGTGATGCTGTTACTAAGAGGAAGAATAATAAATGAAATTAGAAGCAGTTAGATAATTGAATTGTGAATACCGAGAAGTCCCTATATCATCATTTTGACCTCAAATGCCAAGTAATTGATAGGTACGTCTAGTTTTCTTTGCCAAGCAAGACCTCGTCACCAAACCAAGTGGTGCTTTCTGTGTACTTAGTAAACGAGTGTTAATGAGAATGGCTTTCTTCAGCTTACTAAAATGCTGGTAAGCAGAGTGATGAAAAAAAATAAAAAAAATAATCAAATTATTCCTGGGGAGGATCCTCTGGTTACTTGCAGCCCAGAACTCTCACATACAGCCCCACAGAAGTTTATTTTGCTCATACGGAAAAACTTATTTTGCTACACAAAGTTATCTAAACCTTCCCAACCTTGTTTTAGGTTACTTCTTTGATCATCTTAAGTTGGCTATTAAACTCGAATGACCGATGAATTCAGTAGTAAATAGTAAGTACATAGACTAAGAAAGAAGGAATATGCAACCCGCCAAGTCATCTCATCAGGAAAGAAATCAAGAGCTAACTAATTAGTGCCTTTGACACTGCATGTTTCCATTCCATTGACTAGCTGAGCTTATCGTTCCGCAGAAAGCAACTTATGAGACCTTTTGAAACTGATTGAATTGCCAGGAAGAACATGCGTCCCATCAAACGACCCCCAAATCCGCCTATCAAAGACCCTACCCATGCTTTGCTGCCTAGAACTATTTCGTTTTCGGCACACACGGCACGCGCCCATTCAACCAATCACAGCTACATACTCAAGTCAGTCATGTGCATTAGTAGTGTCGAACCATTAACTTTAATATATATTAAGGTTAACCTTGCAACCTTTTTTTCTTTTCTTTTCTTTTCTTTTCTTTTCTTATTTTATTCTTCTTTAACTTTATTTTTTCCATTTAAAGTTAAAAGAAGTACACCTGTCATAATGTATTTCCAACAGGCTTAGCCGATCAAATTATTGCTAGAAATAGCTTTGGAGTCATATTATATACTATTTTTTTTATTTCTAGCTTAAATCCCTTTTCACAGTAATTTTGATGTAAGCTAGGATGTTCGAAGAATCAAAAGGCACTGTTCGCTTGATACAATAAGTTATGCATCAGGTCAGTACAGCCCTTCGGAATCCTCGTTTTTTTTTGTTTGTTTTTTTGTTTTTGGTTTGTTTGCTTTTGGTTTTTGATACAGATCAGATGCATGGACATTACCCACATACAAGCGTGGCTAGCTTAAGCGGAGATGGCTGTTTCCGCACTGATTCTGAAGATATATAATCAAACGTCATATTCTTCGTTTTTTCCCATTATTTTCGTATACATTATTTTCTTTTCAAAGCACATCATTGGAGTCTTTCCACTTTTCTAGAACATTCAGAGTTCCATAATCTTTTGTTTGTCTAGTCTTTATGCATCTTTCTGTTAGAACTTAAAACAACCAATATGCAGTATGTGGGGGTTTCTTCCTCCTCTAGAAGTGAGCCGGACTCCGCTTCTGACAATCAGGAAGAATAGCCACATCTTCGACCTAACAGTATGCCGCTATTGACATTAGTGAGACAATAATCTTTCTTTCTGCTGGGGTGGCCCGAACCGATGGGTTGTTCATTTGGGAGATTCCACGTCATACCCCTGTGCGTAAATTTTTCTAATGGTGTCTCACTACAGTAAAAACTAGTGTCTTCAAAGAATCTTCATTTCAAAATACTATGTAGACAGATGATATATACTGATGCTCTGCATATCTTCTAATGTAACGTGCTTGCGACTGGTAGGCCTTGTTCTTGAACGATGAAAGAAATAGTTGCTTGGTTTTCACAAAAGTTTCTTTCAGTAAAAAGAATTTCATACCAACATGACTTCAAAAGAAATCAGGGACTCACAAGTCCCTAAGTGTTAGGTGTCATTTCCACAGGATCCATACAATTCCTAGCATAATTCCGAATGCCAGCAAATAGCCCTTCGTCGTTTTGCAAGTTTAAGTTGTAAACCTGTACAAACAAAAGAACAAACATAAAATAAAAAACAAAGAAATAGACATGGAGCAGCACCCTCACTAAGGCAGTGGAAATACCTGTATGGTTTGGCCGCGTTCTATTTTGAAGCAAATGATACAATTTAGGCTTAATTGACAGGATTGATGTGATATTAGCTCACTTGAGCTGTAATTATTTTTTATAATACCTGGGGTAAGGTTGAAATAATATTTTTCTCCGAAGGAATGGAGTTCCTCGCCATGCATGATAACAATCTAGAAGGTTTGAGGTTATAGTTTTGGTTTTCGCTTGATGTTGCATAACTCTACAATGGTCTGATATTTTTCCACCTGGGGCTCAATTATCCATGCCAATTATCTGGCTGCATGTTAGCTCTCCCCTCTTTGGAGTCCTGCTGCATATTGACCATGCTGTGAATGTACGGCTTTCCAGGTAACCAACCTAATTTACATCGAAAAGGGAAGAATTTGCGCAACTCTAATTTTATTCAAATTGAGCATATGAGCAATTAAGCAACTAGCAAAGAAGGATTACCCCCTGTTAGGAACGATTCCTAACACCCCCTTGTTGAAATGTGCTTGTCAGAACAGAAAAAAACAGATTCTTTGTTTATCTCTCTATTAGTAAACAATGTGTATCAGCTCCAACCAATATTCAAGTCGTAGTCTCTAAACCTAAATCTAATGGATGTATGCACTAGCCCGTATAGCCATATGGCTGGGTCAGAATTCTAATTTGGGTTTGACAATACTAAGCCAAACCTTAATGTCATTCTTAGTGGAGAACAAAGGTATGAAAGACTACTGAAGTTAAGTTTAAAGAGGGTATCTCATCCTATCGCAATGAGAAGAGAAGTCAAGCGCCCGCCCTACTGCAGGTACCCTTAAGATGACCTTTACTTTTGTCCATGTGTGTGACCAAAGTGCTGAGCTGCTACTATACGAGTTTTGGCTAACCAGTCTGTTACCATATATGGAATTTCTGGTATACCATACCACTTGTGCCCTTCAGCTGCCTAACAAAGTTGTTCATTGTAGGTCAACTGAACATTCTATGCATAGAGGACATAGAATCACGTCAAAAAAAAAAATCAAAAACAAAAATCAAAAACAAAAATCAAAAACAAAAAACCTGCACAAGTTGTGCAAGAGAACCGTTTGATTCCGAGTATTTGGTCCAAAGATCTGGTTAGTAGCAGGATCTAAATACACTATTAGTACTTAGGTGGGTGCAAGCTAACGAGCTATTGTTGAGAGCTGAATTGAATGACTCTCTTAAAATAATAATTGAGTTCTTCTGTGTTGCGGTTATTTATGGTTAGAGCTTCGTATGAACCTTGAGTATGTCTGGATAATGTTAGCTTCACTTCAGATGCATTCGGTCAAAGTGGGATATTTACAAAATCTCTGGTAAATTGCATAAGATTTGTTGGGATTGATTTTTCAAGTAGGAATGACCAAAGAAACGAAAAGAGTGGAAAGGAATAGACAAGTCAACAAGTCTTAAGGAGGGCGAGGAAATGTACGGCTAGTAGCCAACACGAAGTCGCCCTGCATGCAAGATATTGGCTAGAACCAGAACCACATCCGCATGCAATGGAGCAGGAAAGAGCCTTACAGCAAGAACACTATTCACGCAAGCCAGCTTTCCATGATGATTGCCCAAATCTAAGAGATGAACTGCGGGCTCTGCTTCATGGTAGCTGATGATTGACAACAGGTAAGTTTGATAATTAAACTGAACTAGTGGATCATTCTTATCATCTCAGAAGAAACTTCTGTCATCTTTCTTTGTTGCATTCCCGATGTGTCTTTTGTTCGAAGGCGCTGCATACTTTTCAATCTAGACGGATTACAATTGAAATCCGAAACTCTGTTAATCCGTAAAGAGGCCCTAGTGGCCTGATAAAGCTAATGTCTGCACCTATTCAAGCTGGACGCAAACTTATTTTCTCCACTGAAAACTCAGAAGAGCCATATGCTTATGCTTGGCCATGTGCAGCAGTTTGTTTGTCCTCACAATGGCATAGACAACAAGTTCATGTTCCAAAAATGGTCAGTATGAAGATAGTGTTTTAACTCCGATTGGTGTGTATTTATATACTCGATAAGTTCAAGATCAGATCAATGTCCATAAAGCACATGTTTGATGAAGTTATTTCGAAGGTATGCTACACATCAATCTCACTATAGAGACATGGAGTTAATAATTTAGCAGAGTATGCATTAAAAAAACAGAGAACGCAGGCTGGGGCAAAAAAAAATTGAGAGCAAAAACTATACTCGATTTGTACGCATCCTTTGTTTGTCTTCTTTAATGCCTTTTTCGGGTTATTCGATTGCAGGATGTAAAAGTGAAGTGTGCCTTATAATATATAATAATCACTGGAGCCTTGATCCAACAGACCATAACCAATCAGAGTTACTATGATACCATTCATAACAATTCTTCTCTATGCAACCCTGATCTTTGCCAAACAGATCCCTACACCTTTGACTGGTCTTGAACTTCGTCGGTTCGTCCAACCTGGACTAACGCTGCAAAACCCTGGCTTAAAGGTAAAAGGACGACTTGTCGATTTGTGGGAATGGGAATTTTCCTTTCAGTTAAACGTGGCACGTGATGACATCAAGGCTGGTGATTACTTCACATTTCAAATGGATGACATGTTCGGCAAGCGTTCACGTGATAACTACGATAACCTTGAAATTAAAGATGGTATAGGTCAGAAAGTTTTCAAGTTGGAACACCTTAAGGAAACAAGAGAGTTTCGAGCAGTCTTTCTAGACATCCCTCGTACCAGGAAAGTTCGGCTTGGAAAGTTCATTCTTCGAAACAGATTGATGCCCTCCGATGTCGTGAATGGGTTTGAGTTTAGAGACTACACAGTCAGTGTAACATCTGACGGAAAGACCTTGACATCCAATTCTGTTAATGTGCGAAGAGGATTTTTTGCGACTCTTGAAAAAAGTAACAACAAGGTCAAATTTGCCACGATAGTTCCCTACAACAACGCTGATTTTGAGACAATTGTCGAGCTGAAAGCCCCGGCTGGAACCAAATTCATCGAAGACAGCCTCAGTCTACATGTTCAACTGACCAAGGGTGTTTCTGAAGATGGAAAGAGCACATTCAAATGGAACGTCGATTGGGACGAATACGTGAAAATTCTGAGTGTAACCGATGACCTAGTTCGACTACAGGTCAAAAAAGCTAAAGAGTATGATAACTTAGTACTTCTATTTGCCAACGCCCACATCGTTGAAGACCTACCTAAATATGAGGGGGAGGTCACAATGATAGTTGGTCAAAATACTAGATGGGCCCGGCAAGCATCCACTGAGACACCTTTTTATCCTACCAAAATGACTGCCGAAGATTATTACAACGGAAACATTCCTGTAGAACAACCTCCTGAAGATCCAGAACCCACTGCAAACCCTACTGCTAACCCTACAGGAACTGGAAACGGTAACGGTAACGACACTGCTAACCCTACTGGAACTGGAAACGGTAACGACACTGCTAACCCCACTGGAACTGGAAACGGTAACGGAAACGGGAACGACACTGCTAACCCAACTGGAACTGGTAACGGCACTGCTAACCCAACTGGAACTGGAAACGGTAACGACACTGCTAAACCTACTGGAACTGGAAACGGTAACGTAACGACACTGCTAACCCTACGTCGGAACGTGAACGGTACGACGAACTACGACGACGGTCGTACGGGTACTCGTACGACCACGTCGACTCGAGGTACGTCGCTGCTACGCAGACNCGAACGTAGGACACGNTGCTACCAGCAGACTTGGCACGTACCACTAGGACNGACGCATTGACACGGACTCACGCGACGACTNGACNGACGACGCNCGTACGCACCGTACAGGACACGTACGACGACGACGACGTACGACGACCGTACGACGTACGTACGTACGTACGTACGTACGTACGACGTACGTACGTACGTACGTACGTACGTACGTACGTACGTACGTACGTACGTACCGACGTACGTACGTACGTACGTACGACGTACGACCGACGACGACGTACGTACGTACGTACGTACGACGTACGACGACGTACGACGACGTACGTACGTACGACGTACGTACGACGACGACGACGACGACGTACGTACGTACGTACGTACGTACGTAACGTACGGTACGTAACGGTAACGTACGTACGTACGTACGTACGTACGTACGTACGGTAACGGACGTAACGACGACGACGACGTACGTACGTACGACGAACGGTAACGTACGTCGNTTTACCCAACTGGAAACTCGGCAAGTACGTACACNCTGCACCACTGACTGACGCACTGNACCTACTGAACTGACGTACGCACTCGNTACCACTGACTGAAGCAACGCATAGCACTGCACGTACTGCTAACGGTACTCGGAACTGAACGACAACGGTAACGACACTCGCTAACCGAACTGGAACTGGTAACGGTAACGGTAACGGCAATGGCACCGCTAACGGTACTGCCAACCCCACTGGAACTGGTAACGGTACTGCCAACCCCACTGGAACTGATAACGGCACTGCTAACCCATCTGGAACTGGAAACGGTAACGACACTGCTAACCCTACTGGAACTGGTAACGGTAGCGGTAACGGCAATGGCACCGGTAACGGTACTGCCAACCCCACTGGAACTGGTAACGGCAATGGCACTGGTAACGGTACTATGAACCCTACTGAAACTGGCAACGGTAACGGTACTGCTAACCCCACTGGAACTGGAAACGGCAACGGCAACGGCACTGGAACTGGCAACGGTAACGGGAACGGTACTGCTAATCCTACTGGAACTGGAAACGGTAACGGTAACGACACTGCTAACCCTACTGGAACTGGTAACGGCAACGGTAACCCCACTGGAACTGGTAACGGCAATGGCAACGGGAACGACACTGCCAACCCCACTGGAACTGGAAACGGCAACGGTAACCCCACTGGAGCTGGCAACGGTAACGGCAATGGCACTGCTAACCCCACTGGAACTGGAAACGGTAACGGTAATATTAGCAGCAACATTACCAAGAATCCCATCAGTCAGCCAACTAACCACTCCACTACTCTGATGTTCACCACCAAGCCCTCCGAGACCGCAACTGGCAGTCCTGAAACTGGCAGTCCTGGAGATGGTAACGGAACTGGTAACGGTAACGGTAACGGTGGCTCCGGCAACGGTAACGGTAACGGAACTGGTAACGGTAACGGTGACTCTGGCAACAGTAACGGTACTGGCAACGGTAACGGTAACGGAACTGGTAACGGCGACTCCGGCAACGGTAACGGTAACGGTACTGGTAACGGTGACTGGAACGGTAACGGTAACGGTACTGAACGGTAACGGTAACGGTGCTGGAAACGGTAACGGTAACGGTAACGGTACTGGCAATAACGAGAGCTCTGGCCTGGGCTTTGGCTCTGGCTCGTTCAATGGTACTGTTCCCCAATTCTCTTCTGGTATCACCAACCATGTTGCCCAGGCAAACTCTGCCAGTGCCACCATTGTTGGTACTCTTGCCATCCTTCCACTCCTTGCCTTTTTCATTTAAAGCTTTTTAATTTTAATAATCTGAAGTTTTTGATTTTTTTCGAACTGTAGTAATAGTAGTATTCCTAGCTTTGAAATGCCAGTGATTCGCGGTACCAGCTGGGTTCCATGGAAGTCAGCAGATAATAATTTTATGACTCAATGTTTTGGTGGAACTGTTAATCCAAGTAGAAAATTGCTTTGTGTTTGTGGTGCCATTCTTACATAGTCTTGGTGATGAGGAGGTTTGAGTTATTTATATAGAGTTAAACATTTCTGTGTTGCACTGGATTATGCAATGTTTAATTTAAAGTCAAACTTAAACCACATTGTCAAACATTATGTAGAGACGACCTGCAATCTTAGGTTTGTCCATGTTGTTCCAAAACGGGTTTACTGGGACTTTGCTTTACTCAATGCAGCTCGGATAGTGTTTTCATAGAATTAATAGAATTCCCCGATTTTTCCAAATTACTTCTCTGTCTGGGAAAAATGTTTCTAGATACAAAACCATATATACCAGATTGTCTCGAAAATAAAGCGCAGTCTACTAAGAACACTTCTTCTGTGACATTATTTTGGACGTTCATTCTAAGAATCTCTATTTTGAATGTTCATTTAAGAATCTTGAATGTTCATTCTAAGAATCTATTTTGAATGTTCATTCTAAGAATCTATTTTGAATGTTCATTTAAGAAAATCTGATTTTCCTACCTGCTTTCTCTGTATGGAACTAGAGGGTTTACTGTGGGTAATGAGAATCTCAATTATGGCTATTTTATGCTACAAGTGTGCTAATGGCTTTGATAGCATGGCCATGGCTAAAGGCCTGACTAAAGGCGGTAAACTAAGGCCCTGAACTAAAGGCCCTGATGGTGACAGATCTGACAATGTTAATGGTAACGGATCTGGTAACGATTCAGGCAACGGCAACGGCACTGTTAGCGGTAACGTTAGTGGTAACAGATCTGACAACGTCATTGGTAATGGATCTGGTAACGGTAACGACAAAGGGAATGGCAACGGTGATGTCAATGGTGACCTAAAGGCCCTGACTAAAGGCCCTGACTAAAGCTCTGAACTAAAGGCCCAGAAGTACAATGTTTCAGTCTTAGCAGATGACATTTAATGGCCATACTAATCGAAAAATGATGATTCATATACCTCTTGTATAGATAACTTAAGGATCCCCTCTAATTCATATTATTCTTCATTTTGGTTTCTGGTATATATTCTCCCATACCATTGGAGAAATTGGCCAGCGTCATTTCATGAAGTTGAAAAATTGAGATCATCCAGTATAACAACGTAAAGAGGGAAGTGTCTCCCTCATCGGTTTCAGCTTTAAACATAGAATTCTAACTTTGAATGTAATTGCGCTGGTTACCATGATCTAGTCATAAAGTCTCCACCGAAAACGTAGTTAGAGTTGGAAATGTGAACAGATGTGATTTCCAGTGAGGTAGATCCGTCAGTCCCTTAGAAATACACTTCAGGAATTCATTACCTTCCCAGTGTTTGAGACTCATTCTGAACTTCAAAGAGTCTGGTTCGTATTTGAGAGCCTCTGAATCTCAAAGAGTCGATGATCCGTAATCGTCCAGTTTCTATCCGTAGACCTCTAGCATGTTACCTGCAGCTCCACAAACCCCTCAATCATCCGCATTGAGTCAGCCTGGACAGTCTAGGCAGGGGCATTCCACAAGATAAATATGTCAATCAATAAACCGCTTTTAATTCCTTTATTCGGAGCTGCTGTTACTCCTTTACTCGGAGATTCTGTTAATCATTTGGTAGCCAAAAGCCAACATTTCAGAGTAATCATTAGTTCCACCAACAAAGCCCCATCAACAAAGCCCAATCAACAAATTCCCACCAACGCCTAATCGGTATTGTTGTAGGTTGCAAACAATTAAAGGTGCATGCGACAGGTATAAAGAAATAAATAGAGTTAGCAGTGGAGTCTTTAAGACAATGCTTGTCCACAGTTTGTTACCTAATGATCGTCGTAAAGAACTTATCTACTTGTCCTCAATGCTTCCACATTAGTCAATTCAACAAATACCACATATCGAAAGCACTATTTTTAAGTTTAGTCTGTTATCCGCATCGTTTTATACTCGGTTACACTTACTTGAGTTATCAGTAACCTTATTTAATTAGAATAAGGTTAAGGTTTGTAAAACGTGGTGGCTGCTTTTGTGTCCTAATTGATTGCTATTTTATCACTAACGGCTTTCAATTACTCTTTAAGAATATTGAGAAAAAAAATCTACTTTTTCTCTTTGAATTATTGTTTCAGCTTTACTGCTCGTAGAATGATGTGCATATTAAAAATATACCACATTATAATACGTATTCGGTGTGTTTGAAACTTTAACCTTATATAAGGGCTGCTGCCTACAACTTTAATAACCGGAAAAAAAATAAGAGTGTCTGTAGTAACAGTTAGAAAAGCAATAAAATCTTTGGTTATGTAATTTTGTATCCTTGAGCATTATACTACTCTTGAAGAGAAAAAATAACGCTTTTCCCCTTGATTACACCATTATTGAGTATACTAAAGGGATGACGACTGTTCTCCTGTGAAAAGATTATTGAGAAGTTTATTTACCATTCGAAACTTAATTTTCCTCCTTATCATTCATACTATTATAAATATTTAGAATATTTCTTTGAATCATCAATCAAAATGTCCGAACTCGATGAAATAAATCTCCGGATGAAACAATTTTCCTACTGGGATTGTTTCTGGCAATGGTGGAATATGCCTAGTGCTGCTGAAGCTGAACATGATGTTTTATCTACGCTTTCATTTTTCCCGGAACCTGATGGAATGAGATCTGCAACTTCAAATCTGGTTGATATTGGCTACAATCGGTTCATTAATGAGTTTCATATCAAGAATGGAACTACACCTTCCAAAAATCTAGTCATGTTACATGGATATGGATGTGGTGTTGGAATTTTTGTTAAAAACTACGACCAATTGTCTTGTACTCCAGATTGGAACATTTTCTCGTTGGATTTGTTAGGTCTAGGACGATCATCAAGACCAAAGTTCAATATTCCAACTACACAGGCTGATAAAACAGTTTTGAATCCTGAATCTGGTAAAGTCGTGTTTCCAGCAGTTATTGAGAGTGAAGACTTTTTTGTTGAAGCAATTGAAGACTGGAGGAGGACTCGGAATATTGAGAAATTCACTCTTTTGGGCCATTCAACTGGTGGTTATGTTGCGGCAGTCTATGCCATCAAATACCCTAAGAGGGTAGAAAGGTTGATTCTTGTTTCTCCAGTTGGAGTAGAGTCTGAAAAAATGGGGGCAGAGTCTCAACCGGATTCCCAGGACTCCGAAGATGACGTTTCAAATTCTGAAAAATGCCCGCTAGAGCCAGAAATCCACAGCGGAGCCTTACCTAAGTCAGAAATCCACAACGGAGCCTTACCTCCGGGGGGAAGAACTAATTGGCTGTTTCGATATTTCTGGACTCATCATTATTCTCCATTCATGGTTCTCCGTGTAGCCCCTTTAGGATTAGGAGTGTGGCTCATGTCTTCTTGGTCATTGTGGAGGTTTCATAATCTCGATGAAGATACACGTATGAAACTCCATTTGTACAGTTACTTGATAATGAGTGGTAGAGCATCAGGAGAATTGGCGGTGACTCGAATTTTGAAACCTGTTGCTCTAGCTAGAATGCCTCTTATTGAACGGTTGGACGGAATCAAATGTCCTACTATGTGGATGTATGGGGATAAAGACTGGATGAATGCCAGGGCGGGGTTTGAGGCTTCACGGTCAACTGAACAGGAAAGTGTATTTAAAATCGTCCCCAATTCTGGCCATCATATCTATCTTAACAATATTGATGTTTTCAATTCTTTGGTGGTGGATTTTTTAGAGTAGCAAAACGGTGCTCCCATTTCATTTTAACAGATTGATTATATCAGATATTCATTATAACAAAAAGAAATAATAACTTCAACCTATAAGCCAGTAATGTTTCCTGATAGAGGGTGGTCAAAGTTGCAGCCCAAGAGAAGAAAAAATGTTGGCATTTTACTGGAGCTTACAAGCTATTGGATAAAATCATAAGCCATAAGCACTACAATCTGAGCCTCCTTGTAAATTGCATATTTTGACAGACCCCGAATTTAACTGAGTAGTTGATCAAGCTGGAATTCTTAGACACATTTTGATTAGAGACACCTTTGATATTAAGAGCCGTATCTCAAGAAGAGCTGTTATACAATCTACACTATCTGAAAGACGTCCTCCAAAGGCTGAGGGTTCGAGTCATGTCGTCCTGAGCTTCACTTTTTACTTTAACACACATTTCCTTACAATAGAAGATTTAGGACAGAGATACACCCACAATAAGAAGTTGGACGATTTTTTCATGACTAACCTGTTATGAAGACACATAGCAGTGTTGAAAACTATTATTATTCATTCATTAAGTTACTTGAATAGGATGGCATGGTTTTTTTTGTTTGATTAATCTTCCACGGGAGAAAAGATGGGACAAGAATCTCAAATGGTCATACAAAATGAGAACAATCCTGGAAAGGATTGTCACCTCCCTACATCGAGTGCCCTACATCGAGTGGTGGTGTCAATGGAGATGTTCGATCAAGAAAAAAATCAGATCGCCAAGGAGGCATGGAGTTCATGTTTCGAACGTTCTCAGTTCCAAGACCTTTCGGAAGTAGTAGAGAGGAGGGCAACAACAAAAAATTGAACAATTACAGCAGCAGCAATGCCACCCTTGCTAATTCCGCTAGATTTCTTGCCAGGAAGAATTGAATATTGGCTGGGGAGTCGACTATTGACTGGGGAGTCGACTAACAGTAGTGATACCAGCACTTTTGCTAGAGATAGCTCGAACAATGGGCCAAACATTATAGTTAGAATATAGTAAAAGTTGTGCATGCCATATTGTTGAATGAATCTTCCGAAATAGATTACTCTCATGAGATATATCACGTTGCTCTGTGTATTTTCCTTTTCTCCCCGACGTCTTCTTTGTGTTTCTCAAGCACTGCCTCTTTACTTTTGCTTTTTGTTATTCCACGAACTGGGGAGGATGGATCGTTCTGGTTGCCACAAAACACCAGCTGGATGTTTCCAATGAACTGTCAGCTTTCTCGTCCAATAAATCGTTCACGTATTTTGAAAAAGATAATTTGCCTCAACTTACAGAACTCCGATATGACCTCTCGAGAGGAAGATGGTACAAACAACTCACAAGTTAATCTTCTGACCACTGAGGAGCTGAAACCGCCTGGCATATGAGCTGAAACCGCCAGTATACTCTTGATCAGTACGATCTTGGTCCAGGAAGTCCTGGTACTTCCAGCTGGTACACATCCTCCTGGCGAAGAACCTACTAGCTCTCCAGACACCTATGGGCCTGGTGTTCCTTTTCCAGAAACAGGCGCTTCAGGAATGAGTTTCAATTGCGGGAGGCTGTGGTGACTCACTGACACGCTCACCAATTTGAATGGTCTGTTTCTTCGCCAAACATTGTCAGTTCTTGTTTGGCGTGTTCCGGAACCCTTCTCAACTACTAATACTGAAAATTATACTTAATGTCTGATTCTCACATGTATTGCCTGCAGGGATCAGCTATGTTAAACGCTGAGGTTTTGTAGAAGTCCAACTGCTTCCGGTCGGTCACAGCAGGCTGAGGGGATAATTGCACGAGGGAGAAAGAATTTAAGGGTGTCATCCGTGTTGTCCAAGTTGCGTCAAACGCTGCAGCAAACGCTTGCGCGGATGATACACCAGTTGTGGGTTGCAGAAAAGGATACGACGGGTTTTAGATTGGTAGATGGCCTTCTTTACTTAGCGGGGGAGAGCTGGAAGCAAGAGAGAAGATGAAGTGTCAAGCTCACCAACTGAAGGACATTACCGTTACAGTAGATTAGCTAGGAATTGCTATGCCGCAGGTGATTAAGGATATAAGACGGTACACCAACACTTGCGTACACAAGGACTACTCAAACAACTGCCAATTCCCAAGAACTGGCCGGACTTTGGGTAGTCGTGGATAGGGTGTCAAACAAGTTCACCGACACCATGGGATACCAAAGACCATAACATCGGACAGGGATCCCAAATTTACATCGGCATTATCGCAGGTTAACAAGGAATTGTGATGGATGCTACGATCGTATGTCGGTTATGGAATTTGCGATGAACTCTGTGAACGTTCACAGAACTACAAACTACGCGCCATTTGAGGATGTCTACGGATTCGTACCTGATGGACCACCCTCATGTCAGAGGATGAAATCATTGATGCATACACTGATCCATGAAATTCGCCGGAGATTCACTGATTCGCTGATCCATGAAATTCGCCGGAGATTCACTGATTCGCTGATCCATGAAATTCGCCGGAGATTCACACTGATTCACTTCGCCTGAAGCGCACAGGCGATTGGAGAGAATCCGAGGACAGATCAATACTGAACCACTCATACCAGTAAAGATTCCTCACAACCTTGACGAAAGACAACCTTACTCAGCAAACCTTAAGAGGTGATCATCAGTCAGAATCATCATACGGTGAGGTATCTTCTATCTTCTACAGTGCTCATGCGAACCATATTTCCTTTCATCTTAGCCGTTGCCCAACAAAGTGACATTAGTCACCCCAACTCAGTCGACGTTTAGCATGCGATACAAAAAAGAAGAGATCGTTAGTCTCTACTGAAGCTAAGAATAACAATACGACCTTCATTGGAAATGCATCTGGTCAAATAAAAGAATACAAGAATCATATGGTGTTTCTGTAGACACTGTTAACATGTTGTGATAATATCCTATTCGAGGTTCCATCATTAAAGTTCATCACACCACCTCTCATAGGTCGGGTAATCACCAATCTCGTGCATTAGGATTAATTCCTTGAAACTGGTGTTTGAGATTTGTTACATATATAACAGATTGTAGATTAAGAGATTCGGTAGATGTGTATTTCCGATAAAATATGGGTAGAAACATGACACGTCATATTTACCACATTCTATATCCAGTTAATTCTTCATCCACATTTTCATTATATTAAATCTTTGTCAATACATACATATACATACATGTAAGTTAAGTTTTTCAAGATGGAACTTGCTTCAAAACTCAAACTTGAATAAACTTTTACATCTGTGTTGGGGGAGGTTATGATAATAGAACGAATGGAAACGATATGACAGAAATATCTCAGTTGAAACGGTGAGTTAACTTGATAAATCCGATAGATCTGTGTTTAGAATTTATTCCATTTAACACATCTACATCCGATAAATGTTAACATATTCATCCCATTCATCACTTGTATTATAAGCGTTGTGCATATGATTAATCTTTCTTCGGAGTTTACATACTGTAATATAACCACCAACCGACACAAACTGGCCCAGTTGAAAACATCCCTACTGTCTACTCAACGGCCAATTTCCTTCCGACTTGATTTGCGGCTCGAGCCCCACCGACAATAAAGTTTTAGCGAAGTTTGTTGGTGCATTGACCCAAAACAGTATTGTGTTTTCCAAATCGGGAAAGTGTAGTCGCAGGAGGCTGGAAACGTATCCACTGCCAAAGAAATGGAAAATCTGACATTAAAACCACAAGATAACCCCAGAAAAAACCCATTCCGACCTCTTCTGACACACTACATTGTCATATCTCATCCACAACTAAACCTAAAGGAAACCGAAAGTTCCGTGAAACTCTAAAGCCGAAACTTTATGTGAAATCCAAAGTACATGATCAATGACGTTAGAGATAAGGGGCAGGAGGAGGAGCCACTCTTGCGTTTGCACTCTTGCGTTTGAGCAAACAAGATGTGAATGAGATCATAGATGACAAACGGATGTGCACTAAAGGACATTAAAGCTGAAAATACTACAGGTACATTATTCCGATTGTAAGTGTGGGCCGGATTATGGCATTTCCGAACAATTTCATTTTCCCCGAAAAAATAGCAAGAACCGGAAAAAATAGCCAGCACCGTAAAAACTATCTGACTGTAAAACTGTGTAACGGAACTAATCCAGTTTATCCCCGGAACGTCCATCCGCGTGATAACAGGGCCCTTACTGCAGCCATTAGACCCAGATGTATCATGACGAGCGACGACATACGACATGAAGCACGCGACATGATAGCCCACCATGTGAGCGTTACTATTAACCTGCCAAGAGTATTGGTTATAACACAACTACTCAACCCTACTCAACCTTTTGTTAACTCTTGTCTCTCCCCCTTTATCTGGATGCACCTCATTGCATTGATTTTTGATTGGCCCAAAACGTTAGTTGACATTTCCTAAAATGGAAGGGGGATGGACAAAACAGTATATTGAGTTTGTGTCTGCAACACCATTAAACAATAGCCGTGTTGGTTATTGTATATTAAAAACGACAAGCGGCAAAATTTCAGAATCACAAACATGAATAATTATCAATAGCGCCAAAACTATTACCCCCCCTCGGAGATCCCCTCAGATTGGTATCTTTTGTTTGGTTAGTGTTTACCAAACCTTATTTCTGAGTTATTTTCCCACCCCGAAAATCCAAATTCTAAATTGCGTGCGTTCCTTATTAACCCAATAGCCCGCCCCATCTTTTTGCGTCCCTCTTTCCACCACACACTTTCAACATGTTGCCCGCTGGAGTCATTGTCGTTTTTGTTATCATTGGTCTTGTCGGTGAGTAGAAAGAGGAGTACGGAGAGTTTGAAATTGATGCGCACATAATCCGACAACATGTTGCGATCGCACCCTCACAACAACTGGCTTGCACAGACAGAGACACAACTGACTGCACAGACAATGAGTCGATACTTACAACTGTGTTTGCAAAACTGAGACATGAACTGAGTCATTACCGCTGCCAAAGTGTTTGTGTCAGATGGGTCTCACTTGCCTCTTACTCCTTCAGTTAACTAACGCAGGCATCTTGCTCTTCTCCCTGTTTGTGGCCCGAAAGATCGCCGCTCAAAAGAAGCGATCCTCCCCCCAGTACTAGACGCCTGGATACCACTAGACCCCTCATCATCATTTAGACGTAATCGACATGTTAATTTAGTTTGGGCGCACTTTTGCACATTTGAACGTCCACACACAAACCTTATTTGTATTGTTTGTTTATGTCGACAACACACACACATGCAGCACAAAAGGAATGTACATTCCAGTTAGTACAACTATTGTTGATTGTTGTTTTTGTGACATGATATTTTGTGTCGTTGAATCGTGACATGGGTTTTGTAATTTCACAACACACTTGTATTTGTGTAACCATTAAGGTCATTACAGTAAAATTGTAACAATAAGCCCCCCCCCATTCATTCTTCCGGAAACTTTAAAACTTACCCTACCTATAGATTGTTTATGCCTCAGGGTAGGGGTTTTTACCGAAATTCCCATTTAAGGACAGCATCTCCCAACTCGCAACTTTTGTCCACATTCAGCAGTTTCCCTTTACCCTCAGTCCTTTTAGGGAACAGTACAGAAAACGCGCCATGTGAGTATAACAATATGGGGCAAACCGTGACGAGAGTGTTGAACGCATGACAATGGTCATGTTTGTACACAAACGCAACGTTATACAGACGTGATTACCGCCACGTGTCGTTATTGTCGCATGTTAGTGTTGCATGTGACATTGTGCGTGTTTGAGAGACAATACTGAGACGTAACGTGATGGTCCAATTGCACAAACGCCACGTTGCTGTTGTCTACACTTCCTTTCGACTGTGTAACATCCGGCTAACCCAGGTCCGAAGAACTAACCGATAACCCCCTTGGAGACTCTCTCCAACAGCCTGACAACCTCAAGCGGGAAGCATCTCAGGGCGGCCCTGAGGCATCTGACGACGAGGAAGGAGGCGGAAAGCTTGGCCGAGAGCGACGAAAGATTGAAATCAAGTTCATCCAGGACAAGTCAAGACGTCACATTACTTTCTCCAAACGAAAAGCTGGCATCATGAAAAAGGCCTACGAACTTTCTGTGCTCACGGGCACCCAGGTGCTTCTTCTGGTTGTGTCCGAAACGGGGCTCGTGTACACTTTCACCACCCCCAAGCTGCAACCTCTCGTCACAAAGCCCGAGGGCAAGAACCTGATTCAAGCGTGTTTGAACGCGTCCGATGATGTCCCCACACCCTCGTCGGATGCCCAGGACGCACGTGCACAACAGCAACAACATGCTCGACAACAAGTCGCAGGTGGAGGCGCTGGCAACGGTCCTGGACAAGATATGCCTGATCAACTTGTGGAGGACCAGATGGGCGGCCATCCAGGCATGGCCGGCCGTGGCCCACCCCCCAGCATGGGCGGAATGCAGCCTGGCATGAACTACAACATGAACCAGGACGCTCAAGCATACCAACATTACCTGTCGATGCCACAACAACAACAGCAGCAGCAACAGCAGCAACGGTACATGGGCGGGCAGCCTGGAGGCCACATGCCCCAGCATCAGCCCCACCAGTAGAAACACGGAAAAACATACTCCACCTACACGTGGATCTACCGTTTCGACAACGCACGGTTTTATTTATGAGAGCCTGACATAAGTTGGGTAATAGTTAATGATATGAGTTTGAGGTGATGTGATAGTTGTAGTTTAGAAAATTAGACAGGAGACAGCGACAAGGCCTCCGAGCACACGCCGAGCACACGCCGAGCCCACGCCGAGCCACCGATGGCACAAGTGAGTTCTTCGTGAGTAACAAGATGTGGTTAGTCCCAAACAGTCTGAGTTCATCCACATCTTGACTCAGAACACGTTTCATTGGCTGACTAATCTACATATTAATAAAGTTTGAAGTTTATGTTAGATTATGCAACCCTAATTTTGCGAGATGGACTTAAAAATAAGACTTTATCGGAGTTATCAATACCACAGCTTCAAGAGGACCACTGTTAAAGGAAAAGACGTCCGCATTAGTGAATTACACTACTGCTGCAATCACCAACAAGAGGACACAGTGATTGCCGAGGTTCCACCTGTTTTGCAGACTTCCTGCGGGACCACTCACTAAAGACCAGTATGGTGGAGGATGGGAAACCCAACAGACATGTCAATATTGCTTTCAGAGATTGCACTACTCGTCAGATGAATGTCTTAGGTTTGAGGAAGAGGCTAGGGAGGTGTTGGAGAAAGTCAGGCTTCATTTATTAAGTCCATATGAAGATATTCCTGCTGACTTAATACCTAGTCCTAATGGTCTTGAGCCGCTAAGTGACTCGGAATCATATGGAGAAGAATGGCTATCTCTACGGCTGCTCACATATATCCTATCCATGGATATGGTTTCATGGTATCAATGGGTTCACCCAAAAAGCCATGATATTTCCCGAATGAACTAGCCTGAAAATGGATGGCGCTTAAGCATACTCTACCGAGAGGAGCGTTTCTCTCGAGTAGGCAGGCGTGAGAATCGTAGGCCGTGAGGCTGCGTCGAGCGGCCATTAGGCAGGTGGATTCTCCACGGTAACGTAACTGAATGTGGGAGGTGGCACAAGTCTTGGGGGGAGTTATCGAGAAACTGGTCCAACCCGGAATTACGCGGGAAAACGGCGTTGTCAGGCTACAATCGGTCGGTTAGTCTTAATCAATAGCTCACCCACGAATGCCCCAAACTCTCGTTGGAATCGTGTCCATCTTGATGTCATGGAAATGGAGTCCAAAAATTCAGTCCTTACCATACATTGTCCACGCAAGTTGCTTTTGAACTGTTCAACAGACATGTGGTTCTTGACCTGGGGATTGTGCATTAACTCGATAAGAACTCTTCTGAACCGATGTTTCCACGCTTACCCAGGCTGACTTTAAGGTCTTCACTTGAGGTTAAGATACTTCAGCATTATCGGTACTCTGGAGTGGGCAGTGAGGCTACAGTTTGATGCATACATGAGCGTTGATTGTTGCTGACAAATACTTACACACCTTTCTGCTGTGGCAAGAACCTTGATCCTCACACATCCACGAATGTATAACAGATTCAATTACCAAGTACGGCCTAGGTTTGTGAAAGTCTGGAATTCCAACAATCAGTTCGTAATGCATGATCAGCTTACCGTCCTTGGTTACAGCGTTCATGGCAGCACCAGAAAGAACGTAGGAATGTCGAACAAGAACGGGGTAGGAAGCCTCAGCCTCGTCAATGGAGGTCAACATTCGAGAGAACTTGTATCGGTTATCAGGGGAAGTACCCAGAATCTTGACGTTCTGTCAGTAAAGCTGAAGAGCAATGTTAGAAGTCTGACCACTCATAGAAATAGCCGGAGGTAGTGACAATATATAAAGATCCAGGGCTCTTTGAGTTTCGGAATTGGAATGAGTACAATTTAAACATCTTAACGAGGAACAATTGGAGGGCAGGTCTGGTGCCAGCAGCGTATATTAATGTTGTTGTAGTTGAAATTCGAGAAACTATTTGTTTAGTTTCTCTTCGGATACTTGTATCCAGTTATTTTGAAATAAAAGAGTGTTCAACATAACAAAACGAGGGTCCATTTTGTTGGCTTGCAAACCCACGTAATGATTAATAGGGACAGTCGGGGGCGTCAGTATTGTGTTGTCAGAGGTGAAATTCTTGGATTTACACAAGACTAACTACTGCGAAGGCATTCGCCAAGGATGCAGGATGAACCGAACGTGGAGTTAAGGTGCCGGAATACAAGATGATCAGATACCGTCGTAATCTATGCCGACTAAGGTGGGCACCGCAATTACGGTGGCTGCGCTCTGATCAGGTTATGGCGGATTGACGGAAGGGCACCACCAGGAGTGGAGCCTGGGAAACTCACCAGTCCAGACACAATAAGGATTGACAGATTGATAGCTCTTTCTGGGTGGTGGTGCATGGCCGTTCTTAGTTGGTGGAGTGATTTGTCTGCTTAATTGCGATAACGAACGAGACCTTGACCTACTAACTAGTGATACTTGCGTCAGCAGCTACACCAGAAGATTGCTCAAGCTCATAGATTTCCAGAATTCGCGTATGTTGATCACCTCAAAGCAGTTGATCATAATCACGAAGAGTTCTCACAGCTCGAACGCACACCAATCAAATTGGACTGATGCTGAAATCATCAAAGCTACTGGAGTGAGTGAAGTTGACAAAAATAACTTGAACACATAAAAGTCGTCTACAATCAAATCCCCCTTAATCATCACTTCTAGCGGATGCAGATCAGATATGAGCAAACACCAATTATCCGAATCAACTGATTCTCTCGTAAGTTCAATTACTATTTTATCAGTAGGGTAAAACTTCTCTGTCTCACACATCTCAATGAGTTGTTCTTGAGCAGATATTGAATTTTCTTCCAGTTGGCTGTTTCATCATGACTCAAGAAACTAACCGGGCAAGCGGCAAGGGCGAAAGTCAGAAGTTAATGAACAATAGCCAAGTTCCTGGCGTTTCACTGGGCAAGCGGCAAGAGCAAAAGTCAGAAGCTAGGAACGGTCTAGAATTCTGAATTCTGAATTCTGAATTCCTGAAACTACATGGATGGTTACGATCTTAAGCCTTAAAAAAATCGAATGAACGAAATTCATAGTCGATAGTGGATTTGCGTCTTGTTTGATGATACAATGACAGCTTGATTGTCTAGGCATATGTAAATCTATCGCTAATATCGAACAACGTTTGATATCGAGGAAATCAATACTGAACTCATTCCAGTCAGGTTCCTCAAAGTCAAATCATTGCTTGGGTCTATACAGTGGGCTCCAATTATGACATGAAAATCCGTGGTTTCTTACTTAACTGTGATTGGGCTTTCGATAATCTGTTTGGAAGGTAAGAGAACTCCAAACTGAAACTAAGAAACTATTTGATGTGAGGCCCTTGTTAACAAGATCTCTGCCATTTCGACTTCAAAGAAAAGACACGCACTTTCGATACCGAGGGATATCTGCAACCACAAATCACGCTGGATTTTACGGGAATCTTTCTTAGTGTAATAGCAAGAACATGGTGTCGACATTCGCTATCCCCTTTATCTTAAGAGTGTCTTCCATTGCAAGTATCACCTACTCCTACTTCTGACATAGAGTCGTACAGTGTTCTAGATTTCGTCAGGGAACAAGACATCTCCTGCCTACGACCCAAATCCATCCAGGTCTGTTCAACACCATCCCAGAGAATCTGCGTCTCTGACTTTGTATATCTACGTTGGTGTTAGTCTTGAGCTATTCGGGGAGGCACGTGGTCATGCCGAAGTCTAGGACCCTTTTTGCGCACTTATTGGATCTTGAAAAAAACGAACCCAGATTTTGTGAAGGTGTTAAATGAGGTGCTTAGAAGTGATGCCCATAGAGACCCTGCAGTTAGGATTTTCGCCGCTGCCCAGGTGTTTTCAGGACCCCACACTCATAAACTAGAAGAGGAAACTACCATTGTCCTATCTGGGGGGACTGCTTATGTTCCGTTATTTGATCTTCGAAATCCTCCTGTGCGTGGACGATTCCCCGATGTCCAAGATATCTTGGGAATGATTGCTGTCGATTGCCAGGGCGTGATTGACCCTCAAACCTACGAGGAAAATCGCCAGTATCGAATAATCACCCCAAATGGACCTCCCCAGTTATCAGACTACCTTCATCCCAAGGTAAAGAGCGCCTGTGAAACGTGGACGAAAGATGAGCATATTTTTCATCCCAGTCAAACCAGAACTAAGATCTATACCTCTTAGAGTGAATATCTTATCATGATGATACGGAAGGCTGCTTCAAAGGTATTAGTCGTACTTTCAGTAAGTTATTCATAACTTCACCTTGAAACCTGTAAGCCATAATACAGCATGGGGAGTTAACCCAATCTCTAGTGAGTATTTACCTCATAGTCAACAAAATGATGACTCTGCCTTTATAACTCGTCACACTATCAATCGTTTCATTCTGCCATAGTCATATGTGGATACGTGGATACGTGGATATTCGAGTTGGAATACTTACTTATGGACCTTTACCCTGGTAAGTGCTTACACCATCCTAGATAAGTTTGAGGTCATGAGTGCTAAAGTAGACTTGGAGTTTGTGTGTGAGGCGATGACTTCCATAACACATAATCAATAACCAACACTTTGTAGAAACTGTCGCCTATAAAAATCGCAATTAATAATTGGGTGGTCTGCTGACCTTTCCTTTCAATGTCGACCTGATCTTTCAGTGTTTCCATTATAGAATGGAAGATCAGGTGGAGTGCTCTTACATCGATGCGCAGCGAACAACTAAACTGTCATCCATAAAAACTAGACGAGCTGCGGTGAAACCAAAATTGAATAGG
Organism: Yarrowia phangngaensis; assembly: GCA_900519005.1. Classification (NCBI taxonomy): domain Eukaryota; kingdom Fungi; phylum Ascomycota; class Dipodascomycetes; order Dipodascales; genus Yarrowia; species Yarrowia phangngaensis. The sequence continues at coordinate 620,471 of ULGR01000008.1, forward strand.
TGAAACCCAAATAGAATATCATATATTAATAGAGCCAATAGTCGAATCGCTTAGCCAAGCCGCGTTTCATGTTGGAAAGTACGACTATTACTTTTTCGGTTGTCACACACATGTCACTAAAAACATGAATTATTAAATGTCTAGACCGGCGAAAGCTCAAATACGGTGAAATGAAGAATTTCAACATGCTTATGCGAACCACTTTCATCTTAGCAGTACAATATGATCTTAACGCAGGCATCAAGCCCCTTGAATAGAACCAATATTGTGCTCACATCCAGACAAATGGATGACGCTCCTCCAGAGGCCAAATCGTTCGACGAGGCTCTAACTAAATGCCCTGAAGACTCTACGATGTGATTGGTGGATCTCAGGTTACAAGACTGCACTGGGTCACAGCCAAACTCAAGCCGTTCTTTTGACCGAATCACATGTCCTGAAGGTCACGTAGAGTGTGACGAGTTTTTTGAGCGGCTTCAAGAGTTTGTAGGTGGATCTCAGGTTTACAAGACTCTTTTGTTTCATATTGTGGGAAAAGTAATTTGTATGTAATTTATTAAAAGTAATAAAGAGGCAAGACTGTACAAGAAGTTGGAGAAAAATATAAAAAAAAGAAAAAAAAACTGTGTAATTAGTGAACCTGAAAGTTATAGTTTTTTTCAAGTGCTCCTTCTTTCTAACATCAATTGAACACTGTTTAACTCGTTAGTTTACATTCAAAGTCTTTGAAGTTTTCATTAGCCATCTTATCAGTAATTTGTCAAGAAATCAACTTACCCCTCATGTTAGATACCAGTACACACCTCACCTCCTTGTGGTGTGGACCTGACACCTTTCAACAAAATGGGAAATAGTCACAGTGGCGAAATCCTGCCCATCTGATATATGTTCACTATCAATGACGTTATGGGAAATTAGAACAGAAGCAACTGCCCATTGGGGACTGCATTTATCATATTATTATTATTATTATTATTATTATTATTATTATTATTGTTTTCTAACTGAAAAGGCTGGAGTTTATTCAGAATTATCAAAAAGAACTCCATCACTGTCAGGAAGTTCTAAAAAATAACTCGTCTACAGGACAGGCCCACAAACTGCAGGGTGGAGAAACGTTGGGGTGGTGGCAAGAAACGAAAAACGGCGTCAACCCGAGACTACCACCAGAGGTAGTGGTGGTTGTGTTGTTGCTACCAAACAGGCCACCACCAGTAGCAGGCTTGTTCTGTCCAAACAATCCCCCACTAGTGGTTCCAGTCGTAGTGGTGGTATTATTATTCTGGCCAAACGAAAATCCACCACCTGTGTTCGATCCACTGGTTGTATTGGAAGCTGTGTTGCCAAACAGTCCTCCACCTGTAGCAGGCTTGTTTTGACCGAAGAGACCACCGTCAGTGGTGTTAGTGTTGGTGTTGTTTTGACCAAACATGCCACCACTGGGTGTTATTGTTGTTGTCCTCCCTCAACACCCTGGAGACTGCTCATTCTTCAGAAAAGGACAATGTCCCTGAAAGTACTTCTTCCGAAGATACCCGATTGGATAGCAGCCCAGAAGTAGCGCTTATCACCGACGTAATGATTCCCAGCCCAACATCGAGTTCAAGGTGCCTGACAAGCAGGAGAATCGAAAACGGTTTGTTATTGACGCACTGAACTGACAGATACTTTCAATATCATGGCTGAGGAGCTGCGGAAGCAGTACGATACACTTGACCAACAAGTCAAACAAAGAACAAAAGAAATTGAGAGTGCCAAGGAACTTACTGAAACTGCTAACGAAGCCAAAACACTGTTTATTGCAAACACCACTAAATGCAATTCTAGGACTCTGACTCCCCGAGGGGTTCTTTGGAAAGATACTGTATAGCTCTAGCCAGATACGCACAGAGCCCTCTCTTGGAGTATCTGTCACTTGGTAGAGAAATCAAGGCCATCCCAATGGTGGATTTCCAGAACTATCTCTGAGGACCGGTTATGTTGGTGTCGATGTCAACGAGGCTATTCGGGATGCCTGTGTTGCCAAGATGTTGCCCTATGTAGCTAGTTTGAGCCCTCGAAAGGCTTCTGGTCTGACACACAAGATCCAGTCTCGAGGGTACCTTGGAGCTCGTCTTGATCTCATCACAGAAAAGCTATGTGGAAAGAACGTTTTTATGAACGTTGCCTCGTTCTTGAGATTGCCCTATGATAAGCGGTCAGTGTGACATGAGGAAACCGAGCTTCTTGACTCGACTCGAATCCATATTGAGCTGGCCAGGAAAATGGCTTCAGACGCTCTTGAACTGGATGAGGAAGATCTCCTTGAAGTTGATGGAGAGGGAGGAGTCATCGCCCTGCTAATGGGCGAAAAAGATGTTCCAAGTTATTTATCAGAGTGGAGAATTGTTACTCCATTTACTAACTGATTTGCTCACCTTCAGCAAGAACCAATTGGGCAAACTAACACTTTATGTAGTAGATTTCACCATTTCTGAGTGATTACACAACTGGAAGGTATTTTCCAACAACCATGCATGGATCTCAACATTATTCTGACAGGTTAAGTGGCCGCGTTTGAACGTTATGTCAGATAGTGTGTAATGGCAACGCTGCTACACCAGTATGGTGACAAACTGGCGAGTATACAAACTGACAAACAGACGAGAAGACGAAATGACAATCGACAAAATGACAATCGACGAAATGACAATCGACGAAATGACAATCGACAAAATGACAAACTGGCCAGTAGTTTTCATGACAACCTGGCCAGTAGTTTTCATGACAACCTACCTTTCTCGTGGTGACTGAAACGACAGAGGGTGAGTATACTACATTAGACACTAGAATGACTAAAATAGTAACTCAGGTGATCTTGTTCGTGGATCTGGAAGGTTGTACGGTCGAGAGATATACCCGTTTTATGGGACTGTGCGATAATTGAGACACCAAGAGTCATGTTGAAAGCTACCCATTAATCTGAGACGTCCACCTCGCTCAATGCACCGCCAGCTTGTGCAATGTTTGATCTAGTCAACCCAGGTTGCGTGCTACGTTGCAAAGTTGATATGGTGACTGGACTCATAACTCCGTCTTGTATCCATGCTGGCAGAAATGAAACTGGCGACAGATCTAAATCTCTCCAGCAGCCCTACAGGAGATAATGGAACTGCGATACTGGTGGCACAGAATTGAAGGGGGTCTTTACACCTCTACCCTACTGGAGGCGACGTCACTGATGGTGTGGGAAGCTTTCTTTTCCTGCAACATTAATCTCCCTCCTAAAGCATATCATCCAGGGACTTCAATAAACATTCTCCCAGGAATAATGGTCTCATCGCGTTGCTTCCACAGTAACCATGATCATGGGATAATAACGGAGTCTACGTACAACGTCGGTCACTTATCGGAATGACATCTCAGCTCAGGGTTCCACACAAGGGATAATACGTGTTTACTTTGGGCTAGTTATGTCCATCAGCACATTAGCCATGACCATAGCAGTAAGTCCAATTTCATAACTCTTTTCACATTAAGATTAAGATTTTAACAATGGATTGTCAAATTTAGGTTCCAACTTTAATTAAACAAAGACAGCTATCAGCTACATAAGAAAACTTTTAATACAGACATGTCTACACTTAGAATAAGAAAACTTTTTTAATACAGACTAAATCGTATACACGCTTAGTTATCCTTGAGGATCTGCATGAACTTGGCCTTGGAGGCGTTGTTAACCTTGGTCTTCTTCTCCTTGATGGAACCAAGACCCTGCTCGGCAAAAGTCTTAGCGTAAGGGTTAAGTCGGAGCATCTCCTGCTTGTTCTTAAGAGGGTTCATCTTTCGGATATCCTTCTGCTGGATCTCCTTGGCGGGTCGCAGAACAGACTGGATCTCCTGGGACTCCATGATTCGAGAAACATCAGCGTTAGCAATGATGTTGTGGGGGAGAGAGTAACCAGACTTGGCAGAGGCAACAGACTCAGAGCCCCAGATGTTATCAAGGAGGTTGAAGGCACCCTCAGTCCAGATGACAAATCGGCCAAGGTGGGAACCGGGAGCAAGCTGGAGCAGGTTGAGGTGTCGGACGTTGCAGGTCTCAACGCCGGGGATGTTTCGGAAAGCCTTAACAAGACCCTTGTCCTCGCCGTAGACAACAAGGGGGCCTCGTCGCTGAGTCCATCGTCGGTTTCGGAGCTTACCCTTACCGGCTCGCAGGGTCTTGGACTTGATCACTCGAGCAACATCTCGGTGAGCGCCAACAGCCTTGAGGGCGGCAACGGCATCCTTGGTCTTGGTGAGAGACTCGATATCGGAAGAGACAACAAGGGGGACCTCAGAGATGGTCTCAACTCGGTGACCTCGAGCAAGAACAAGAGGAGCAACAGCAGAGGCAGCAATGGCAGAAGCAGTGGCGTATCGCTTCTCGTTGAGGTTGACCTTGACGTGCCACTTTCTCCAGGTCTTGGTGGGAGCAAACATTCGTCCGCCTCGGCACATGTTACCGAAAGCAGCCTGGCCGGATCGGTGGGTACCAGATCCGCCAACTCGGGGAATTCGAGCAACAGCTCGACCAGTACCCCAAGACTCGGCAGAGGTCTGCTCACCAGCGTTGGAAGAGACGGCGTAAGCCTGTCGCTTGTTCTTGGCAACACCGGTCCAGACGGAGTGAACGATATCGGGTCGGATGGGGGCCTTGAACACGGCGGGGAGCACAATGGTGGCGCCGGCCTCGGAGCCGGACAAACCGTAGACAGAAACCTGGGGTCGAGTGGACATGTTGTGGTGTTGTGTGAGGTTGGTTTGGATGAGTGAAAATTTGGGTCATGTAGGGGGCCGGTGGAAAATTTAAGCTTTGGTCATGTGATATGAGTGAAAAAGCAGTCACATTTGGGTAATTGGGAGGTGCATTGAGGTTAATCAAGTTAGAGTTAGGAGTAAGCTCGATATCAGAGATGATGTATCATATGCCAGGCGAAATAAACTTTTCGTGATTCTCTAGAAATATCATGGTCAGTGTAATGTCATTTTGATCATTCTCTTGACAACTGGAACGGAACCCTGTGCAAAACGTTAATTAACTAAATACTAGTGTAAGACGCCACCGGATCTGAGTTAGAATATCTAGCACTTAGGATAATACGATTCTGTTATTGTCTCATACTTCCATCTATTTGTAATAGTAAGAAGCAATGCTGAAGCAGTGTATCTAGGTGTTACCTGGACTTTTGTTATTCTTTTTTTGTCCTTTCTTGGTCATCTAGTTTCATGCTTTGATAGTAAAACCAATGGATAGATGATCTTACCTGATAATGGCAAAAGCCTTCGGATGGCCCCAAGTCTTCGAATGACGCCGAGCCTTCAGATGACCTCTTATTCATATAATCCGTGTGACATTGGCTTTCGTTCTTGCACATGTTATTTTGACATCAGATGCTCACCAAGGGTGATCTGGCGTACAGCGTTAATTGATAACAATACATGCCTGATTCTCAAATTCAATAGAAGCAGTCAACATTTTCTCTGATCAATTCCATGGAACACAGGCTATACATCCTAGGGCAACAAAGAGAAATTAAGAGTTGTCCATCATAATGGAGATAATATTTCATTGTAGCCCAAAACGGGCTTGCTTCACTGGCAATATAGCTGTGTCCACAACGGAAGCAGTAACCACTGAGACAGGGCTTGAATGCCAAGCCAGTTATCCCTGTAGTAACTTTCTGGCACCTCTAGGTTCAAACTCCGATCTATAGGCCACACTTTCATGGTTTGGTGCGTTATCTTTTAACAGATGTGCCGCCCCAGCCATGTCTTCAGCCTGAAACAATAAGGGTAGTGGTATTTCACTGGCGCCGAAGCTCCCACTTATTCTACAGTCCCTCACTGTTTGAAACCGAATTGAGTATATATTGAGTACTACATGAACGTAACATTGATAATATCATTTATGCTGAATTTGGAGAAAACGACGGGTTTGTTCTCGGCTCTCTGCATTGATCGATTTTCTGGAACTAAGAACAAGAATGGGTTGTCGAGATGCTACTGTCCGTGGCTTACGGGCAATGGTAGGATATCTAGATCAAGAACTACTGGGGTACGTCAAAAAGTTCAACTTCATGGACGATGAATCTTGATGTTCGTTTTCGCACTGGTCTTCTCTCTGGTCTTCGCTCTGGTCTTCGCTCTGGTCTTCGCTCTGGTCTTCGCTCTGGTCTTCGCTCTGGTCTTCGCTCTGGTCTTCGCTCTGGTCTTCGCTCTGGTCTTCGCTCTGGGTCTTCGCTCTGGTCTTCGCTCTGGTCTTCGCTCTGGGTCTTTTCATTCTTGATCATCTTGTTGCTGCCTTCATAGCTGGAAACCAAATACGATACACTTCAACGTCGTTCCTTAAACTGGTGTGTTTGAGATTGTTTCAAGCCGTTACATGTAGTAGCAATTGTAGATTAAGGTCTTGGTGGATGTGTGAAAAACATGGCACGTCATATTTACCACTCGATAATATCACCAATTCTTTTATCGCCACCATGTGCCAGAATCTGATCGCCTACGAAAAGATTTTCTCGATCTTGCCCAGCTTCAGATTCAGTCCACTAACTCCAAAACCGTGTCACAGGCACTCTGTTGTTGGTACTATTCTCATTCCTGGCCAAGATGGCAACAACCTTGGTTGGTTCTTCGGCATTGTGGCTTTCCTGCTGGCCAGATGGTGGCTTAGAGCCATGGCGAAAAAGTCTACCTCCAACTTCATGATGCTGAATTTTGCAATGTTTCTGTTAGTGGGTAGTCATGCCTTGGCCCCAATTTGATCAACTATATTTCGATCCATAGTATTTCCTCTCTCGCTTCTCCCAGTTAGCCCAGTTTGCTCATTCCCAGACAAGACTGAATCGCCAAAAGAAGATGTCAATTACACAAACGCCCAGACATGGACCATGCAACAGCTTCCAATACTACCATTGATAGACCAGGCCCCACCGGCCCCACCGATCCTTCCATGAAATTTCAATTTTCTGGTCATCAATTTCACCTACCAAGTTAACAGCTCATGATGCCATAATTTCCAATGTGCAATGTAATAGATATTCGTGTAATCACTCTTCAACCTTAAGTTGCAAACCCTAAAACAACAAGGTTAACGTTTCGATAATGCAAGTTTGTTTTAGAACAATCAACCTGACCAGTCAACATTGTAACATTTACAACAATGAATAGTCTAAATTAATTATCCAGTTACCTTTCGATTACCTTTAGTTAATCAATTTAAGCTCAGAAACCCAGAAGTTGCATGAATACCTCGCTGTTACCCTACTGCATAGATGCATACATAAAGCATACGTTGCGTCGACGATCACTCCACTACGCCCCACATGACTCTACAAGTGTGTATCGATGACCCATGGCTGAAGCCTTATGAAGACGAATTGCTTCGTCGACAGGCTCTGGTTGGCCAATGGAAAGACCATTTTGCCAAGGAAGGAGGATTGGCTGAATTTGCTGCGTCCTACAAAAGATACGGACTCCATGTCAATGACGACAACTCTGTGACATACCGAGAATGGGCTCCTGGGGCAACAGAAGCCGTTCTCATTGGTGATTTCAACAATTGGGATAGAAGCCAGTACCAGATGACCAAGGATGAGTATGGATTGTTTTCTGTGACCGTTCCTGCTATTGATGGCAAAGTGGCGATCCCTCATGAGACAAAGATCAAGATCTCACTTAAACTTGCGTCCACTGGCGAATGGGTGGATCGATTGCCTGCATGGTCTACTTTTGTGACCCAGGATTTGTCCAAATCGCCCATCTATGAATCTATTTTTTGGAATCCAGCCGAAAAATACCAATGGAAACACAAGTCGCCCGTAACACCAGCCAATGTTCAAATTTATGAGGCCCACGTGGGAATTTCTTCTTCTGAGCCTAGAGTCGGAACATACAAAGAATTCACGAAAAACGTTCTGCCAAGAATCGCCCGATTAGGATACAATGTCATCCAGCTTATGGCAATCATGGAGCACGCTTACTATGCGTCTTTCGGTTACCAGGTGACCAATTTCTATGCGATTTCTTCGCGGTACGGAACTCCCGAAGATCTCAAGGAATTAATCGATACTGCCCATGGCCTTGGAATCACTGTTCTTCTGGACGTTGTTCATTCCCATGCTTGTAAAAACGTTGACGACGGTATCAACAACTTTGACGGCACTGACCATCAATATTTCCATGGCGGAGGAAAAGGTGATCATCCCCAATGGGATTCTAAGCTCTTCAACTATGGAAAGTATGAAGTTTTAAGATTTTTGCTGTCGAACTTGCGATTCTACCTTGAAGAGTACCATTTCGATGGATTCAGATTTGACGGTGTCACCTCCATGCTGTACACTCATCATGGCCTAGGAACAGGTTTCTCAGGAGGGTATCATGAATATTTCGGTGAGGACAAAGTCGACCAACAAGCTGTTGTTTATTTGATGTTGGCTCACGAGCTCATGAAGGAACTACAGCCTATTCTGCGTCCTGAGTCAGGAAACTTCATTTCTATCGCAGAAGATGTTTCTGGAATGCCTGCTCTTTGTCGACCTATTGCTGAAGGAGGTGTTGGTTTCGATTACCGACTTGCCATGGCCATCCCCGATATGTGGATCAAACTGGTCAAGGAAGTTCGAGATGAAGATTGGGATATGGGCAATATTGTTTTCACTCTGACCAATCGGCGTCATCTTGAGAAAGCAGTGGCCTATGCTGAATCGCATGACCAAGCTCTAGTGGGAGATAAAACCTTGGCATTTTGGCTTATGGATAAAGAAATGTACACTTCCATGTCGGTTCTCTCTCCTCCCAACCCCATTATTGACCGTGGAATTGCTCTCCACAAGATGATTCGACTGGTGACCCACTCTCTAGGTGGAGAAGGATACCTCAACTTTGAAGGTAACGAATTCGGACATCCTGAATGGCTGGACTTCCCTCGAGATGGAAATAACTCTTCATTCCACTACTGTAGACGCCAATGGGGGGTTGTAGATGATCATCTACTTCGATACCAGCATCTCAACAATTTTGATGGTGCCATGCAACATTGTGGATCGTTGTTCGGTTGGCTATCTGCCCCTCAAGCCTATGTTTCTTTGAAGAACGAATCAGACAAATTGATTGTATTTGAAAGAGCAGGACTTGTGTTTGTGTTCAACTTCCACCCAGATAAGTCTTTCACCGATTACCGAATTGGCGTCGAAGTGCCTGGAACTTACACTCTTGTTCTAGATTCCGATTCCAAGGAGTTTGGCGGATTTGGAAGAATCGACCATGACAAGACTCGATGCATTACTGAGCCTCTTGAATGGAACGACCGAAAGAATTGTATGCACATTTACATTCCCAGTCGAGTCGCCCTAGTCTTTGCCCTAGAGGATGATCCCCGAAGGAAAACTGTTTATCCCTTGAAACAGTGATTAATAAATAGTCATAATGTAAGGTAAGACGATGAACAGGTCGAGTTGTTAAAGTTGATGTAAGAATATTTAAGAGGAAGAGAGAAATGAGGCTGTGATTTCTTTAAATAAAGCCTGGCGAAATAGAATTACAACCGGAATGTCATGGAACTTCTGAGCCACCACTTAACAATACATAAAATCATTCATTAACTACAGAGATAGATTAGTCAGAGGGACCAATCATCTTCTCGGGTCGGACCCACTGGTCAAACTCCTCGGAAGTAAGAGCCTCCAGCTCAAGAGCAGACTCCTTAAGAGTGATACCCTTCTTGTGAGCGTTCTTGGCGACCTTGGAGGCCATGTCGTAACCGATCTTGGGGTTGAGGGCGGTGACAAGCATGAGAGACTCGTTCATGAGCTGGGAGATTCGCTTCTCGTTGGCGACAATGCCATCAACACAGTTGAGTCGGAAAGATCGGCATCCATCGGCAATAAGTCGGATAGACTCAAGCAGGTTAGCGATCATGACGGGCTTGAAAACGTTGAGCTCAAACTGTCCGGAAGCACCAGCGTAAGTAATGGCGGCGTTGTTTCCGAAAACCTGGCAACAAACCATGGTCAGGGCCTCGTTCTGAGTGGGGTTAACCTTACCAGGCATGATAGAGGAACCAGGCTCGTTCTCAGGAAGAGCAAGCTCGCCGTAACCACATCGAGGACCAGATCCAAGGTATCGGATATCGTTGGCGATCTTGAACAGGGACACAGCCACGGTGTTGAGAGCTCCAGAGGCCTCGACAATGGCGTCATGGGCAGCGAGAGCCTCAAACTTGTTAGGGGCAGTGACGAACTTCTCACCAGTGATCTTGGTAACCTCAGCAGCAACAGCGGTATCGAAACCCTTCTTGGTGTTAAGACCAGTTCCAACGGCAGTTCCACCCTGAGCCAAATGTCTCAGTCGAGGAAGAACATCCTTAACTCGCTCAATGCCATACTTGACCTGGGTAACGTAACCAGAGAACTCCTGGCCAAGAGTCAAGGGAGTAGCATCCTGCAAGTGAGTTCGGCCAATCTTGATGATGGAATCAAACTCAGCAGACTTCTTGGCAAGAGACTTCTCAAGCAGCTCCAGCTGGGGGATCAAGCTCTGGGTGATCTCCATAACAGCAGCAATGTGCATAACGGTAGGGAAAGTATCGTTAGAAGACTGGGACATGTTGACGTGATCGTTGGGGTGGACGGGGGACTTGGATCCGAGCTTGCCGCCAAGCATCTCAATGGCTCGGTTGGAGATGACCTCGTTGGAGTTCATGTTAGATTGAGTACCAGAGCCGGTCTGGAATACCACAAGAGGGAAGTTCTTGGTCAATTTGCCATCAATGACCTCCTGGGCGGCCTTCTGAATGGCCTCGCCAACCTTGGGGTCAAGTCCATACGTCAAGTTGACAGTAGCAGTGGCCTTCTTGAGAATACCAAACGCCTTGATAATGGGTTCAGGCATCTTAGCCTTCTCTCCACCAATATCAAAGTTTTGCAGAGATCGCTGGGTCTGAGCTCCCCAGTACACAGAGTCCTCCACCTCAATATCTCCAAAAGCATCTTTCTCAATTCGCTTTCCGAGGTTGGAAGAGGTGGTGGAAAAAGATCGCGACACAAAAGGTCGAGTCAGGGTTTTCTGAGCGATTCGGTTCATCGTAGTTCTGTGTTAGCAATCCAGGATCAATGAATTCTTAATGGAATTCTTCAATGCTTCAATGAATTCCATCACAAATCACAAATCCGTCTTACTGTACTCAATTGAACTCACCTTGTTGATGTGGAGGAAGAAACGTGGGGAGAATAAATCAACCAATAACTCGGGCGGACTCGGATAGAACTTTAACTTTATTTTTAAGGTAAGAAACGCTACCGAAAAACCCTAACCCATGGACGGACCGACTTAGTGACCGGCTTGACCGGCTTGACCAGGAATTAAATCTGTGTCGAGAAGTCATAAGGAAATGTCAATATAGTGTTTCCAATTTGGTCATGATTAATCAAAACATGAACAGTGGAAAATGGAAGAAAAAAAACGAGGTTGAATGAGAAACACTTATTTAATGTATTTCTGACTGCTTTCGGAACCAATGACTTTGTCAATGACTTTCCAATGACTTTGTCCATGACTTTTCAATGACTTTGTCAGACCTTCTGTCCCTTTTATCCCTTTATCACTACTTGTTGAATGTAATCTTCGAAATGTGACAGAATTCATTGAATCCTTGAATCATTAAATTGTCATCCTGCTTGCTAAGTGTAATAGGCGCTTAGTGTATTGTCACTCTGACCATTCTCTTGACAAGGGCTATGACAGCTGAACCTGTATAAAGCGTAACTAACTAAATATTGATAATGTCAGATTTTCAACTGCATAAACTCAATTATTACCTCTAGAATTACCGCCCCAAAAACCACAAACGAGAGGAGTGGAAACATGAGGAGTGACAATAGGTAATGCAATTGATCATTTGACCGTTGTGTTTGAAACACTTGTTTTCAGCCTTTACTTCGAATGGGGCATCATGCATACAATTGAAACCTTATTTTGTTTATGCAATCCGAGATTTCAGGTAAGGTGAAGAACAAAGAAAATTGATTGATCAAGTCTTCCAAAGGTTAAATTCAAATTCTCCTTCAGTTACAGTGACACGGTAACTTCTAGCATGATTGGCATAAGGTTCTCCGTTACCCGGTTTACCTTGGTTGGCTATATAAGGCCACCTACTACGACATTATCTGATTCTTCGTATTCAGAGCCCTCTGGCCAGCATGACATGGTGACAACCATTGATTCTGACCCGTTGGACGATCAGGTCCGGACAATATAGGCATGAGCTTGCAGTATAGTTGGATAATGAAGAATAAGATGATGAATTAATATTATAGAAGAGTGGTATATTTGCCATTTGGGTTTATCCGGTAACCGAGAAGTCCTAAGTCCTGCTGTAAGATACTGTGACAGCCCCCAGTAGGCCGGAGGTTGCACCCGAACTCCAAGGCCGAAACTAGAGATGCCGTTTTAGATCGCTGCTGTGCACGTTCTTACGTACCAGTTTGTGTGCACCTCGGCCACATCAAGGCAAGGTCGTACGTTGGGGAAGAGGAAGACGTGGCAGGTCCATTTACTTTCGTCACACGGTAAGGACCAATGTAACGAGGGGAGCCAGGTGTAATCACATGATTTAAAGCCCAAACCAGGTCAGACACCTTGAACTCCGGAGGAGAGGATGATGACAAATATTTCGTAGCATCGAACACGATTTCGCGTCGCGCCACATCCATAGCCCTCGTACGAAGGAATCCTCCCGAGAACCATCAGTTACCGGGCCTTTGAAGGCAACCCAAATGTCGAAGCATCGCCGAAACTCGGCAGCTGAGGTACTTTCAGCAGTAAACCCAGAAAACGCATATAGCCTAGCCGTGATGAACGCCCAGTCTACAGCAACACGTTGGTTGTTGCTGAGAGCCTTAGATGACGCTT